>BMAU01017533.1:545000-1145000 GCA_019973935.1 Trichonephila clavipes | reverse complement strand
AAGGACAGAACCTATAAAAGGAAGACGTTTGGTCACCTTACTATTGTCCTCTTTGGATAAATAATTAACTTTAAAATATTAAAATTCACTAAACTTTATGTTCTTGTTTAAAGCTACATTGTAAAATCTTACTTAAATAAGATGTTAAGGTATTCTTTAAAACAATTTTTCAAACGAGATACTAACACCCACTGTAATCTGTAGTCCCAGATATTATTTCATATAGAAATTAAATGCTAAGAAACAAACGCCATGAATTCACTTTCATTAAAACTTCAATGAATAGAATTTGGTTAATGAGAAAAACTGAAGTCCAATATTAAAAACAAAAGTAATAGGGTTTTTTTTATTCAGTATTTGCTTACGTATGTATACCATTGCAATAGGTCGAGAGTCTGCAAGAAATGTGCCAATAAAAAAGCACTTCTACTTAAGATATCCGACTACTTGCGACAACTTTTTTTTTTGAAAAAATGACAATATGGGGATTTTTAGATTTATTAAGTATATTTTAAGAAAAAAATCCTAAAATTGAAAACAGAAAAAAAATTATTCTTATTAAAATGGGAAAAAACTGGTGAAAATGTACAAAAATTACATAAACGGGGCCTGCTCTGTACAAATAATTTATGAACAAATTCTTAATTTTTCAATTTTGATGTGTTACTTTGTTATTCATGTTTGAAATGACCTACAGGATAACAGATATTTTAATTTTTACAAAAACTAGAGTACTTTATGTTAGTGATTATATGAAATTGTTTAAAAAAACAGTGATTATATTCACATAAAGACCTGTAAATTTTGAAATAAAGTAGTGATTGATAAATCTGAAGGGCAAAATACTTTTACTGGTACGGAGAACATGCACAAAAAATTTCATCGAATTATTTCCAAAACTTTTTGAGCAATCGTTGTCCCCGTTTGAGCTTTGCGAAAAAAACACATTTCGAGTAAAACGCATTTTAATGTTTCACATCTTGTGTAAAGTTATGGCATCTGCTCTTACTAAAACACTTGTAGTTTTTGTTCTAGTGAATAAAAAATAAAAACTTGGTATTTTTATTAAGCTAATAAGATGGCCTATAAAATAAAATTATAAAAATGTTTTGTCAGTTTTTGAAAAAAAATCATGATTTTAGGGTAGTCGGATACCTTAACACTATCGCAGACTGGAAAAAATCAGCGAACATTGCAGAATAATTCTCCAAATCTTGGCAGCCATGGTTCATTATACTAAATACAGAATGTTGCATTAACATAATAAAGCATTTGATTCAAAACTCAGAAAATGGTGCTAAAAGAGAATGAACATAATCACTGATCAATGGCATCTTTGAAATCAGAGTGTTAGTAGTAGTATCAGTGTATGCGGTGCAGCAATTTAAACTGTCAGTCATTCGTCTCTCTGCTTGTCTTTTTCAGAATCATCTAAAATTGTACTTTCTATTGATAAATATTAAAAACAATAAATAATTCTGAAAAATAAAATTTTTATGCAGAGCACATTTTAGTTACTCCAAAAAAATGGAGGTTAGGCAATCTGATATTAGAACAGCCAAATTTATTTTCAATTTGTCTTCCTTTACTTTATGTATATTTGTGTGGGGGGGGGTGGGGCAGATTGTCTAGATGTCTTGCCTGTCTCATGACGCATCTAGGTATTCTTCG
Organism: Trichonephila clavipes; assembly: GCA_019973935.1. Lineage (NCBI taxonomy): Eukaryota > Metazoa > Arthropoda > Arachnida > Araneae > Nephilidae > Trichonephila > Trichonephila clavipes. The sequence goes on along the minus strand of BMAU01017533.1, from coordinate 1,143,329 downwards.
TTTGAGGCGCCAAATGTAAGATAAGCGGTGATGTTTTCAGGAAATAGATACTTCCATTCATAAATAATCCATAGGATTTCAAAAAGCTTTGTTTTGTATAAAAAATGTGCAATTACTGATGATAATGTATTGCATAAAAAATTTCCGAATACATTCTTGTGAAATTCGGTTTATCTTTATTTTGCTACGGAGTAGAACCGTTCATAAATCGTTCAAGTGTCATTCATTTGACGTTCAGTGGAATGCACATCTTCCTATTTACGGCACCAAATGTGATACTATCTTGCTTTGCTTTCATTCGTACCATTAACATTTACAGTAATTAGCCCTCTTCTCAGAATATACGCAAGAATCATTTGTGCGATCTTTCACAGTTATTCTTCGTACAATCTTTCATAGTTTTTCTTCTATCCACAAACAAGTACAGGGTATCCGGACTTAAAGTATCCAAAAGAACTACACATTAGAATGTAATAAATTGTTCATCCATGGATTGGAAAACTCTACGAGAATTATTGGGTCTAGTCCGATCGGCCACACGTGCATGCATTATTCGGCAATCACAGATGATATACTTTTTACGCTGACTTCTTTTGGAAAGATATGGACGCCACAATAAAAGATGCAGTGCGTATTTTGGTTGTCGGAATTTTAATCAGTCACGCGTGTACAGCGACGTGGCTCGAACAGAACGGAATGTCGACCCTCCGACATCAAAATCTATCCACCAATGGGAAAGATCTTTAAAGAAGACGGGAACTTTGGTATCTCAAACTGGCAAGTATCCTTAAGTTTTCGTGATAGAAGACACTGTTGATCGTGTGCGTGATTCCTTTTGTAGGAGTCCTGATAAATCTATTAGGCAAGCCAGTGACGACATTCCATTCTGTTCATACACATCGCTATACATGCGTGACTGATTTAAATTCCGTTAACCAAAATACGCACTGCATCTTTTACTGTGGCGTCCACATCTTAAATTTGAAATTACCCAGCACGGGGTTTGAACCTTGGACCTGTGGTGTGGAAGCGCGATGCACTTACCTCTCAGCCACTGGGCCTCACAAGATAATGGCGGAGATTTAGCATCCTTCCTTGAAATCCAATCGAGATTTTACTCTGTCATAATATACATTTGCCCTTGAATTTTGAAATAATTTTCTTTATTTCAGCCATCAAATGTTTACTTAAAATATTTATATTTATGCATGATTAATATTATTAAGTATCATACACGCACACACACAATAGTAAAACTAAAAGTTCCCTTACGCTTTTGCACCGTTTCCAAAAGACAAAAAAAAAAAAAGAATGCCCTAGACTTACTTCAAAATACACAAAATGCTACCTATTTTTCAAATGTTTTGTACTTTTGTAAAAAAGCCTCGAAAAATCTCGGTGCTTGTAACATCTTCACATTCTTTTTTCTAATCTGCTTTGTTAGATAACTATCTGTTAAAGCTATAGAATAGAAGAGGCAAAGAAATAAGAGAAAAATATCGTCTAAAGTCTAGTGAATGTGACTGTTCTCAACGTAGAGAAGGAGAGGCACTACATATGTCACGTGACAATGGTTGTGTTTCCCTGTGACAGATTCACTCTCAGTTGACAGTCTTCTTCCATCAGTGGAAGAGAGTCCATTTTGGCGATAATGCGCCTCTTTGTTCGATTCAAAATCGAAAACTGAAACTTGATTGAGTTTTAAAACGTCGCCAACTCGAATCAAAGTGCAAAAACAGTAATTATACTTTTCAGCTATCTCCAAAGTATTTTGACATCACATGTATGTGTAAAGATGTGAAATTTTGTGAATAAAAGAATAATTTGAATAAAAAATAAATAAAAATATTTATCGAAATGGACTCTTTCTTAAAAGATAATTAAAAATTAAAAATAAATGTTAGTATGTTTTGTAAGAGTAAGGAGACAGTACGAATTTTCAACAAATTTTATAAAAGTATTTTACTATAGTAATGATTTTACAATAATTAAATGGGGTTAGACTTAACAGGAAAAATCTCCCGATCTTGAAAGAATTAAATGTGTCAACGCTCAAAGACCTCACGTTGGCGTGGTGGGGAAGTTTGGAGAGTGCGGTGCCTTCTCAGGTATCATCCTCGTCACTTGAGAAGATCCAAAATTATTTCAAGGTCCGTTGTCAATGAAGATAATTAGATTTATGATTAAATTCAATATTTTATTTACCATTGATTGAGCAACAAAATTTTAAAGCTAGCTTTCCAAAAAAAAAAAAAAAAATTCTAAAATGTTTGTTTTTTTTCGATTAAGTACAAATTTTCAACATTACCTTACACAAAAACTTTATAAAAAACACTTTCTCAAACTTGAAAATTCTTGCACTATTCATACGATTCGGCATGTTCAATAATAACTTTTCACAATCGAAAAATAGCTGAGTTGTGGAAAAGTTAGTTGAAGCTCTACCTCTTGAAATGCTTAAGTTCTTATCGAATATTGTTTTATGCAAAAATAATTAGGTACCTTCATCTGCTTGAATATTTGACAGTGTTTAATGAGTGGTAAAATGATTTTAAGCATCTTAAAAGCATTGTTTGAAAAGAATTTTTGTGTTTGTCTATTACCAGCAAATTCTTTATTATTCGCATTCCTTGTTTATATAGTGTGACGTCTTACGCGTCTTTTCTTTAACAAGTCCTTTGGGTTCCTTGGGCCAGAATTAATGGCAACTCTTTTCCAACCAAATCCAAGAAATGAGATGTGAAGAAGAGATGCAAATAAACGGACTTTAAATATAGGATCTTAGAGTAAGCGGTATGGCAATGTAAAGGAATGTTAGACAATTGATGTGCGTTGTGGCAGTTGATGATGATTGCAGTTCGTGGTACAAGATTAATTAAGTTCTACGTGTCGTGGATAAACATATTGGAGATCGATTAGAAGTTAAACGTCAAGCTACATACCATTGTAGATAAAGACAAGTTTATTACAGAATAATATAAGGTAGGATTGATTACTTATTAGTATATTTGAAGATTAGGCGGTTCGATTATTGAGATTGGTCTGAATTATATTGTGTGTTGCGTATTGCGTCATCGTAGATTCTCTCATTAATTATTAACATTATATTTATTCAAAGTTTAAGTTGAATATCTTAATAAAGTCATATTAAGATAATGTTTGATCCGAGTTCGTTCGTTAACCCTACCCCTCTAGCTCACGCTGATGCTTCGAGGGATGAACTTCCAAGGGGAGGTACATTACAACAGTTTGGGCCAAATAAGACCTATCAAAGTTAAACAAAAATAACTTTTTTACTTTTTGATATATTTTTTTTTGTAGGTTATAATTGAATTCTTGGAAATTTATTATGGAACCATATACAGTACAAAACAATGCGTTAAAATTATCGAGTATTTCTATTCTTGTCAACGATCGATTGTTATGAGACAGCTTAAATATCGGCAATATTTTAATTCAAGATCAGGTCCCACTCTGCCTTCATGATTAGGAGTTTGTCGGTCGTTTTGAGGAACTGGGTTCAGTGGCCGATCCTCTCGAAGAGGGGACCGATCGAAATATTCACACTGAAGACAACGTGGAAACTGTGTGGCATATTTCTTCGAAAATGAGGATGGAACGCATGAAACGATTTCCGGTTTCAAAACGATGGAACAACTGCGCACACTGCAAGACAAATTATGGACCGGCTGCGGGAAATTTTTGGCAAACGATTGATTTAAAAAAATTCAGATTTCCCTTGGCCACCTCGTTCGCCAAATTTAACCGCATTCGATTTTTTTTAATGGGGATATATCAAAGACAACGTGTATGTTAATAAACCAGAGACTATTAGACAGCTGAAGCAGAATATTCAAGACGAAATGCTGAGCCTTCTACCAGAAACCTTGTGTTGTGGCTAATGCCACCTGTTTGATGAAGTCAGAATGAGCCCACGAAATTCATCGTGGCAAGGGGCTAGAAGTACGCCTGTCGTTGGCCTTGAGCACCATACAGGTGACGGTACGAATTAGCTCGGCGAAATTCCCCGAAGGGACGATAGATGTCGACACCACCGATCTCCACCTCCACAATTTACACATGGAACTGAAGGGGAGGGAAATATTCTCCATTCCCCTGCACTCGGGATTCAGCCCACAAGACTTTCGGACCCACTGATTTAACGAGCACGTAAACCGTGTGTACTCGGAGGGTATTTGGTGACATCGGGCATCGAACCCAGGCCTTCCGGTCTGGTGTCCGATGCTTTAACCACTAGACTACCCACGGCTCTACCAGAAACATTACGTGGTGTAATGGAAAATGTGTTAAAAAGAGACAATCTCTGTATCGAGAAAAATAATGGACATTTGTCTGATGTCAAAAAAAAAAATTCATACATAATTTCCATAAAATATGCTTAATGTATAAATTAATCAAATTAAATGATTATTACAAGAGTTATCCGTGTTTAACACTAGTAGGTCTTTTTTGGCCCGCTCTGTACTACCTCAATTTAACAGCTCTCGAAAAATTTTGTAAAAATAAAAGGAATTGAAAACGAAAGAAACCTGGCTGTTTATTATTGTTGACTTTCAAAAGAACATGGGTGACCTCAATAGCCGAGAGCTCATGGTCGCGAACTCCTGGTCAACGTTGCTTCTGAAGAACCTAACATACAGCAGAGCTGCCTGCACTTCAAACTGTAACACTTTACTGACGTGACGGCTTTGAGTGTCGATAAGGCTTTGAGGCTCTTTAGTGGTACCGAGATTTGAACCTATAACCTAACAGATACCACGAAAATCACAAATTCGTGACTATAATCACTTCGCAAACGTGATCGTAGGAAATAAAGTTGAGAAGCCGTGCACTATAGCTAATGGTGCGATCTATATAATCCTTCCTTCCTCAGTGGCTCGACAGCTCAGGGTGGGCCTTGGCCGTCTCAAGAAGCTTTTTCCAAGCCAGCCATCTTCTTTCTAGTGTTCTCCAATTCTTAGTTCATAAAACTAAGAGATATTTTTCTACGCCATCAATCCATCTAATATTTGGCCTGACCTTTCTTCGTGTGCCTATTGGTTGGGCATTGAAGACTTTTTTAGAGATGCGATTTTCGTCCATTCTGACAATATGACCTGTCCATTTTGTTCGTTGTAAGTTGATAAAGTTAACAATGTCAGATTTATTTATATGATTGATAGAGCTTTAAATTAATCTAGATAATTTTGAAATAAAATCAGAATAACTAGAATTACATTGGAGATATTACATCACTTTGCTAATTTCAACGATACATCACCAAAGAACTTTGAGGTTCGATAACATGTATCGGCTGCCACAACTCCTCACAATGAGTTCTTGATGGAATCAGTTCTCGAATTCGTGATTTTCTTAGAACATTACTGGCGACATTCTTAACTAATACGCTGCATTATGTTTCCATAGTGGATATAAGCTAGTATTTATTTACGCGAAAAAGGATAATTACTTTTTTAAACTATTTGTTTCCCTTTGTTTAGTTTTCACATCACTGCTCTAATTAGTATAATTCCCGAATTTCTATATATTAATTCTCTTTAAATGTTAATAATTATGTATTATTCACTTAAACGTTTAATTAGCATTTTCTTCATCAGTAATTTTTTTTTTATTCTTTTTATTTTTTAGCATTGAATTTTCTTTATCTTGAACAAATGTATTTTCTTTACGGTGCATCACAAGTTGGTAAAAAGCTGTGACAAATGGGTAAAAGAAAAAAAATCGCATTAGTGTTCAATCAAAGCGAAATAGTAAGGAAATGTAAATGGATTCGAATTAGTTCATGAAGGCATGCATCGATTGATTATTTAATTTATTTGTGATTGATTTGATTTTTTTCATACGTTTTATATACATATAATTTTTTTAATAAATGACACTGAGTAACGAAAAATATATAAATAATTCATAAAGAGGTAAAAACTTGTATAAAACTCTATGATTTTCCTCTTTATTATTGTAGTTAATATATGATTGTTTCTTATAGAATTCGTGACAGTCTAAGTAAGCTTTCGGTGATGTCAATAGCATTTAAGCCTTATGCGAGAGAAAAATCACTCATTACTATTATTAGCATCAGTAACTACAGAAAGTTTCTCTTATATTTATAGCAAGAACTCAGTTTTACTTCGACTTGTGACTGGTTAGAGATAGTTCTTTTTTCCGGAGAAGGGTACTTCTTCGCAGGACATTGGCCCAAGAAATCACTCCTCACTTTGGCGATGGCCATTGGCGTCGTATCCGGGCAACCCAGGAAAGGAAAAGAGACATGGAATGCTCTCGACGAGATTTTTTTCCGCCATTTATTACCATTTTTTCCCCTCCTCGTTCACTTATGTCCCCAGTTCACTCTTCCTTCAGTTCTTATTCTTTTTCTTTTTATATATATATATATATCATTTTTCTTTGTTCTCTTTTTCATTTTCTTTTTTTGAAGCTATCTTTCGTTAGCTTCTTTTTCCTTTTTTTATCCACCAGACCCATTTTATTTTATTCCAGATTCTGTTTTTCTTTTTTTCGTTATTATTTCTTATTTGTGTTGCAGGCGGGCTAGGTACAAACAACGTCTCAGCAATATTTTCTTGCGACCCGTGGACTGCTATTGGATGACACTTTTTTTTATATCCTTATCCCTCCTGCGATGTGTCGATCTTCCTTTGTTTGTCGATTTTTCTGTTTGGTCATATATATATATTTTAATCTTCTTTCGCTTTTCTTTCAATCCTCAGCCTGTTATTTAAGAAAGCCATAAGATATATCTTACAGCATTAACGCTTTTACTGTTTAAACTCGACAAACAAATAGTTCCGTTGAAAGAGCTTAAAGCAGTGCTTATCAAACTTTCAATGTTTGCGACCCAATTTTCAATCACCATTTTCATGGCGCCCCCTCTATACAATAAGTTAATTTACTGAATTTAATATTAATGCACTTTCAAGCTAAAGCTACATTACGACTTTAATTTTAAACTGTAAAAATTATCAAGATATGTCTTAAATTTCGCACATAATTTTGTATATGACAAACCTATGGGGTCATGAGGGGAATTATTAAATTTGTTCTTGACTTTATATTGATGTGTGTGATTGATGATCAAATACATTGTGCAGTACTGATACATTTATAAGTATACTATATATCCTTGTAAATGTTATTTTTTATTATCTCAGAATGTATTTTTGTTCTGATTCCTTTCAATAAATTGATAATTTTTTTAAATCCCTCATTTTTGACTTTTCAATATGCTGGCGACCCCTGGAAGGATTATCACACCCCTCTAGGGGAGTGCACCCCACAGTTTGAGAAACCCTGGCTTAAAGCAAATCTGATGGTTTGAGAAGTTACAATGAACCTAGTCGACATCGAGAAGTGGAATTTACAAAAAAAAAATTCGCATCAATAATATTTTTAACTGTCTTTAAAAGCTAGTTATTCATTATATTTGTTGAAGAAATTAGTTTTTTAATTATGGAGACTATTCTCTCTATAATTATCTTTAGCTAGCATCTTTTCTTTCATCACAAGTAGGATTAGTAAATCATTCTAGATCAAAAAACAAAAACTTGTTTGTTAGGTATCTATTATTATCATCAAACGCTTTGATGTTTCAAAACAATTTTTTTTAGCACTTCTTAATTTAAAAAAAAAAGCCTCTAGTTTTGATAATTATGTGTAATTTTAAAAAGTAATGCTTATGATGAATAAAGATTTTGTTGGAAAGAGAGTATTAACAATATTTCTTAGAACAGAAACTTTTTGTAAGGAGATTTTTTTTTTGTTGATGTTCATTCATTTTCAATACGGTATTCTTATGAATCATGAATGCAAAAAAAAAAAAAAAAAAAACTCTTAGAAACATATACGAAGCAAGGTTTAAAAGCTCCTGGACTGAGTCCATAACTTAAAAAATATTACCAATTAAATTACTGAAACACATCCTAGTTTGAAAGAAGACCCTTGAGCAACACAACATACTTATTCCCTCTCTTGTAAAGGTCATCGAAACATTTCTGGAATTCATTATTTGCCCTTTAATTCAGCCTGGGATGCACTTTTAATTTCATCTGCAGATTGGAATCAACGACCCTAAAAGTTACGTGCCAATTCTGGAAATATTCTGTAGTCGAACGAGGCTAAACCAGGGGAGTAAGGAGGATGTGGCAAAATATCAATAGTTGTTTTCGTTTTCATCCCGTCGTTATTTTAAGCCTGTTCGAACGTACCAAGGGACGTCTTAAGGCTTTTTGAGGCCCTGGGCTCTTAAACAAATGCAGGTCCCCTTAAAAGTAAACAGTACATTGCATACGTTGCCAAACACTTGCACAAACAATAACCTGAAACAAATTGATGTGCATGCCTTAACTCGCACAAAGCGGCTCGACCAACTGCAACTTTTTGACTGAAGAAGTAATAAGGGTGTATGGTGGTAGGCAGTAGCACACACAGGAATTTTTCAAGGGGGGGTCCGGGGTCGAAAGTTCACCATTCTTGTATCATGCTCCTTTTCATTTTGGCGATTTTCGGGAACAAAACACAGTAAAAAACTAATTATTGAATAAATAACTAGCATTAATTAATAAAATTAATCATTAATAACAAATATTTAATTAAATTTTGCGCACTATATACTTAGAATTATAATCAATCGGGAAAAAAATCAAGAGCTTTGGAGGGTCCGGACCCACAGGACCCCCACCCCCTTGTGTGCGCCACTGGTGGTAGGCCTAGGCCTATGCATGGACGATGATCATCACATGTAAGCCAGTTGACATACTGTGCAAAATTCCCAGTTTTTCAGAGAATACAACCGGAATAAACATTTGGCTGTTGAAATTATTCGAATTATGATCTTATTACGATTGAGTCGAGAATGAGACGTTGCCCCTACTGGGCCTAGGCCCGGGCCCCATTGGCCCGTTCCTTAAGACGTCCTTGAACGTACCACCGCAGTTTTACTTTGGTGTGAGAAGTCTGCGGACTCCAGAGCGTCACACGTCAACAAAACTTTCCCTGAAATGCCGTTGTCACTCAAATGCTTTCATTTTTAATAATGTATTACTGCTGTACACATGCTTCAACATTTCGTCAATCTCCGCAGCCCTCTACAAAATTTGATATTCCTTCTCTGCTCTACAAATTCTATATCCTCTGCTCAGGATTATAGGGGGCTGTAAGATCGTCTTGTAGTTGAATTAATCATCTCTAATTCACCTGATTTACACCATTTTTATTATTTCCTTCAAAACACATCACTATATTTACAATTTCATTTACGATTTTAAATCGCATCGGGAACTATAGGCCGCTTCCTCCATTTTACGTTCGAGACCACCTTCTTCTCTTCTCTCCTTCCCGCTCAAAGGCCCAAACAGTTCACAGCAGCGCCCTCTTTCTAGTCTATCGTGTGTTATGTGTCAAGCCTCCTAGTGTATTATGTGCCACGCATTAAAGGGCCCAAAACCTTACTGATGCCACGTATGTTTAGTTTTGCAATGCTTTGTAAAATCTGACTTGAGGACCAAAACTAGGGCAGGGGGATCCTAATATTCTCCGTTACGCCACTGCGAACAGTATATTGTTTATAACTAAAGATTCATTATTGGGATATTTTCATTTCTTGAAAATGTATTTAATACTTCGTCTATTCTCGTTTATATTGGCTAAGGACAGTTTTAATGCATTCTTCTTTGAATTATTTTGCACGGATATTTACAAAACTTTCTATGCTATCATTAACCTTTCAGACTTTCCACACAGTTGCGCGTTATCTAAAGCTAATACCGTCTACGTTTATTATATTTATTCTATCACAGCTCCACCTTAAAAGTCATTTTATCATAAACTCTACGCTTTAAGGGAGATTTCTAGGAAAACCGTATGAAAAATTTTTCCGTGAGTCTCACACCATTCTCGGAGAGCGGTCTCCCAACCTTTTCAACTCTGCCAATTTCCGAATAACAGCTCGGATGATGGATGCAGTGTGATAAACGACATCAAGGATCCCGAGAGGGTGATACGTCATCCCTTTCTATCGAAAAGGGGTAGCGGAGGAAACAGCCCTTAAACGGGGGGGAGACACACTCTTTGTTGGTAATATGATACACTTCTTCCCCTCCCAACAAACGATTTTTTTTACCTTCCTATTTTTTAAAAACTTATTATTGGATATCATTCATACATAAAGAGGCATTTGTGGCTAACCCAAGTTCGGGGGTGCAGTTTTTCGTCCACCCCTTCCACACTACTCAGTAGAATGAGCCCCGATATGGATAAATGAGTTCTGTTATAAATATCTTCCATGTGGTTGTAGGATATCTATATTGTGATGCAAATGCCGTCAAGGGTATAAGGGGATGAACTTCTGTCGCTTTAGTTGACGACTTTATATATATTTATTTAAAGTCTTTATGTAAGTATTGTGAATGGGAAATATTCAGAGAATGGAATTTTCGGCTTATTTCGCATGTAAATTGTTGCTATATCCCATCGCATTGTATAGCTGAATGCATTATGTGGATTAAATTTATTCAGTGAATTGATTTGAAAGAGGTCGTTGTCGGAATTGATAAAATGTTACGTAGAGCTCTGTGAAAGTGTCATAGAATTGTTTTTGTTTACAATTCAATGATTATGTTAGGTTATTTCTTTTTAAAAATTGGAGCAATTACAGTAGGACCTCTATATAACGAAGTAGCTAAATCCCAGAAAAAAGTTCGTTACATGGAAAATTCGTTGTATAGAGGTTCATCTTTTAATATGCATTATAAACCCCATAAAACAAATTTTAAATTTATAAACACTATATATTAAAAAAAGTGATTATTCACGCCTTTTTGTAAATTAATATATATTTATTTTATATATCATACCCATTAAAAAGGAAAGAAAGAAAGAAAAAGTGCAAGCGCATTTTATAATTTAAAGCATATAAGTAATATTAAACATGCATTATTGTATAATTAGAACACCGAGACACGGGACAACTCCACTGAGGATGAAAGAGGAAATCGAAAATGTTTTTTAGTGAACTGGGCAATGGGTGTTAAAGGTTGCACTTCTTGGAGGAAACGTTCAGAACTCTTGCTCTCTTTTGCTCTTAGGATCTAATAAACCAGTTCAAGATTTATAACCACCATAAAATGTGTTAAAAAGAGAGAGAGAATAACTTGAAATGTTTTCAAAAATACTTTAAAAAAGTAAGAACAAAAATTGAATCACAAAAGGAAAAGTTCGTTATATACAAAATGCACTTCGCTATACAAGAGGTTATTTTACGAAGAAAATTGTGAAATGTTAAAGGTTCCAAGAAAAAGTTCGCTATATAGAAAATTCGCAATATAGAGGCTCGTTATATAAAGGTTCGACTGTATTATCTTTTGAATAAAATAAAAATGTTGAAAACCATCTGAATTATTAGTATAGACCCAGAAATATATTTTTCCCTGATATTTTCAATTAGAGACAGATTTATCTTTTTTTCCTCGAGCTTTTTAATTGTTATTTGGCAAGTTATAAGTTAGTATTTTTGGTATTAATCTTCAAGTGTTATGATTCTTATCTCTTAGTATTAATGGAATCTTGTTTTTATTCTACTTTATTTTCCTTGTAGAACAGTAGTATAGGCAAATACAAAGGAAGGTTGGTTAGTTTTAACCCTACAATCTTAATTCCTAAGTCTGAGAGTTTGTTATTATATTACTGAGGCTATCTTATTTTTTTATTTACATTGTCTTGTTACATTTCTATTTATTGCTTTGCTTTTTTTTACTTATGATAACTTAGCATCAGTATATATTATATATAGTGAATATTTTTATATTTTATACTATATAGAAAATCCTATCAGAGAATTTTTTTTACTTGTTTAATTTGAGAAAGAATATCTTGCATTTGTGATGTTGAATTTATTTCTTTATTTTTTAGTGTAAAAAGAAATATGCGCAGAACTCGTGAAAACTACGCAAACTTCTTCCCCATACAGACTTTATTTTAATTTTTCTACTGTAGTACTTCACAAATTTCTTCTTTTTATTATTTAATTAAATTTATAAGTGTGAATAAGTCGTAAAAAATTTTTACAAATATTTCCTTTTTTTTCCTTTGCAATTTATAGCTCTTAGTAAATGGAATCAGAAAAGTTGCTTTAAGTATCTTTCCTTAAATAGGCTTTTAGCTTAATCTGATCTATTATTATTCCAACTGAAATTTCGATTACTGCTTGAAACTTAAATTTCAGATGATTTGTATAATTGTCCACAATCAATTCAGGAAAAATAATCAACAAGTTAAAATTAATTTTTCAGTTATTTGTTCAAGACCACAATCTCATTCATGTTAACCATTTCCTTTAAATTAAAATATTGGCAATTTAAAAAAAATAAATAAAATACTTTAGAATCAATTCTATTAAAATATTTCTCATATCTATAAAATTGTAAAGAATATATTTTCCTTCCTTGAATCATCCTTTTCAACCTTATTTTGAAAAATGCATTTCGGTAACAGTAATTATGTGCGATTAAATAAACATTTGTATACTTTATCATTCAAAAAGCAATAAACTATTTGATTAAATGTGTTCATTACTGTTACATTCGAATTATAAAACTAGTTAAAAAGTCCGTATGTTCAAAATGAAAAAACAGTGGTAAACGTTTTGCAGAAGTTTTTGAATATTGTGTGTGTGTTTTTTTAGACAGGTAAAATTCCCGGGAACCACAAGCACCCCACGGGGTAAAAGAAGTAAGTAAAACAAACAAAATAAGACATAAGGAAACATATAGGAAAAATAACGAAATAAAAGTTACGAGACAAATGAAATAATAAAACAAATGATTTACAAAAACAAATGCATTACAAAATTAAACAATTAATTAAAAAAACGAAAGCAAAAAGAAGTTATAAAATCACAAAATCAAATCACTGAAGCTATGAAATAATGTGAATGAAGCTTTACTTGAAACAAGCTAAAAAAGAAAAAAAAAACTAAGAGACTACTTAATTTAAAAACATGCAGTTTAATCTTCTCACGAGCATTTTAAACAACAAAGGGTAAAATGTTCAAAAATATACTCACCGCTAACGTTTCAGTCACAAATTTTGGAAGGGTATACGTTAAATCCCTTGAGGTACACTTTAAAATTACTATGGCCAGTAAAGAATTGTCGGATTTAAAAAATTGTTTTGGTTCCACAAAATGTAACTCATTATTTCAAAGTATGGTTTGAAATTGCTCACTTTGCTTTTCATTTTGCGAAGTACACAAAATTTTGCTGAAACATCCATTTTCGTAGATATTCTATAATTTTGACTCTACATGTAGAACTAAAATCTATACTCTCTCATTTTCTTTCTCTCAATCTCTATCTCTTTCTCTTTTTATCGATATCTTTCTCTTTGGGCTTGACTTCTATTAAGAAAAAAATATGTTCAAATCTTTATATGTTTAAGGTATCCGACTACGTTCCGAACCGAGATTTTGCAAAAGCATATTAATGGATAATATTTATGATATTTAGTGTCACTTAGATTAGAAAATGTATATAAAATTGTTTTAGGAATAGTATTACAATAAAAAATTATTTAAGTGCAATATTTTAACAAAAAATGAACATAGAATGGCCCATTTAAAAAATATTCTCCATTTGTGAAAAATACTTTCTATTAGAATGATATTTTGCCTGTATATAGCTCAGACCTCTGTACAGAGGCTCAACTAGAATTTTTGAAATATATAACTTAGAAGTGGGTTTATCCATGTTTTACGACAACAGAGGGGAGAAATTTTAAGAAAAAAATCGCCGATAATTATTTCAATTGGTTGTAACTCTGAAAATAATGTGAATTTTTCAAAAATCTGTTGAGCCTCTGTACAGAGGTCTGAGCTATATACAAGCAAACTATTATTATAATAGAAGCATTTTTCACAAAAGGAGAACATTTCGAAAAATGGTTATTTTAAGTTAATTCTTTGCCGAAATATTGTATTTAAATAATATTTTTTTGTCAAAATGTCCTTAAAACAATTTTATACATGTATTCTAATCTAAGTGACACTAAATATCATGAAAATTATTCATTTATGGGCTTTTTTTAAATCCCGGTTCCAAACGTAGTCGGATACCTTAATTTTTTTTTTGTCCAAATATTATATTTAAATATTTTTTTATCTGATGTCATTAAAACAGTGATGTACGTGTATTCCAATCAAAGTGACACGAAATATCACGAAAATTATCCATTTAGATGTCTTTTTAAAATCACGGTTATGAACATAGTCGGATAGCTTAAGAAAAGTGCTAAGAATCCAATTCAAACATTTTATAATGACTACTTTTACTTTTATTAATAATAAGTCAACCATGACTGAACACGTGCAAAATCAGATTCAAACAAAATTTAAACACTGTATTTTTTTTAACAGAAAATATTTTTCTCCAATATTTATTTACTGAATACTCTTTTATACGTCATCACCTGAAAATACATAAACAAGCATGTAAAAACAATAAAGTTTAATTTCAATCGTAATGTTAAAATACCACCCACCATGTGCATTCGAAAAATAATCTAAAATGAATTAAATGACCCAAACAGAACTTCGCATTCCCTTTGTTCGATGAACTCCAAAAATGGAATTTTGACAGACAGAAAAAACGTCAGAGATTGATTCCTAAGACAATTGCTTATATTTTCTTCCTTATCGTATTGTTTTGCAATATTTTACGTTTGTGTTTTGTCAGTAGAAATGCATTTATTGTGATGTTTAAAATTCATTCAGAATGATGCATTTTAACATGTGACTATTAAGGTTAAATCAGGACTTTGAACTTCTGCCTTGTCTTAAATCAGGTGATGAAAATTCAACTTTACTTAAGAAAACAAACAAGTGCTTCTGTCATCTTATCCGTCATTTTGATTGATGATATTTTATGTAGGGAAAAAAATTTAACGGTTCATTCTTAAAGATGAAAATCTATGAGAATATTTCTATATAAAATCAGGAAATTAAAATGCATATAATTTATTGTGAAAGTAGAGCCCTCCTGCCATTTTTGTAATATGATTCTAAGAAATTTTATAGTTTTCAAAAATTTTAGCAATGAATCAAACAAAAATTATAAACTGCATATTTTTTAATATTAATTTTGTAGTACTGTAATAGGGGCTATCTGCAAAGTCTATCTCCTCCAACTAGTGTTCTTTTCCTCCAGCCAACCTGGCACTTTGAGATAGGACACCTCCACTCCACAAGCGAACGTCTCTACTAAATAGAATATAAATAATCAGTGAGATAGAGAATATATTTATGTGGAAACAATTTATCCACGCAGTACTTATTGAATTATAGTATCTTATTCCGAAATTGGAGTCCGGAATTATAGTTATCTAGTCATTCAAAGATATTGGAAGTTTAGAGGTTCAGGGGTTACATCTTCTTATAGATGATTAATAGAGAGGAATTATTGTGAATATTTATTGGTTCTATTGGTTATCATTTGTTTGACTTAAGGTAACCGAGTACGTGTTCGGAACCGTGATTTCGCAAAAGCAAATAAATGGATAATATTTATGATATTTAGTGTCACTTAGATTAGAAAATGTATATAAAATTGTTTTAAGAATAGCATTACAATAAAAAATTGTTTAAGTACAATATTTTGACAAAAAATGAACATAGAATGACCAATTTTCAAAATATTCTCCTTTTGTGAAAAAGGCTTCTATTATAGTATGTTGCCTGTATATAGCTCAGACAGAGGGGAGAAATTTTAAGGAAAAAAACGCCGATAATTATTTCAATTGGCGGTAACTCTGAAAATAATGTGAATTTTTCAAAAATCATAGTTGAGCCTCTTTACAGAGGTTTGAGCTATATACAAGCAAACTATTATTATAATAGAAGCATTTTTCACAAAAGGAAAACATTTTGAAAAAAGGTTATTTTAAGTTAATTCTTAGCCGAAATATTGCATTTAAATAATTTTTTTTTGTCAAAATGTCCTTAAAACAATTTTATACATGTATTCTAATCTAAGTGACACTAAATATCATGAAAATTATCCGTTTATGCGCCTTTTTAAAATTACGGTTCCGAACGTAGTCGCATACATTAATAGCGTCTAAATCACTATCTATCTGAATATCTAGTTAATGAGCGTGACTTCCAACTCAGCCAACAGGAGGAGGTACCGTTACAGTACTATAAAAACAAAGACAATAATTTAAAGATTTCAGACTCTGTTCGTTAATATATGTGATGCAGTTTTGCGTTTTTCATAGTTTTAATTTCTAACTGCTTTGTAAAAGTGTTTAGAGTGTAAATAGTAAATGTAGCATTGAAAGGAACCATTTTAAATCACCACTGATATGATATGATGTATATATTTTTGAAGAAAGTTTCTGTTTAAAATAGATTGTAATGAACCTATGTGAAGGAAATTTCAGGTGTGATTTCTTTTTTCAGAATTAAAGTTCTATTCGAAGTACTCCCCCAAAAAAAAAAAAATTATTTTGAGATGACTAACAACAGAAAATGTTTTTTTTTTTTAAACCGTTTTTCGAAAGCTGCAATGCCTTTGTTTTAACATTAAGAAAATTCTAAAAATTATCTGCTTATACACAGAAATATAGTGTAATAAGTTTTCACGCATCAATAAAACAGAATGTAATTTAAAATTACTTTACTTTTATTAAATTATTTAATCAGTTACGTGAAAAAATCGCATGACGAAATTATTTTTGCTCTTAAAAATTTGTTTCATATATATATATATACACACACTCAAGAACATTGAAAATAGCGACCCAAGAAGGAAGGAAGTACAATCGCGAAACTTCGCAAATAAATACAGCGTAATGTGATATGCAAATGATCCAAGTTTTGTGCCAATACGCATGCTCATACACTCCGAGGTGGCGCTACAATCAGGAAGAGGGTGCTATATAAGCCAGTGCAAATTCGAAGATTCATAAAACACAAGGAACCTCTACAACATCAGGAAGAACTTTTTTAGCATCGAATTTTAATTTAACCACATCTCTCCAATTTCAACTAAAACCAGGGTGTCTCTCTTATTAAGGACAATTTAATTTCACAGGCACCATTCACTTGTTAAGATATGATGGAGGCTTTTTCGTATGCCCAGCGACCGACAGCGACAGCGAAGATTCATAAACGTAACGATTACCCGCCGATTGTAGGAAGACTTTGGTAAACGAAACATGCCAGGTAAACGTGTAGAAGACATTTCTCACAGTTGAGCGAGTTTGAGAGAGGCCTGATCATTGGGATGAAAACTGCAGGCTGGTCGACGCGCCGTGTTGCTGGTCAGGTGAATCGTTCGGAGTGTGCCGTTAGAAATTGTTGGGAGCAGTGGACACGAGAAGGTACCCACGCGCGGAAAACCGGGTCTGGAGTGACCAGGAAGACCACGAGGAGAGAGGATCGAAGGATCGTGCGGCAAGCACTTGTGGACCCCACAGTGACTCGTTCAACGATACGAACAGACGTAGGCGTAGCAATTGTTCCACAAACAATTTCCAGACACCTTGCAGAAGCAAATCTTAAATCCAAGCGCCCTTTCCGTGCACTCCCTTTGACACCAGAGCATCGGCAACTGCATCTACAGTGGTGCAGAGCCAGATCAATGTGGAATGTCACAGATTGGCAAAATGTTGTGTTTAGTGATGAATCCCGGTTTGTTTTGGGGACAGATGATAACCGTGTGCGGGTGTGGAAATGCCCTGGTGAGCGGTACAATTCCCCCCACACTGTTCTACGTCACACTGTCCACACAGCTGGTGTAATGGTCTGGGGGCCATAGCCCATGATAGCCGTCCACTTTAATTGTGATGCATGGAACCTTAACGGGCCAACGTTACGTTGATGGTATTCTTCGACCCATGTAGCACCTTTCCTAAATGGTCTCCCAGGGGCAATTTTCCAGCAAGATAATGCTCGTCCGCATACAGCAAGAGTTGCTCAAGACTTCCTACGTCATTTTCAGACTTTTCCATGGTGAGCCCGCTCCCCCGATTTGTCCCCTGTAGAGCACGTGTGCGATCAGCTAAAACGGCAGATGCCATCGTGTCACTCTGAACATGATTTAGAGTTGGCTGTTCGAGATTTGTGGGCCCATCTACCTCAGGACAACATAAGATGTGTAATCAACTCAATGCCGGACCGTGTGGCGGCATGTATTGCAGCTGGAGGTGGTCCAACGCGCTATTGAAGTTGCCCAGTATTTGTGTCATTGCACACCCTATATTCGTTTAATTGTCTTGTTTTTTAGATCAAGTGAATCTTTTATTTGTGTCATTATGTGTATTAAATTTCATTTCAATCCGATGCTTTCTTCTTGGGTCGCTCTTTTCAATGTTCATGAGTGTATATATTGAGTGGTAAGATAAACACAAAAAAGGTTAAACTAAATATGGCTCTATCAAACACAAATAAGGTTTTAAAAAGAACATTTACTGACACGAATCATTATTACGTGATTTTTTTTTTGTCACCGTATTATTTCTCATTGTCGAACCAATAGCTGCTATGTGCAAGTAAAATTTGCTATGTGCGCGTTTGTCACATAGCACTTTTTATTTGACACTATTATGGATGATACACATAGCATAATGTGTTTAGTGACCACAAGTCACCGTATGCTTAGAGTCATATAGCAGTCATTTCATGCTAAAACTTGTTTAATAAACTAGTCATAATAGTCATGTGACGTCTTACGCGTCTTTTCTTTAACAAGTCCTTTGGGTTCTTTGGGCCAGAATTAATGGCAACTCTTTTCCAACCAAATCCAAGAAACGAGAAGTGAAGAGATGCAAATAATATAGGATAAATATAGGATCTTAGAGTAAGCGTAATGGCAATGTAAAGGAATGTTAGACAATTGACGTGCGTTGTGGCAGTTGATGATTATTGAAGTTCGTCGTTCAAGATTTAAATTCTACGTGTCGTGGATAAACATATTGGAGATCGATTAGAAGTTAAACGTCAAGCTACATACCATTGTAGATAAAGACAAGTTTATTACAGAATAATATAAGGTAGGATTGATTACTTATTATTAGAATCGAGGATTAGGCGGTTCGCTTATTGAGATTGGTCTGAATTAGATTAGGTCATATTATAAATATATATATATTGTGTGTTGCGTATTGAGTCACCGTAGATTCTCTCATATTAATTAGTATAATTACATTTGTTAAAGGTTTAAGTTTAATATCTTGATAAAGCCATATTAAGATAATGTTTGATCCTAGTTCTTTCGCTGATCCTACATCTCTAGCTCACGCTGATGCTTCGAGAGATGTACTTCCAAGGGGAGGAACATCACAGTCAAAACGTCAAAATCTCTAAAAAGTGCACAGAGAAAAGCAGATATTGGTTTGACAACGACACTTTATTTTAATAAATGTATACCTTTAAATAAATTATAGTTTAAAAAAACTAATAAACACTCTTTTATATAGTTTTTTTTAATCGAACTAAAAAATAAAGAAAGAATTCTTAATATAAGAATAAAATGATTAACGGGAAAATTAAAGTTATTGTGGTAAAAGCGTGGGGCGCTCGAAACCAATTGTTATAAATTCTTACTAGTTCTATTCCGAAATACAGAATTAGTGTAAAAATGTAGTATAAAGCACCCCACACGCTTAACACACAATGACATTAATTTTCTCGTAAGTCATTTTATTCTTATATCAAGAATTATTTCTTTACTGTTCTGTTCGATTAAATATAAAGGCGTGTTTTTTTAAACTATTATTTGTTTTTCATTTTTTTTAGTTCTATCTACAATAAAAACGTGTTTTTTGTTGTTGTTTTTTGAGCTATCATTTATTCATTGATAAATTGATCTAAAATGCGTCATTTTTTCAGAATCTGGAATACCCATTAGCATCCTGTCAGTGCGTCGATACGACCTGGTTTGCAAAATGTAGAATCAGCCAATTGAACAAAATCTGGAACAGCTAAGTTTGTAATATTTAATGCGGAAGAATGTGTAAAGTCAATGAAATTTTTCACTAAAAAGAGATTAATATTCTCTCTGAAATTCATTATTCCCTCAAAAACACATCCGTCCCTTTTTCTCATATATAAAGAACACTTATTTGTATTAACCATGTACGTTTTTGCTTTAGGGCTGTATCTTAATCTTTTAGTCGTCAAATATGGAAATCGTTAATCCTGATGATCCTGATCAAGACAGAACAAAATTATTAAATTATTGTACTGTTATCGGTACTTAATAAGTGTGCAAAATTTTGAATTAATCTGTTTTTTAATTGAGTAAAAATCGTGTTCAAAGATCCCGTTACATACAGGTGAAGCTAATAAAAGCGTGTTAAAAATGAATTAAAAAGTATAAAGATTGAGAAGAAAAATACATATATTTTTTTATGATATGCATTGAGCTTTATAACGATACGATAAGCATGTTTTTCGTGTTATAGTAGTTTTTGGATATAATCAACGCCTTATAATAGGACCAATTCTATTTCTAAACAATCTGTTCTAATGTATGGAATCTCAAGGCAATTCTGAACCAATACTTTTCTCCATACGGAAATATTCCATTTATTTCGCCATATAAAAGAAAAGAATTCAAAGACTCGTACTGGAATTAAAAAGATTTTGAGTCCCATAAACAAAGCAAGGAAATACGAAAAAGCAAGCGGGAGGGGTAAAATAAAAAGAGAAGAAAAGATGGAACGAAAAAAAAGTGTTCCAGAGAGATTTGCGTGAGAATTCCAGATTTGAAAAACAAAGCCATCCGCACGGGTTGTGCCGAAATTCACACATCGCTCTTCTTCCATATGGTAATGCAATTTCACGAATTCCTTCCACAGTAGTTTCTGCGTATAAGGTCAACTAAGATTCGGAACAAATAAAAATAAGGTTTCATTCCGACAAGGACCTTCTTCTGCAAAATCACATGTGTATTCTAAGATTCTTCAGAAATGAAAGAGAGGAAGGGGAAAAAAAGGAACGAGAAAGAAGGGGTGGTTGAGCTGTAGGCAAGGGTCTCGGAAGACTTCCCAAAGAAAAGAACTCGTCTAAAACGTGACAAAGATAAAGAAAATCAGATCACCCCACGACCGGGTGTATGCAAAAAAGGATACCATTGTTCGTCCGCCATTTTTTTCCCCATCCTCTTCTCCTCTCATTATCCGGTATGTGTTTTTTACAATGCTTTTTCTTACAGCTGAGTATGCAAAATTGCTTCTCCACCCTCGCGTTGTGTTGAGAAGTTTGAGTGAAAAGCCGAAAGAGACTTGATTGAAAAGAAACATCTCGTTCCTTCTTTCCCCTCCAACCTTCTAACCTACTCAAAGTGCGTGTTAGACGCTTAAGAATTTGTAAGATGAAAAGAAAAATGGCTAAGATATATTCTTCAAATCAGTCGAAGTTGTTTGAGCAGCTGAGCCTTTAATGCTAATTATTAGAAGTTACTATTGGGTTAATAAGAAAGTAATTTCGTTTTTTTTATTTTTAACATGGAGTTTTTCTGCACAAAAACATTAGTTTTACTCTGTTAAATATCTTCCATTGTGTTCAATTACCTGTTGCCATTATTCAATTAACTTCGTGAATCCGCTCTCATTGAGTTTCTGGTTCTTATGAGCAAAAAACTCGAACAAGTATGGTTTGAGGTAATTGCTTTTATTATAATTTTACCATTTTAAAAAAGTTTTATAAAATTCAAAATAAATTATAATTAGATGATGCAAGGTTGGGGCAATATGGGGTATGCAACATCAGTTCCCTAGAAAGTTCCAGCAATTCTGTATATCTTGCTAGAGATTGTGTTAAAGAAGCATCACACAATTTTGAACCGTGGTCTTTTTCGATAAATAATATTGTAGACCAGAGATTCCCAAACTTTTTTTGTCTCAAAGACCCCTTGCCATGTTTTTCTTGTTTTGGGTACACCCCTAAGAATTCCGATTTGCTATCAACCCATGGTCGGAAACGTCATGGGAAAGTATTATGACAGGTACAAGAAACGAAAAGACACAAGACTGAGACAATCTGAAATAGTATTAGTCAAAAATATTAAAAGTGCTTAGGTAGATGATATGTGAGAATGATGATAATGAAAATGATGAATCATAAAAGATGTTCAAAGTTTTCTCCATTGCTAGCGATTCAAACGCTATACCGTAGTACCATGGGTTGGCTCTATTTCCTTCTGCCAATCTATAAATCAGGTGCATATCTGCCAACTTGATGTTCGCAAGACGTTCCACACTCCTCTGCTGGCAATGACAGCTCAAATGATTGTGTTAATGCAGGTCTGTTTCCTTCAATGCTTTTGTGAACAACGCCACCTAGCACCGGATGAAGAGGTATCCTTCAAAAGTGAAGTCTGTGAAGTCTAGAAAATGAAAAGTATGCACTCACATAATGTCTATTATTCAATAAAACTGAAGCAAATAATTTATCTTCCTTTGAAATTTGAAATTTTTCATATTCTTTTGCATTTCTCCTTCACAAGCAAATTACACAAGAAATAAACAATCTTCATAGAACTGGTTAAAAGTAAACAAAGCTCATGTAAACAGTGTTGCGTAAATTTAACGAAGAATAAAATAAACATGCCGAAATTTCCATGCGGCATTAAATACCAAAGGATTATCTCCTCCAAATAAAGAATGAAAGATCTACGATATACCTACCTCTTGAGGTACACACAAATTTTCGTTAAAAATGGTACAAGTCATACATTCCAAATTTCCTAAACGTCAAAATCTATTTTAAAGAGAAGGATTACACTTAGAGAATGTATTTTTAATGCACATTTAGAAAACTATTAATCCCATGCTTTTATCAAACCCTTCTCTCGAGTTTGAAAAATATTTCTTATCGTAGTTTGGAGAAAATATCATTAATGTTTCATTAAGTCCAAAACTCTAGAAATATTTGATACTTCGCCGACAGTAAAATTCAATTTACTGTGTTCAGGTGAGTAGAAATGCAGTTTAATTGCGCCATTTTTGGAAAATATCCGACTGAGAAATATTTGCGTTATACTTTTTAAATTTTCAAAGAGAGGTGGGGTATCATCTTTTATCTTCAAGATGAATGTTTGAATCAAAGAATTTCCTTTCATTTACACAATTCGGGATTTTCTCTCTATTCTGATGAAATTATAAGCAGAGATTAATTTGCAGGAACTTCACCAACTGTGTGTACGATATCCTTACGTTATATTTACTTTAATTGGTAGATAGAAATGATTGTATTTATATACCGCAATACATTTCGTTGTCTCGTCTGGAAAATTTGGAAGTTTGATTTAATTTAATTTAATTTAGTTTGAGAAAGAGAAAATGGACTCGATTAAAATATTCTGAAAACTTTATTTTCTCATTATGTTGTGTCGTTTCGGATGTTTAGTTTTATCAAGTGTTGTAAATGGTATATTTGAATATTCAAATGCAACGGGAAAGCTTATAAAAATTGATAAAATAGTTCTTTATGTATTTAGTTAGCATGTAGAATAGGAACTTCATGAGAACAATTGTCAGGAGAATATTAAAAAACAGAATTGCATGGTTTCACGAATTCAACTAAAGTCTCGAGTATGTAAATTAGGTTTTACTCTGTTTATATAGTAAAGATAATCTGTAAAATGAATAATGTGAATTGTTAAAGAATACTTAAAAGTGTATTAATGTGTTGCTCTTGAAATATCCTTCAGGCTTTCATTGGTTCAATGGGGTGAATATTTGAAGGTCACATGATAAATGTAATCACGTGTTCTCTATTGAACTAAAAACTGACATTAGACTTGTTGTTCTATTTGTAAAATTTAGGTAAAATTTTATATTTGATCTGCGAAGAAGTTCAAGTACGATTAAGATTTTTCAAAATAAAAAAAAACTTATATGTATATTTTTAAGTCACACGCATTTTGCTTACCTATGTGTGTAATTATTGTGGATAAATATGCACTTCTTTAAGAAAAGTTTCTGTAATTTGCCAACAGCGAAGAACAGGAACTGATTGGCTGGAAATTGGTGATTATGGTTATATGACTATGACGTCACGTGGATTAAACCAATAATTTTTTAGAAACAGCTTTAACAGAAACAAGTAATATAGAGAAAAAAATTTAAGTCAATTCCTACTTAGATCAACAAAGAAAAGTTTATTTTAATTATTTTTTTATTAAATAATTATAATTAAAATAAATATGTATATACATGTGACAGAATCACACTATTAAGTGGCAAAATAGAAAGCGATTTTCCTTGCAATTTTCCTTAATATATATATATTTGTACTATTATTTTTGTTTGTTACTATTTGTTCATTAATTAAATTAAATTAATGAATTAATATTTGAAAAAAACTATATTAACATCAAGTGTCATCCAGTTCAAGTTTTAAAAAAATGTATTTGAACTTGATTGAATGGATAAAAAGCATGTGACGGGGCTTTATCGGATTTTCTTACCAATCCTCTTGAGGAATCTTTGGGGCCAGAATGACATTATTTCAATTCAATCCACTCAAGAAGAAACCACGATATGCAGATTCGTTAATAGATATATATTGGATCTTTAGCATTCTCGTGTTAGTAGAATGCAAGTCGGATAGTAGTAAAATGGAAGAATAATATTGGGTTGTTGGGAAAGTAATTTCATTTTTTCCCGACAGAGGATTTAATTGTATTTTTTTTGCACTCAACTTCACATTTAAGCCGTATAATTTTCATATGCTTTGAGAGCTTATATAGCAAGGCTTGAATGTGAAAAATTCCAATTAATTCTACGCAGTAGTTTTTGGTTGGTGCCCTTTTAAATATGGAGAGCGATAAGCAGCATTTTCGACATATCTTACTGTTTTACTACAGAAAGGGTAAAAATGCTGTTCAAGTCAGAAAGAAATTGACCGATGTGTATGGAGAAGGTGTGTTGACAGTACACCAGTGCCAGAACTGGTTCCTAAATTTTGATCTGGCAATTTTGATGTCGAAGATGCACCACGTTCGGAAGGGCGGTTGAAGCTGATAAAGACGCGATAAAGGCATTAGTTGATGCGAACCGGCGAATAACAACACGTGAGATTGGATTGAGGTTAAATTTATCAAATTCAACAGTTTATGATCACTTGAAAGGCCTGGGATTATCCTCGAAGCTCGATGTATGGGTTCCCCATATTCTCACAGAGAGAAATCTGTGTCGCTGCATTGGCGTCTGCGATTCGCTTCTCAAACGTCACGAAAATGATCCGTTTTTGAAGCGCATCATCACTGGGGACGAAAAAGGTCATGGAGCAAAAAATATGAACCGGCTCAAACCATTTCCAAAGCCGATATTCACCAAAAAAAGGTGATGCTGTCTGTTTGGTGGGATTTTAAAAGAAACGTTTTTTTTGAGCTTTTACCAGATAACACAAAGATTTATTCGGAAATCTACTGTCATCAGCTGGACAAACTGAATAATGCATTTCAACAGAAAAGGTCAGAACTAATCAACAGGAAAGTTGTAGTGTTTCACCAAGACAACGCGAGACCTCACACAAGTTTGGTCACTCGCCAAAAGCTTTTACAGCTTGAATGGGATACAATGCCACACCCACCATATTCTCCAGACCTGGCACCATCGGATTATTATTTGTTCCGGTCATTCCAAAATGTTTTAGACGGTAAAACCCTCACCTTAAATGAGGAGGTCAAAAACCACCTCGATCAGTTTTTTGCCAGCAAAGACCAAAAATTTTATGAGCGTGGAATTATGCTACTACCAGAAAGATGGCAAAAGGTGTTGGACCAGAACGGCCAATATATAATTTAATAAAGTATTTGTTTATTATACGAAAACTGTCTTTCATTTCCACACGAAAAAAAAAACGAAATTACTTTCCGAACAACCCAATAGAAGTAGAATAGTAGAAGAATAGAATAGAAGTGTAGGAGACAGAAAGCTGAGAGGCTGATCGCCGTGAGATATTGGTAAGATATTAATTATAGAAGTGTAATTATAGAACGGATATTAGTGTGTTAAGAAATCTAAGGCAGATAAAGGTTCTTAGAATAGGTTTTCATAAAGATATTGATTAGGGTTTCAGGCGCTATTTACTTAGAACTTAAAACTGCGTTGTATCATTCCTGATTATATCCCTCTAATAAGACTTGTACTGCGTTGATCAATATATATTTAGACAATAATAAATTAAATTTATTATGGCTAATTTGAGTGATCTATCATTTATTCCTACAAATCTAGGTCACGTAGATGAAGAGATGATACCCCCGGGACGGGGAGTATCACAAGTATTTTATTAACGATTGAAAATTTGAGCAAGATATATATATATATATATAAATATACATATATATATATAGGGAGAGAGTGAACTAATAGTAGGAATTAACTTGCAATTAAATCAATATGAGGTAAATCTATGTGATTTTCAAAAACCTTACTCAAAAACTTTCAAACAAAACTAGATAAACTTTACTTTTTATTTAATTCTGCACAACTGATAGAAATATAACTATTTTTGCGTGCACATACTGATATTCTAAAGCAGTTTGTATTATTTACTTCCTTAAATGAGAAATATTTTTTTATTGATTTCCTTAAGATGAAGAAAAAGATGCAGATCCATTTTGGTTGTGTTATTGATTTCAAGTTAAACTCGCAGTTTCACAATGTGTATGGTTTGAAGATGCTCAGGAATGTGAAAGTTTTCTATTGTATGGCTACGAATTAATTTAATGCTGATGTGGTTAGACCAATTATTTAAACGAATTCTCGAATTTTTCTTATCTCTCACTTCAACATTATTTTAGTCTTATATATTAGTTTGCTTTTCAAAAGACAGAATCCCAAATTCTATTCATTTAAATTTCAAACAGTTAAAAGTTTTACCCACTTAGGATCAATTATTACCCTCTGATAACAGAATATCTCATGAAATCCAGAATCGATTATACCTGGCAAATAAGGCTTTTTATGGACTGAGGAGGTTTTTAAAATCTAAAGTTCTTTCAAGATACACAAAAGTTGTAATTTACACAACTCTTATTAGACCAGTTCTAACGTATGCATCTGAGACTTGAGCAATTACAAAACTGGAAAAAAAAATCGAAGGACATCTTTTGAGAGAAAAATACTTCGAAGGATTCTTGGAGGTGTAAACGAAAACAATAGCTGGAAAAGAAGATGTAATTTTGAATTATATAGATTTTATAAACAACTTGACATCATTAAAGACATAAAAATAAATAGAATGAATTTGATATCCCATATAATTCGAATGCCAGATGTTGTCAAAAAAATACTGCAGTTCTAAGTTCACTGGTATTCGGAAGCATGGAAACCAAGGCTAGGATGGACAGACTCAATGAAATCTGACTTTGGGATTATAAACGAGAAAACTTCCAAGAACAAAGGTGAACAAGAGGTCATTATGGAGAATTCTTCAAAGGAAGACACTGGCCCACGAGGGGCTGTCTTGTCAGATATGATGATGATTATTATTACTTTGCTAATTGATATCGTTTCATTTTTGTATCATGAAAGAAAACTGATCTATGAAGAATAAATCATTACTCCTTACAAAGATTAGAGATGAAATGTCCGATTAACTTTACAACGAGCATTATTGAAATCGGAATGAGTTCATTTAGAAACAAAACATGATAACACATCAGAGAAAATACAAGAAATGACTTTTTTAAGATGAATTTCCCCATTTGCATTGTGGTATCCCCTCCGTTAGGGATACCCTCTCTTCACTATCCCCGCGATCTACCTCTAAGGGAATAAAGGATGCACCACTAAACTCAGTCATAATAAAATCAGTTTATTCTGATCTTAATTTATATATAATACAACAACAATACTATTCGAGGAAGATATTGATCACGAGTGAGTAGACGCTAAACGTATTACTGATAATTAGCGCAATTAACAGATGAATCTATATTTATATATTAATTCCTAACTTAATAGTATACGCACTATCCTTGTAGTTTAGATGAATTGGCTTATCGCTATTTCCTGGATAAACAGCCACGGTCCGTAAAATGTCAATTCAACCTTTAATCTGGCAGACTCTGGCTTAGGCAAATCTCCCCTGGTCTCAGACCCACTTTTGACTTATCTACACCGGCACTGTTAGGCCAACTCCCAGAATGAAGACTCCTCTTCTAGAATTTACCTCACTTCACTTAGCTTACTTAGCGCTCAGAGTTTCACTTAGCGATCCCTTCTAGCATTACTTTTCTACTTAGCGATCCTCGCGAATGCTAACCTTCCAATATATATGATTCCTAATTTGCATAAACACGTTCTCTTCTTGAGTTGGTTGGGAAGAATTGCCATTCTGGTCCCAAAGAATCCCAAGAGGAGAATTAGTGGAAGTCGCGATAAAGCCCCGTCACAGCTTGAAAGAATAGAGAACACAGCAAAGACTTCCTAACGATAAAGATAAAACTATTATTGGCCCTTTTTTCAACCAACATTTTCAAATATTGCTTATTTAAAAATTTTGGAAAAATAATTTAAAATCCTCACTTTTGATACATGTTTCAGGAAACATTTGAAATCGAATACTTTCTAGTTATGAAAACAACCGGCGAATCACTGTACAAAATTTTTTAAGATATCCGACGAACCTAAAATCGTGATTTTCTTTAAAAAATTCACAATTTTTTTTATGATTTTCTTTTACATGCCATCTTATTAGCTTTATAAATATATATCAAGTTTTTTACTTTCCATTCACCAGAACAAAAACTACAAGTGTTTTAGTAAAAGCAGATGCCATAACTTTACACAAGATGTCAAACGTTAAAATGCGTTTTACTCGAAATGTGTTTTTTTTTCTTTTTTCCCGAAAAGCTCGAACGGGGACAGCGATTGCTCAAAAAATTTTTAAACAATTTGCTGAAATTTTTTGCTTATGTTCTATGTAACAGTAAAAGTGTTTTAACCTTTAGATTTATCAACCACTGTTTTATTATAAAATTTACAGTTCTTTATATGAATATAATCATTGTTTTTTAAGCATTTTCATATAATAACTAAGATAAAATGTGCTCTACAGTGTTTGTAAAAATTAAAATATCTATTACCCTGAAGGTCATTCCAAAATGAATAGCAAAGCAACACATTAAAATTGAAAATTTGATTATAAACTTTTTGTTCAAAATGGGCCCTATTTATGCAATTTTTTGTCAATTTTTACCCATTTTACTAGTAATAATTCATTTATCTCTTCTTAATTTTAGCCTTTTTTTTCTTAAAATGTACTGAATAAATCTAAAAACCACCAATAAAACCCCTCCATGTCACCATTTTTTTTAAAAAAAAAGTTTTCGCAAGTAGTCGGATACCTTAAAAAAACCTAAAATTCTTCTTGCATGAAGCACTTTCTGATTACCTCCGGGACCCCATCTCTTGTCAACCAACAACGACGATTCATAGTACCGTAAAATTAAGTCTGCATCTCTAACTGACTCTCTACGCCCACCCGCATACAATAACATTTACACGCTAACGTGGGACTTTAGTACCCATGCAGATTTAACATGCATCAACTCTTCTACGTGGTGGGGCTCTTGCAGAATCAGGTTTCAATCACAAGTTGCTCGATCGAATCACCGTTCCAGTCCACGATCACTCAGCTGATACGACCCTCATACCAAGTTTTGTAAAAACAATTTCTTCGAACTCTCAAAACAACTGCTGACCACCGTACATGACCGTCACACTACGTTTCGTGAAGACAATTGTTTTTTGATCCGTTCTGTCAACAACCAACGAAGACAATGAACGACCACCACACCAAACTTAGTAAAAATAATTACCTTTGGTCCTATAAACAAAACATGACTCATTTGAACAAATAACACCGCTTCTTCATTCAATTAAAGTCGCTGATGCTTGATATGCCAGTAAATTGAACTACCATGAATCATACATTCGGAAGTTGAACTTGTCGGACACTATTCTGTGGAATAATATAGATGGCTGCACACTAAACCTAATTAGGCTTAAGATTACCGCACAGCATGGTGAAGAGTTTTGGCACACAAATATTGCAATTAGATGTGCAATATTAGACATGGTTCCAAATTATGAGGTCCTACACTCATATTTTTTGTTGTTGTGTAAATCCATTTCGTTCTTAGTTACATCATACATAATCTATTCTTCATTAAATTTGATTTTTTTTTAAAGTGGCTACGTTCGAAACCGTGATTTTGAAAGAGCATATAAAGATAATATTTTGATATTTAGTGTTAGTTGTATTAGAATATGCATAGAAAAGTGTTCTACGAATATTATTACAAGAAAAAATGATTAAAATACAATTTTTTGCCAAAAACATGAAGAAAGAATGACATATTTTCAAAACATTCTTCTTTTAAGAAAAATGCTTCTATGTATAGGTAGGACTTCTATAGAGGGATTGAACTAAATATTTTGCAAATATATCATTTAGAAGTGTAGATTTATTCATATTTTTTTATTATACCAGAGCTTAAAAATTTTAACAAAAAACATCCGTTATTATTTCAGTTGATCATAACACCGAGAAGAATGTGAATTTTTCGAAATTTTTACTTCAACCTCGGTATAGAAGTCCTAGCTATGAATGCACAAAGTATTAATATATAAGCAGTTTTCATAAAAGGAGAATATTTTGAAAATATGTCACTCTTTCTCTTCATTTTTTCCAAAAAATTGCCTTTAAAAAAATTTGTTTTCTTGTAATAATCTTCTTAAAACAATTTTATATGTATGTTCTAATACAGGGGCAGACAAGATTTTCCAGAGTACGGGCTACTTCTAATTTTTTCAAGGTGTGGTGGTCCACCCAGTGGCGTAGTTGTGGTGAGCGAAGGAAAAGGTCAACAATATTTATTATAACTTAATAATAAATACGGAATATGTACTTGCCTACACAATTAAAATTTTAAAAAATTACACTTTTAAGATCGCGTTTAAAGAAAAACGCAAGATACAAACGTAATAATAATGGTCACAAACATAATAATATAAAATGTGATTCATTTATTACCAAACAATTCAAAATACATTGAAAAATAAAACATTTTCATCTTAAGTTAGTTCTCGTAGTTGTAGTCAGTAGAAGACTTAGTCTGGATACTGTCAGCCAATACTGAATATTTCGGTATATAATTACTAACTGCTAATATTTAGGCGGTCACCCCAAAATGTCTTGGTGGTCCACCGGTCGATCATGATCGACTTAATACCCACCTCTTTTCTAATACAAAAAATATGAAAAAATTAATCATTTATGCAGAGTTTTTCTCCCAAAATCACGGTTCCTAACGAGGTCAGTCATCTTAACTCCACACTGAAAAGCAACAATAAGTAAGTACTATTGGCAATGGATTTCAAACGCTTCGTGGGACCAAATGGCTTGAAAATATATATAGCATGGACAGTGGCGCACACAGGAATTTTTCAAGGGGGGTCCGGGGTCGAAAGTTCACCATTCTTGTATCATGCTCCTTTTGATTTTGTCGATTTTCGGGAACAAAACACAGTAAAAAACTACTTATTGAATAAATAATTAGCATTAATTAATAAAATTAATCATTAATAACAAATACTTAATTAAATTTTACGTACTATGTACTTAGAATTATAATCAATCGGAAAAAAATCAAGGCCCCCCTCCCCTTGTGTGCGCCACTGAGCATGAATTATTTATAACAAGATGTTTGCGTTTTTTAAAATGCAATTTTTAAGCTGGGTATTTTTAACCACTAACAAATTTTGCATTAATTTAATCAATATGGCGTCACGCGTTTAATGAACTACTTGGTTCTGAAAATGGAATTCGCGATTTCACGTGAAAGATCTTCAGCTATCAATTTTTTGGACTTAAGCCATTGGTGAACCAACAAAGTTCGACAGGTATTGTGAAACAAGTCTTACAACAAAGGAATGCTAATATCGCATCTGAAAGGGAGAATCTGTAATTGGGAGGAAGGGGAATATTAATTCGACTATAATAACTTGTGTATTCTATTTCTAAGTCGCAATTTCGATGGTGGAAAACTTTTCCAGATTGGAATTAATATCCCTGGAGGTACGCAGGCATGGCGGAGTACCCGTCGGGCGAAAAGCTAAGAAAATTGAAAACGGAAATTGTTTGGAGTTTAACTGTTAATATTTTCGAGAGGAGAAGAATACTACATGAGTGTTATTTCATTTAAGAGCAGGAAAATAGGCTTAGCTGTGAAATAGAATTCGAAACAAAGCACATACTTATTAGACAATGTGTTTTGTGTTATTAGTATTGGGAAGTAAATTTACTGTGTTACACATATATATATATGATTTTACGTGACACGGAAACCCTATTTTTCCTATCGAATGCTGTTTTTGCGGCAAACATTTATAAGCACGTGAAGACACAAAATGAGTTTTAGTATATATGGATAAAAAAACAATTGTTGTAATAATATTACTTTAAAAAGTATGCAAACCTGAACATTTGATTCACCCAAGTATCAAGAATCGTATCTTACGAATATAAAGTTTTGAGCATGCACGACACACGTTAACTCTAAATAATAATATTAATATATACTTTAACTGTATGTCTTTATTGAAGAGTTATTTAAAATTCTCAGTTTTCTCAAATTAAGAACTAAATTGTATCTTTACAAAAGTCTTATAAAATCTGTTCTGACTTATGCATCAGAGACTTGGCCATTGACTTTACTTGATGAGGAAGCTTTAGGAATATTCGAGAAAAAGATCTTACGCTGCATTCTTGGTGGGATCCAAGTGAATGGGTCATGGAAAAGAAGATAACTCTATAAAATAAACAATCAACCTTATATTATAAAATTTGTCAAATTACAGAGACTTAAATGGGCTGGTCATCTGGCTAGAATGAATGAAGATCGTTGCTGCAAGAAAATCTTTCTGGCAAAGCCCATGGGAAACAGACTTTGGGGCAGACCCCCCTTTAAGATGGATCGACTGCGTCGAAAAGTACCTAAATATTTTAAAGGTCAAAAACTGGAAACCAGTTGTTAAAAATAGAGATGCATGGAGAAAACTTCAGGAGAAGGCCAGGGCCTACCCAGAGCTGTCGAGCCATTGAAGAAAAAGAGGAAGTATGTCTGTAATCCTGAGATATTCTTGTTCACATTAACTGACTGGAGCTTCCTCGAGAAAATTAATAGGAAATTAGCTACAGTAAAAACGAATGTTTGCATTGTTAATTTCAGATAACTTCATTAGACTTTGAAAATCCGTCGTGGAAGAATAATAACTAATAGATCTGTTGATATATATATATATATAAAGTGTGAATGCGTAAAATGTGTCCGCTTATGGATTTTTCTATAAATTATTTTTAACTTAAGCGTTGTTCTTATTTTACCGATGATCCATGTATAGTATTTAATTGGACGTTTTTTCTTTATCAAATCAAATTTTGTTGGCTTTCTATATTTTTTTAACTATTCAAAAAGTTTAAAGAAATATTCTTAGAATTTTTCTGAGTAATTGTGGAAAAGGGAAAAACTTGTGAATAATCCCAGCAAAAGGAAGCATACCGCTCTTCCACGGGATTGAGTTCTCGAGGTGATGTCATGTCCCACGACGACGTGGAATCGTCAACGAACAATTGTAAGTACATACATTGGTTTCAGATTCATCGGTTCACGTATGTTCTTTGCTCGCAGCATTGAATATGTCCACGTTACATGGTCTACTAGTTACTATCATAGTCACTCAAGCATTCAACTTGACAATTTTGTGTTACTCGTGTTTTTGTAGTAAAAATATAATCTCTTATGTTTTAAAAGAGAAATAAAGAGTGTTTTTTTTCCAGGTATAGAAGTTTAAGTTGGCATTACTTTCCAAGATGGCAACCGATTTAACAGCTGTCAAGTGATTTATTCTCAGTTTGGTTTGGCAATTCATCATGAATAGACTCACGCCTGAACAACGCTTTTAGATTCGTCGAATGGGCCCAAAACGAGATTGCCGTTGTTCCCGATTTTCATAAGCGAATTTTGTTTAGCGATGAAGCGCACTTCTGGTTGAATGGCTACGTCAACAAACAAAACTGCCGCATTTGGAGTGAAGCTAATCCACAAGTGTATGTCGAAACACCGTTACTTCCAGAAAAACTGACTGTTTGGTGCGCTTTATGGGCTGGTGGAATCCTTCTTCAAAAACGATGAAGGCCACAACGTTACAGTCAATGGTGATCAGTATAGAGCCATGATTACTAACTTTTTCATTCCTGAATTGAACAATCATGATGTCCAGGAGCTGTGGTTCCAACAAGACGGCGCAACATGTCACACAGCTCGTGCCACAATCGATTGATTGAAAGACACGTTTGGTGACCGCCTAATTTCACGTTTTGGACCTGTGAATTGGCCTCCAAGATCTTGTGATTTAACACTATTTTCTGTGGGGCTATGTAAAGTCATTGGTCTATGCGGATGAGCCACAAACGCTTGACCATTTGGAAGACAACATTCGCCGTGTTATTGCCGATATACGGCCACAAATGTTGGAAAAAGTCATCGAAAATTGGACGTCCAGATTGGACTACATCCGAGCCAGCCGTTGCAGTCCTATGCCAGAAATCATATTTAAAATGTAATGCTACAAGATTATCTTTCGAATAAAAAAAAATTCATGTCAATCGAATAATACATCGTTGTTTTATTGCAATTTAAAGTTCTATACCTCTAAAAAAACACCCTTTACAATGCCGAAAATAAGTGTTAAGAAAGGAAAAACAAGTTTAATACAAAATGAGACCACACCTACGCTACTAGGTGGACCACAACACTTCAAAAACATCAGAAGTAGACCGTATTCTGGAAAAGTCCACCCACCCAGTGCCGTGGTTGCTTGGGACGGGCACCCAGGGACCTTGAAGGTCTCGGAAGGGCCCGGATAAGCTGGACTTACAAGATTTTTTGGATATAAATTTCGATCCACCAGTGACAAGGGGTCTCGTAGATCTTCTGCGCCAAGGGCCTGAATTGAGCTTAAATCGGCACTGCATCCACCCCTGCATAAGCGTATATAATAGGAATTATTTTACTGATTTTTCACTAGAGGATAGAACAGAAGAATTAAAACAAAAAAAAAACCCATCCCTTTTTTAAAAAAATGAAAAAAAAAAACTGTAATGCGCTACGGTAACCGATCTCTCAAAACTACAAATGACAAAATAGATTTTTCTCCTAACAATTTTTTAAAATAGGATCAGATATGATTGAATAATGTTAATTTTCAAAAAAAAAAACATCCTTCAAACTACATAAATCAAACTTCTGCCATTTTTTACATTCAATTTCCAATAACAATCACGAAAAACTGATAACTTCCAATCTCTCTCCGATATACCGATTATGCAAATGGATATTTGCGAGGTACAACCAAGACGCACTCTCAACGACTCTCCCAGCCGCTAAAAATAATAATGAAAATCAAGTAAAAGATTAAATAGTAGCAAATAAAAGCTTGTTAACACTGAAGTGGGGATGGCAAACGATAAGATAAACGCTTTTAAAGGCCATTTGAGATAGTCCCTATTCTCAATGTTACAAGGCCAGTTGTAGGGAGAGAGAGGGAACTATAGCCCCCAAGCCCGATGCACAGAAATCCAAGGACCGCAAACATTGTTGTAATACCATCCCTTAAATGGATCATGAGATAAAAATCTACCGATTTTACCAAGTTCCAAAGGGATTGTTTCTTTCAACTTTCCTCCCCTTGCTATGTCCCTAATCCCAGAGGAGGGAGACGAGGGGACTGATGCGGGATGGTATCATTTGAGGTCTATAAAAAACTGGAAAGCGGGAATGAATGAAAATGCTTTAAATTCCCTCTTGTCGATCTGTTTATTGTTAGGGGCTGGGGTTTTACTTTTTTTTTTACTGAGCGAATTGGGATTTGTGGTGCAAATGTTATGTAAAGAACGGCGAATCTGTGTAGAGGTTCACAGTCATCACTCTTTTCTAGATGGTCGAAAAATTGGGTTGGCTGTTTCTTTCCTTTT
Organism: Trichonephila clavipes; assembly: GCA_019973935.1. Lineage (NCBI taxonomy): Eukaryota > Metazoa > Arthropoda > Arachnida > Araneae > Nephilidae > Trichonephila > Trichonephila clavipes. The sequence continues at coordinate 1,107,241 of BMAU01017533.1, read as the reverse complement.
CAACCCTCAAATAAAAACCAACAAATCATTTAAAGTTGCTCTCGAATGATTTTATGTAATTCACAATGGTCTTGTCCTCTCCAAAACTGTTCGCGACAGTTAATTTTTAATTTACCTGCCTAACGGGAAACAAAAACTAAACTCAGTGGCGCAACTCAGTCGCCCCGTGAGGGCCTAGGCTTACTGTACCCATTGGGCACTGAGATGTATGAACAGATGTCCCGATCAGGTGGTCAGTCTGAAGCGAAACCCCCAGTGTTTAGTTCACAAGCACAAGCCTGGTACTCATTTGTCGACCCACTGAAAGAATGAAAGGCTGAGTCGACCTTACCCAGCCCCAGGGTAGAATCCTGGACCTGTGGTGTGGAAACGCAATACGTACCACTCGGCCACTGGACCTTCTAACGGGAAATAACTACAATTTTATCTTACACGGTGCACGTACTTGTTGCCTTGCCTTTTTCCCCCTTCATAGTTTAATATCTGCTTTGCAGAGGAACTGATATCCATTGAATCTATCGAGGTTCAATATCTTACGTTGATGGGTTGTGGAAGAGTGAGGTATGCCAGCGCCAGCTCAAATATCTCCCTCGTGATCTGATCGTGGTTCAAAATTACAAGGTCCGTCACCAATAGCTTTCGTATCGTTTTGCAGATTCTGTGATATTAAATAATCAATATTTGAATTATAATCAATAATATAATTTTTTATATATATCCGTGTGTGTATATATACACTGAAGAGCCAAAGAAACTGGTACAGGAATGTGTATGCAAATAAAGAGATATATGGAATCAATCAGAGTATGGCTCTGAGATCGGCAAAGCCTATATAAGACAACGAGTGTCTGGCACGGTTGTTAGATAGATTACTGCTGCTACAATGGTAGGTCATCAAGATTTAAGTGAGTTTGAACTTGGTGCTATAGTCAGCGCACGAGAGATGGGACATAGCATCTCCGAGGTAGCGATGAAATTTGGATTTTCACGTACGACCATTTCACAAGTGTTCAGTGAATATCGGAAATCCGGTAAAACATGAAAAATACGACATCGCTGTGGCAGGGAAAAGAACATGCAAGAATGGGACCAACTACGACTGACGAGAATCGTTAAGCCTGACAGACGTGCAACCCTTCCGCAAATTGCTGTAGATTTTAATGCTGGGCCATCAACAAGTGTCACCGTGCAAATCATTCAATGAAAAATTATCGGTATGGGCTTTCGGAGCCGAAGGCCCACTCGTGTACCCTTGTTGAGAGTACGACACAAAGCTTTGCGTCTCGCCTAGGCCCGTCAACACCGACATTAGACTGCTGATGACTAGAAATACGTTGCCTTGTCGGACGAGTCTCGTTTCCAATAACATCGAACTGATGGACGCGTACGGATATGGAGACAACCTCAGGAATCCATGGACCCTACATGTCAACAGGGAACTGTTCAAGCCGGTGAATGCTCTGTGATGGAATGGAGCTGTGCAGTTGGAGTGATATGGGACCCCTGATACGTCTACATACGACTCTGATAGGTGACAGCATCCTGTCTGATCACCTTCACCCATTCATGTCCATTGTGCATTCCGACAGACTTGGGGAATTTCAGCAGGACAATGCGACACCCCACACGTCCAACATTGCTATATATTGGCCCCAGGAGCAATCACTCTTCTGAATTTAGACACTTCTGCTGGCCACCAAAATCCCCAGACATGTACATTATTGAACATATCTGAGATGACTTGCAACGTACGTTCAGAAGAGATCTCCACCTCCTCTTACTCCTTCTGATTTATGGACAGCCCTGCAGGATTAATAGTGTCAATTACCTCCAGCCCTACTTCAGACATTAATCGAATCCATGCCACGTCGTGTTGCGGCACTTCTGTGTGCTCGTTGGGGTATTAAGCAGATGTACCGGGTTTTTTTTTTTTTTTTTTTTTGGCTCTTCAGTGTATATACATACACAGGTACACCTTTTAACCAATTACTACTTAACCGATACCAGGAAGGTAGGAAAACTGTCTCTGTTAAATTAAATCATGCGAAATATTCATTTTTAATTATAATAACTACTGAATAGAAATAATCAGAGGAACTTCTCATACAAAGCATTAACTATTTCCAGACAACAATATGACTACATTCTGAACGAGATAAACTATTTAATAACGGATTGAATGTTAGAGATGAATATATGAATGTACGTCTCGACTAATGTTGTGAAAATCTACATTTGTGCTGTCAGATTTTATTAAGAACAATAGGTACATATTTAAACCCTTCCTAAGATAAGGGTTCAGGTTGAGAACCGAATACAGTTAACGTAAGCCAAAATGAAATTAAGAAAGCTAATAATAAAATAACATGATAGTATTCCTCATGTATAGTTATTACATTTTTAGAAAAGCCTTTTGTGTGTATGTGTTCTACATTGCTCTAATTTTTCCCTAAAAAATATAATGTTTGAAAACACACAAATTATAGAATCTTCTACCAGCTTATGACTTTTATCCTACTGTTTATAAAACTTGGTTATTTTTAAAACCAAGTTTCTCTCGTGCGTATTAAACGTAAAAAAACTTAATCCAAAATTAATTTGAATTAAAAAAACTTACACTATATTATAAAAATGTAGTATTAATGCTTTAATGTAGTATGTAGCATGTAAAATGTAGTATTAATATTTTAATGTAGTATGTAAAATGTAGCACAAATGTTTTATTAATGTCACTACATTAAAAAAAACTTACTTTTATGTTAGAATAAAAGAAGGGTTGCTTTTATTCTAAATTTCCAATTAAAGTTTTTTTCATTTATTTTTATTTCTTTAATTATTATTTTAAGCTTCTATAAGCAAAATAAATTTTTATAAATTCATCTAGCGATAAAATTTTGAGAGTCCTTTGAGAATAATCAAAACGTAATATTTTGCTCCTTTTTTTAATAACAATATTTTTTTAAATATTTTTCTCATTTCTTTTTTTTTTAAGTTACCTAAGTAGATGATATTAAAAGCCGAGGGATAGCATATCACACTTTCATATCACAGGTCTTTGGCTCTATCCCCGGGCAGGGCAAGGTTGACTCAGCCTTTCATCCCATCAGTGGGGCTTGGTGACTAAACACTGGGGGTTTCAAATCAGATTGACCGCCTGACCGGAACATGTGCTAATGCATTTCAGCATCCAAGGTCATGAATACTGAGCTGGGCACAGTAGACCTTGGGCTGTTACGCCACTGAGTTTAGTTTAGCAGTAAGTAGATGATATTCTTTTTAATTATTACTACAAATTTTGTATAAAAGAAGCAAACTAATTTAAATTTTGCAAAGCTAGCAGTGAAATTTATTTGTCGAGGAGGCATGAAGACGAAAAACAGTTTCTTAAAATTGGCCTTTAATAATCAATCATAAAGTCACTCTGCTCGTTACTGGAGCGATAAAATAAACAATAAGTTCAAAAATCAACATTACCAGAGACATCCGATTCGAACCGTCTTCTAATATTGTAAAATTAATTTCTAATCTAAAATGGTGATGCAACCTGCAGTTGCATTGCCAACCAGCCTTTTCTCTCCCTCTAAGAGTTAAACCACTCACACACTTCTTATATTTCCGTTTCTCCTTCCTTTCTCAAAACTAACATGAGCCGAGTTTAAATACTCGCTCGATTTGCATGGCAGTTGCTGCCAACCACAAATCACGAAACTCAAAAAGATCGGGTTCGAATCGGTGTGCTTACTTTCATTGAGATCATGGAACGGGATTGGAAAAACAACACAAGCAGATCATAAAAATTTGGATCCGACTTTTTAAATGTCTAACAGAAATCGAAGAATATTTGAAGAATTTTACGAATTAATACGCCACGTGATATATAACTGTAAAAATTAAAACTTTAAATCATCCCCTCCCCTTCTTCTCTTTCCTCCCTGCAAAGTGAAGATAGCGATGGATTTTTCATACACCCTGTGTTACGACAGAATTATTTTCTCACAATTCTCAATATATTTAGCTTATTTTGTTGCTATAAGTTCTCAAAACTTTTATGGATATTGAAACAGTTGCGAAACCATGTATCTAACGAAGATTTATCATCTTCATATCTAAAGAAAAATAAGAGTTTTAAGTTAAATAACTGCAATGGTCCTTAGAGTTATTGTATTTTTTTTTTTTTTTTTTTTTTTTTTGTCTAAATGCGCAAAACAGGAAAGAGGTTAGTAATATTAACTGAAAGAGTATTCGTTCGAAAATTAAAAACAATATCAAGTTTAGTTTAATTTTTTTATCATAATCGAAATCTAATGAATTTCAAAATAGGAAAAAAAAATTTATATCAACATTTTTTTCCCCTGTGTCTTTGTCAACCCCTACCCCTCACTTTTAAAATATTTGTAATTGGATAAGGAATTCATGAGCTTATCCTTTTTTACTTTATTTCAATAATTTTTTTCCTATTCTTTTTTCCTCCTCTCTCTTATTTCGGGTTTTAACTGAGTGATTTCTCTCAATTGGGCATCACGATGTTTATGTTAGTCTCGAGTGTGGTTACTATAGGGTGTTTTTTTAGAGGTATAGAACTTTAAATTGCAATAAAACAACGATGTATTATTCGATTGACATGAATTTTTTTTTATTCGAAAGATAATCTTGTGGCATTACATTTTAAATATGATCAAGCAAGGCGTAGATTCGTCGAATGGGCCCAAAACGAGATTGCCGTTGTTCCCGATTTTCATAAGCGAATTTTGTTTAGCGATGAAGCGCACTTCTGGTTGAATGCCTACGTCAACAAACAAAACTGCCGCATTTGGAGTGAAGCTAATCCACAAGTGTATGTCGAAACACCATTACATCCAGAAAAACTGACTATTTGGTGCGCTTTATGGGCTGGTGGAATCCTTCTTCAAAAACGATGAAGGCCACAACGTTACAGTCAATGGTGATCGGTATAGAGCCATGATTACTAACTTTTTCATTCCTGAATTGAACAATCATGATGTCCAGGAGCTGTGGTTCCAACAAGACGGCGCAACATGTCACACAGCTCGTGCCACAACCGATTTATTGAAAGATACGTTTGGTGACCGCCTAATTTCACGTTTTGGACCTGTGAATTGGCCTCCAAGATCTTGTGATTTAACACTATTTTCTGTGGGGCTATGTAAAGTCATTGGTCTATGCGGATAAGCCACAAACGCTTGACCATTTGGAAGACAACATTCGCCGTGTTATTGCCGATATACAGCCACAAATGTTGGAAAAAATCATCGAAAATTGGACGTCCAGATTGGACTACATCCGAGCCAGCCGTGGCAGTCCTATGCCAGAAATCATATTTAAAATGTAATGCCACAAGATTATCTTTCGAATAAAAAAAAATTCATGTCAATCGAATAATACATCGTTGTTTTATTGCAATTTAAAGTTCTATACCTCTCAAAAAAACACCCTTTATAATGTAAAAGAAACGTTTGTGAACCCCACCATCAATAGAGTCTTTTGAGAAGAAATTTGTATGCTGCAATAGACGATTCCTTCTCTTATATTCTACTCGTTTGATTTAATAACAGGTAATTACGTCCTTAATTTCGAATTATTTTGTATTTGACTCAAAATAATATATATATAACATTGTTATGCTGCCTTTTTGTTCGCAAGAATTATTCAAGTTTTATAGGTGTGTATCTTTGAGATCAATTAATCTTTTTTAATTATAATTTTTGCTTTGGTGAAAGGGACGGCACTGTCGGGTGCGGAAAAACTGCTGGAGCCTGTCCTGAGCCTATTGCCACTACAGACCCACTGTGCATAGAAGCTGGTGCTCATTTTATTTAACAAGGCTCAAATTCCTCTCGTTGCTAGGGTGGGATAATTTGGCGAGAGGGGGCCAGCTCAGGTGTCGTCCTCGTCGATTGATCGAGGTTCAAAATTGCTATGTCTGTCGCTAATAGTCCTTATGTTGCTTTATAGTGCAACGTTAATAAACACTCACTCATTGAATAACCTTTTCTTTATATATATATATATAAATTTATTGTTACAAAAAATTCCCAATGATTTATGAGCTATTTAAAACTCAATCACTGCAACAGTTCCATACACGTGGGAGAGACGCACCCTCTCCAGACCAACTCTCCAGATTTTTAGCATAAAGATTACTCCACAGTACACTCGTCTACATTTTTTTTTAAATATACTCCACTTCTTCCAAAGCTAAATCAATGTACACCACTGTACCGCAGTGGCGCACACAAGGGGGGTCCTGGGGTCCGGACCCCCCCCAAAGCCCTTGATTTTTTTTCCGATTGATTATAATTCTAAGTATATAGTATTTAAAATTTAACTAATTACTTGCTATTAATGAATAATTTTATTAATTAATGCTAATTATTTATTCAAAAACTAGTTTTTTACTGTGTTTTGTTCCCGAAAATCGACAAAATCAAATGGAGCATGATACAAGAATGGTGAACTTTCGACTCCGAACCCCCCTGAAAAATTCCTGTGTGCGCCACTGCTGTACCGCAATCCTTAAAGTTTCAGCATTCACCAAAATTATCTGACAATTCCGAGCTGTTACCATTCTGCTACGATGGCAAGTTGGTCCTCTAACAATCGCCCTTTTAATACGTGTTTACACTCTGACCGTTCTTAGTGGATTTCCTCCATCTAAAAGTCTCCCACCCCTTGGGGGACTTCCCCCTCTCGCCCTCAAATATGCCCACAGAGAATTTCCACAGAAAAGTTAGTTTGTCCTGTCCCCTTTTCGCGCCTGATCGAAACCCCCCTTCACTCCTTACATAAGCTCGGAATTGCATGAGCAATGATTTATGTCTGAGTGCTCACCAAGAGCTTTGCTCAGGCGGTCATGTGTAAATGTGGCTTAAGTAACCTCGGTCCCAGTTTGCCTTGACGGAACCGAGAGAAGATATTCTGGAATACAGACTCGAATAGGAATAAGACGAGAACCAGTGTTTGCAGAGACAGTGTTTGGTCGCAAAGTCCGGGAATCAATAAACAGGACAGGACTTGGAAATAGTGTTGTAGGCTGGTCTTATATGGTGATTTTTGCGAGTTTGGAGACGCCAAGAGGGAATCTAAGATGGATGGAATGGTCTATGTTGTCTGGCACCATCTTATATTGAAACATTAAGGTTCGGCAAAAGGTATCTTTCGCTGAGACAGTGAGGATGTTATAGGATACTAACTTGCAACACCTTTTGACACAGAAATTTGCTTCAACATTAATATAACATATTTTAATAAAACTATTTATATAGAGTACAAAACATTTGAATGTACAGATCATTTTTGGAATCCATCATTATTTTCCAGTGTATAACCTGCTCAATATTTGATCCACTATACACCAAAGTTAAATAAACTTTAAACTCTATACATTGAAATTACGAACTGATATTTCTTAAAAGGACATGGTACGATTTACGCAAAAATCTTTAATTTAAGGATTTTCAATTCTTTTGGTTGCCTCTTATGTGTGTATACTGCATAAAACAAATTTGTGCTCAAAATTTCATAAAAAGCTAGCTATTTAATTTTTTAAGGAAAAAACAAAGTTTGTGAAGTGATTTTAAAATGCTACTCTTCATATAAAAATTTATATACAAGCATCAAATTTGATTTACAAGTACGTCAAACTATGAATAACAAAATTTGGTATGGGTTTTACGATAACATGATTGGCATTTGTACAATACTTCTTTTTATTAATGCTTATTGAAAATTCCTTAAAAAATGTATAAATTCTGAGTTCAATTATTTAAAAAAAAAAACAAGTATTGCTTTGACAAAAATGCCTACCAACTTTTGTTACATGTACTATTAGCAATACGTTAAAAAAAATTCAAAGCATTAGGCACAATAGAAAAAAAAGCCTTAGCTTTTTAAATGAAGACAAATTAGTTATTTTTTCTTTCTGAGATAAGTAAATTTAAAGTTTTGATTTGTGTGTGTGTACCATAGGGATGTGAATAAAAACGAACGTAAAAGCTAGAATAATGCTGCGTTTTTTTTAAGTTTAGAGCTTTCAAACTTTGAGAGGCTACAGAAAAGTATATAAAGAATAATTCAAGCTAAAAAAAAATTAGATTTGATTTTTTGACCGATATTTATCAATTGAATCGTACTGTGTTCTCTTAAATTTTAAAGGTACAGTACAATAAACACAGATATGTGTGTTATGAACAAATAATATACTAAGTGGTACCTTTCCCCTCGTATTTCAAAGTGTTGTATGATTATAAAGAGATAATATAAATTATTGATATCTAAATCCTAGCATATTAAGCATTCGACTGTATTGAAAAACATTCATATAGTTCCCACCTCTTGATTTAAAAAGGAGAATTTCTAAAACGGAAATATAATTACCCTTTAGATCATTACCCCCCGTAGATCTCTCCCAAAGTTGATTTCCTTAAAATCCATTTATATGCCGTATCTCTTCTACTCAACAAAATTAACATGCTTAACAAATTTCAACCCTATAGGTCTAATAGTTCAAGACCGAGAATTTGTTCTATAATTTCCCCCTCAATCCCTTTTAGAAGTCAATTTCCAGTAAACCCGTTCTTAGCTCATCAATACTCAATAAAAGAAATAAAACGAAAATTCTAATTTGTCGTGTGACATTCGGGATTTAGCAACTTCGTTAAATAGAGATCCTACTGTATAATTCCAAGCAAATTTTCTCATTCATATAAATCTACCTATAAAACATTTCTCTGTAAAAAGCATTACTCACATTATCCACGTTATTAATTACAAACATTTAACTTGGAATGGGACACTTGAGCTGAAAGTCTTGGTCGCGTCACATATATTGTAAACGGAATCCAAGCGAGCCATATAAATTAACAAGAATTTCAACATCGAAAACAGGAACTCTCAATTCTTCCAACCATCCGACAATACATACCCAAAGAAACCTCCCCCAGTAAATTATCCATAAGATCTCTATAATTACACTCATTCAATCAAAAGTGATCGTACCACAGGGGAGATCTTCTGTATTTATGTTCAAAAACAAATGCATTACTTCAGAAACGAAAACACAATTTTTTTTCCTCTTTTCTTTTCTTGACCTTTCACCTCCTCCTCCTGACAGCACATTCCCCTTGTGTCCCCCCCAAGGGATACCAGAGAGGGAGGTGCAGACGGACGCTTTCATTTCCCAAATTAGGGGATGGGAATCCCTACGATTGAGGGATGGGGGACTTTTCTTTCTAACTCTACCTCCCACTCGGGTTCTTCCCTTGACTCATCTTTCATTAAACGCCCTTTCGATACGATGCCGATATATTGAATCGATGATGATGCAATCTTTTGGAGGCGAGGGGTTTTAATTGGTTTAGAAATTAAGAGAAGAGGGAGAGAGATCTTTTAATTATACCAGCAAAAAGGGGCGGGCGTCCTAATGGATGTCGTCACTATCAGATGTGATTTTTTTTTTCATGTAAACCCCCTGCTTAGTAATTTACATGCTATTCACTTGATATCTGGGCTGTGTAACATGTAAGCAAGTCGAGGTTGTATCTTTATGTTATTGTAATTTAATATTGTGAGAAAGATAAAAGTAAAAAATGCATATCAGGATGCGATTTTTCGTTGTGATTTATTGCTTACAGTTTCGTATGTTTTAAGTCCTATTGATAAAGCTGTCAAAGAGATAAGAGACTTTTTCGTAGGATTTTGACTTTGCAGAGCATATTCAGTTCTTTGGTTTCATTCATTTTTTTTTCTCACAAGGGCACAACATTTTCTGTAGCACTATTATTCATTTTTTAAAATAAAATAATGGTCAGTTTTGTAATCCTACAAGTTATGTAGATTTTTTGAAAAGATTTTCTAATTAATCAGACGTAATTCGGAAGAAGTCTTGTTATAAATACTAGATCAATACTAATGCATATTTAAGAAAATTATATTATTAACATTGTAGAATATTTTTACCGATGTAATTGTTTTTTTAAGGTATCGGACTGCGTTCGGAACCGTGATTTTAAAAAAGCGCCTAAATGGATAATTTTCATAATATTTAGTGTCACTAGATTAGAATGCATGTATAAAATTGTTTTAAGGACATTTTGACAAAAAAATATTATTTAAATACAATATTTCGGCAAAGAATTAACTTAAAATAACCTTTTTTCGAAATGTTCTCCTTTTGTGAAAAATGCTTCTATTATAATAATAGTTTGCTTGTATATAGCTCAGACCTCTGTACAGAGGCTCAACAGATTTTTGAAAAATTCACATTGTTTTCAGAGTTAAAACCCATTGAAATAATTATCGGCGTTTTTTTTTCTTAAAATTTCTCCCCTCTGTCGTCGTAAAACATGGATAAACCCACTTCTAAGTTATATATTTCAAAAATTCTAGTTGAGCCTCTGTAGAGAGGTCTGAGCTATATACAGGCAAAATATTATTATAATAGAAGCATTTTTTGCAAAAGGAGAATATTTTGAAAATGGGTCATTCTATGTTCATTTTTCGTCAAAAAATTGTACTTAAATAATTTTTTATTGTAGAAACTATTCTTAAAACAATTTTATATACATTTTCTAATCTAAATAACACTAAATATCATAAATATTATCCATTCAGTGGCGCTCACAAGGGGGTGGGGTCCTGGGGTCCAGACCCCCCAAAGCCCTTGATTTTTTTCCGATTGATTTTAATTCTAAGTATATAGTACGTAAAATTTAATTAATTACTTGCTATTAATGATTAATTTTATTAATTAATGCTAATTATTTATTCAAAAATTGGTTTTTACTGTGAATTGTTCCCGAAAATCGACAAAATCAAAAGGAGCATGATACAAGAATGGTAAACTTTCGACCCCCCCCCCTTTCCTTGAAAAATTCCTGTGTGTGCGCTACTGGTCTTTATTGATTCTAGGTTTAGAAACTCGACTCAACAATGCTAGTCAACGGCGGTCTTTTGAACGAAAAAGAAGAGTTAATAATCTTAAAAGAAAAAAGTACTATCACCAAGAGATCTGTTTTTTTAAATCCCCAAGCTACAAGTTCCCCAACATATATAGCTACTGTCCCCTTAACAGGGTTCTTAAATCTAAAAAATGGCCCCGAAGGTAAAGGGTGTTTTTTTAGAGGTATAGAACTTTAAATTGCAATAAAACAACGACGTATTATTCGATTGACGTGAATTTTTTTTATTCGAAAGATAATCTTGTGACATTACATTTAAAATATGATTTCTGGCATATGACTGCCACGGCTGGCTCGGATGTAGTCCAATCTGGACGTCCAATTTTCGATGACTTTTTCCAACATTTGTGGCCGTATATCGGCAATAACACTGCGAATGTTGTCATCCAAATGGTCAAGCGTTTGTGGCTTATCCGCATAGACCAATAACTTTATATAGCCCCACAGAAAATAGTGTTAAATCACAAGATCTTGGAGGCCAATTCACAGGTCCAAAACGTGAAATTAGGCGGTCACCAAACGTGTCTTTCAATAAATCGATTGTGGCACGAGCTGTGTGACATGTTGCGCCGTCTTGTTGGAACCACAGCTCCTGGACATCATGATTGTTCAATTCAGGAATGAAAAAGTTAGTAATCATGGCTCTATACCGATCACCATTGACACTAACATTGTGGCCTTCATCGTTTTTGAAGAAGGATTCCACCAGCCCATAAAGCGCACCAAACAGTCAGTTTTTCTGGATGTAACGGTGTTTCGACATACACTTGTGGATTAGCTTCACTCCAAATGCGGCAGTTTTGTTTGTTGACGTAGCCATTCAACCAGAAGTGCGCTTCATCGCTAAACAAAATTCGCTTATGAAAATCGGGAACAACGGCAATCTCGTTTTGTGCCCATTCGACGAATCTACGCCTTACTTGATGATCGTTTTGATGAATTGCCAAACCAAACTGAGAATAAATCACTTGACAGCTGTTAAATCGGTCGCCATCTTGGAAAGTAATGCCAACTTAATCTTCTAAGCCTGGAAAAAAAACACTCTTTATTTTGATACCCCACTCAGAACAAGCTACGCCAGTGATGTGTATCTTTGCTTATGCTAAAAAAATTTTTTAACTACATAGAATGCAATTCCCAAATAAAAAAATAAACTATATACAGAATTCCCATTTCTATAAGTATTTATTCAAATATTTTTGACTGGAAAAGGGTATCGATAAGCAGTCTTAAAATTACATTACAATTTATATAAGCATGAATCATTATTTGTTTTCCATCGCAGTCCTGTTGATTCTCTCGCTTCATAGATCGATTTCGATGATTTAAAACCCTTCGTCTGTGAATTCTAAATATTGTTGAAACAATTCTATATTTTTCAGAAGCAAACCATTGCGTTCATTAAAAAGCTTTAAGGTTTAATTTTGATAATAATAGCGTTTTGGTTCACTGGATTTTGTAAAACATTTATGATGAACTTCAGTAGAAGGAAAAATAAACGAAAAAAAGGAATGTCATTGACTTAAAAAATATGATTGCAACCGCTTTGATTGTAAATCAATCAAAAATATTTGTAGAAAACATTCCATTTCCTTTCTAAAATATTATGAATCGAGGAAAAAAAGTAAATATAAATATTAATATTGGTATATTGATAACTTATACATGTTTTTGGATGATCAAAAAGTAAAAAGAATCAATATTTGTTGAAAATTAAAAGTTTTTTTTTTTCTAAAAAATTCTATTTTAAGTTCAAAATTTTAGTTGGGAAAAGGGGTATTTTTGATCTAGCAGATAATTGCAATGAAAAACCAATTTTGAAGCGAGAAATAAAATGGTATGAGATAAAATAACAATCCCCCCGGCCAAAATAATAATTGCATATCCTATTCTAGTTTTTAGAATTTATCGAAACATTTATTGGATATTATTGTATCAGAGTTTTGATTACCTAATACTGAGAAGAAAATGAGGTCTTAAATTAATTATTCATTTGAATTTTTTTTTTTTTTTGTCTTCGTTATGTGGTGTCCGCGGTAGCCGAGTGGTATAGGTATCGAACTGTAGCTTGCTTTGTCACGGGTTCGAGCCCAGTACCACTAAAGACCCGCGGTGTAGGGCAGCGATGCACGTTAAATCTGTCGAGAGCTGAAACGTCCTCCCGTAGGTGTGGTGTGGTAGTTAGGAGAGGGGGTGCCAGCTCAGGTGTCGTCCACGTCACTTGACCATGGTTCAAAATTACGTGGTCCGTCGCCAAAAGCCCTCGTGTAGCTGAACAGTGCGACGTTAATATTCAAACAAGCAATCAATTGTTATCATGTGAAGTAACAATAACTGAAAAGGCAAACGAAATTTAAATAATGTAATTTTATAATTGAAATTAGAACATTTTCAAATTAGTCAATATTGACATGGTTATTATTCACTATTTTTTTTACTTTATTATTTATGTATCTTTCATTTTTACTCTATAATTTTAATCTAGCCAATATCTATTTTTCTCTTACATCGCCTTATCGATACAATATTAATTTGATATGTTACTACACTGTGTTATAATTAAATGAATTAATTTCTTATTTTGATAATATTAAAAATAATTTAAAGGTGATATTAACATAAAATAAATGAAAATATGCAAATTTATTCTAGTTAAAGCTGCATACGGAATATAAATAGTTTTCTGTATTACTGCTGATGATTTGTATCGGAATAAGGAATATAACTTTTTGGAACGAATTAAAAAAGGATTTTAAATCTTAAAATGTATTAAAATGATAACAAAAATACTTTCTTATAAATTTTACATAATTTTGAAAACAATTTGGAAATTACCATTAAAAAACTCATAAAATGAGACATAAGGTATTCTAATTTTACATTTCCATCCTCTTTTTTTTATTTGAAAATTGTAAAGAATTTACGAAAAATTTACTAGAGGTAACTTTGTGTGCACACAGCTGCTTAAATACTTTCTTAAATTTTTGATTACAGTTTTAGTTGCATAAATTATGCAAAACATATACCCATGCAAAGGAAAATAATATGTACAATTTCTCAATCAAGAAATTTAAGAAGTTTAAATTTTTATTTTAAATTGTCTTAATTTTTTTCCTCCCTATTATGGATCTAACTGACTTAATCACAATCAAACATTTTTAGTTTATTTTTTGAAAAATAACATTATCTATTGTGTGACAAACCTATGCGGAACTTTCTCACTAACCTTCTGAGACGTCTTTTTTAGGGAAATTTAATTCCCCTACCTATTTCCAATCAGCTCCAAAGAGAGGACAGGATTCCTTGTTATATGCAGATTAGATAAAGTATTTAAGTCAAACGGAATAGTAAAGTAAAAAAGCAGTAGGAGAGAGAGATTGAAGCAGAAAGGTATAATAGTGAAGTTAGATATTTATTATTGAAGATTTCTAGTTGGATAGATTAATCTCAGGAAGAGTTGAAATTCAGTGTGGTAAATATTGATTTATATTTAAAGTCTCATTAAAGCTTTATATTAGGAGTGAGATTAAAGTTAAATGTTCAATAAGAATATTATTGAATTTAATTTTGGGATCTCTTATCGTGGTAATCTCTGCGTGATCGATATTCTAATTGTTAGTTAATTGGATCATTAAATATTTAAGTTAATTTAAAGGAAAGTCCCTTTTAAACCTCATATAACTATTTTGATATATTTGTTAATAAAAGTCTTTGATTCTATTTGCGAAAGATAACCAAATAAAGAAAGTTATTTATAAAAATGGCTACTGGCTCTTATCTGACTCCAAATTATTCTCGTTCTCAAAGTGAGATCCAAGGGGATCTTCACAATTGTGCCTATTGTGTATCCGGCTTCGAGACAGGAATTTAGATAATTATATTTTTATAATCTACTCGATGAGATCTTCCTAAAAATGTACAAATTTAGAATTTTTGTCTTACTTATCTAGGTTTCACACTTTCTGCTACAGCATTTCCTACCGCGAATTAATATTGAAAAATTATCTCGGATATTTAATATTAATGGGACTTATAGCCACCACACCTAGTATGGTGGTTATGACACTCTACTTGTAATTGAGTGGACGGACGTGGGTTCGAATCCCAAATAAGGCATGGATGTACCTCCGGGAAAAGACGTCGGACTATCGCCTGAAATGGATTCTCGTCTCGAATGGAAAGCAGCGCACCCCTTCTTGTTATACGCTGGGATAATTGTTTGTAATAAAAAAAGTCTATATTCTTCTGTGTTTGTATTGTATGTTTCTGTTCATCTGTCCTTCGTATGTATCCCAATATGAAACCCACGACAACAACATGGGACTTATGATTACTGTTCCCACAGTTACAAATTGGCAAACATTAACCGTAATAGCTTCTTATGAGTACAAAGGGATGTAGTATTGCTTATGTATATATATATATATATATATATGCCTTTAAGTATATAATATTCATCATAACTTTATAAAATAGTTATAGGAAGAAGGGGTCTTATAAACCCCTTTGCGTAACCAACAAATTATCCAATTAGCAGAAAATTATAATATAATTACCTGCCGCTTAACAATGACAACTTTCCCAACCCCACTAAAAAATCCTCTATGCTCAACTCCATTGCACTTTCAAGCGATTCAGAAATTTTAACCACGAAAACCACACCCGAGAGTTGAATTATTTCCGCATCACACTTTTTCTTCTTAGTGGTAATTCCTCTCTCCCCATTCGGGGGAGAGAGGGCGGGAAAAAAGTCCTCCAGGAACACCATCCCCAAGGGAGTCTCCTCACCGGAACTGATCGCTATCTTATTGGCATATCGAGATGCCGTCGTCCGAAAAATCAAAAGAGTTCAAGAATTAATGAGCATAATGACTATCGACATCCACTATTCAGCCAGATCATCTGGTATACACCTCCATCCCTTCCACCCCTACCTAAGGGAGGGCGGACGAATGAGATTTAGGTAACATTGGATGGGGAGTCAATGACCCTTGGGAGATCTCTCTTGTTTTCCTGATGTCCAGCAGCATGTTCGGGAAAGAATCAGGATTTCACGGTTGTCAGGGTGGATCATGTGACTCTGGAAATTGAAGCATATGCAGCAGAATTATGGAAACCCTTACAAAAAAGTAGATAGGAGAAAATCATCTTAATAAACCAAAGGGGAATAGAGTAGCTCCATAAATATCAGTTTTACGGTTGATTTCCTCACTTGGTTCATTCGTTTGATCAAAAATGAATTCAAAATTATTTTTAAAAGTTATTCTTTGATTTGTTTTGATTTTTATAAACGTCATACTTTGAAGTTACACTAGGTCTATTCTGGGCCGTTTTTAACCTCTCCGGCGCCCTAGACACTTCAAATTGTTATATACCCCCTCACTCATTTCAGAACATCACCCCCATCCTTCAGTTCTTATCTTATTTCTCTTTTGGTTCGGGGGAGATTATCCTTTAACTTTCTAGCTCATTTTCCTTCGTTTGTTTTTGCTCTTTGGAGAGTCTTTTCACTATCCATCAACTAGGACCCCCTTTCACTCCGTATCCTGGGCTGGCAACCGACAGCCACGAGGAAAGGATAGTGGCGTGGTGTGGCTACTCTTGTTCACTTCTTACCTTAAAGTGTGACGGATCTCCTTTTGTAAATTAGTACAGTAAATTAATGAAATCAGGTTGTTGTTGTTTTGTGCAATTATACAGTATAGAGTACACATTACTGTATGAACTGTTTTCAGCTTGTTAATTATCATCTTTTTCATCTGGCTTATCACTGTACTATCTTTTACTTTAAACCTTCAAATTCTTTGTTGAGTCATTATACTTGTACAACAAAGATTTTCTTCGGGCTTTGATCATTAAAAAATCATTAAGGACATCATTGTAATATCATTTTGAGCGCGTAACAACATCAAACTGTTCGCTTTCCTTTTTCCATAGTACATCTCATTTCAGTGTTTACTCCCTTGAGAGCAGAAATGCTTCTCTCATGACTCACTAGGCGGTGTTACGTTCGCTGTAATTTTATTTTCTTCACTTTTTTCGCTCTCCAGTTTTTACGCCCTAGGCTCGTGCCTGGCGTGCCTAAATGGAAAAGAGGCCCTGGGTCTATTTGCCGACAGATAGTGGCCTCGTTAGATAGTGGTCACCGGAATCGTGGCCAGTTTGTCATGATTTCAAGCCCTCGTAGAGGGGCTGAGGCACATTAAATCTTTCTGTAGTTCTCGTCACTTAAACATGGCTCAAAATTATGATGTCCTTCACCAATAGCTTTCGTGTTGCTTTGTAGAGCGACGAAAGCAAAGACTCACTTGGCGACGGATCTCTTCCAGTGACGAGGTGGACAACTGAACTGACATCCCTGTCTTAACTTCCACATTACGCCAACAAGAGAACCTCGTTAGGTGTAGTAAATATCAACCCCTTCTACACGGGACGTCTTCCCTGAACTCGAATCTACGAGTTTGAGACCATGACCACTCGGCTACGTGGCTACAAACTATTTTTGATGTGTAACATCTTTCCTCTCGGTTGCTGGATATTTGTTGGGTGTGATTTCGGGAAAAGAAACGGATGTGAGTAACAGGATGTGACGTAAGCGCGCGCTACTTTATTTGACCAATGAGAGTGCGTGGCTGTGTTGTTTCGCTACTCTCGCATGGGGGTCCAACTCTAGTAGCCATCACTCACTCGATTGATCGATTGAATGTTAACATCGCACTGTTCAGCTACACGAGGGCTTTTGGCGACGGACCACGTAATTTTGAACGATGGTCAAGTGACGTGGACGACACCTGAGCTGGCACCCCCTCTCCTAACTATCACACCACACCAACGGGAGGACGTTTCAGCTCTCGACAGATTTAATTTGCATCGCTGCCCTACACGGCGGGTCTTTAGTGGTACTGGGCTCGAACTCACATGACAAGGTAAGCCCCGATCCGATACCTATACCACTCGGTTACCACGGCCACATCAAGCACTCGAGGGCTTGGCTCTAAATCCGTTAGTCTTGATATTGGGGGACATAAGTGCGGCAGAATGGAATTTGAAAATGGACAAACAGTGATTTAGGTGGTCGTATACATTTCTTCGAATCAAACGGTTAAAAAAAAATTAAAGATTTCCTGCATTTTGTACTTTTACCATATAACGAAGGTGTGGTTCTGCTCTTTTAAAAAAATTATCACTCGCTTCCCCTGATTTTGAGTAGTGATTTTAACTTTAACTTCAGTTTGCCAAAAGCTGAGCTGCTCATAGCTTTTATGAATGATGAACTCAATCTCGAACTGAACACAAATTAGATTCTTTCGACTGCTAACAGTGGTACTGTTATTGACGCTGTTTTTCAACGGTTTTTAAACACTTTGAAATTGACCTCAGAACCGCAAGTAAAATGCTGTCAATTAGACAGTTCATTAAAAAGATTGTAACAAACTTCTTTCAAAATATTGATAATTCTAGTAATCTCTCCATCTTGAATATATATTGAAAAATACATCCCTGATCCAAATTTCAACAGACCTAGAAATATTCTCTCAGGCCCCCTCTTCATGTAATTATTTTTCTCCTCTCAAATCTCGCTTCCTTTATGTTAAATGCTTGTTTCACCTCTTTCCACGAGTACCCCGTGGTCTAGTGGTCAAAGTCATTCGCTCCCGATTTCTCGATCCCAAGATTCTTCCATTTTTCTATTTTTACTTTTTACTCTTTAATTTTCCTCGGAAAGTTATTCCGACTGATCTCTTTTTATTTAAATGTTCCACTACTATTTTTATTCCTGATAGTATATTTTTAATAGCTTTTAAAAAAGCTGTTTTCTGTTTTATTTTCAACTACTTTTTCATGATCCTAGCTGCATTCCCATTGGTCGGTTTAGCCCCGCCCACCCAAGATCGAAATTTTAACTTTATTTTTGGTGCTTGAAGCTTCTTTTCTCAATTTTAATGCATTTTAATATTTTAAATTTTAATTTTCCCAAAATCTCTCGAATTTTTATTTGATTTTTAAAGCATTTAAACTTAACAAAGGGCAAAAGTCAATCATGTAGTGAGGTTGTAGCTCGAAAAAGCTGGGTACTCAGGCCATACACCCAACGATGAAATACTTTGAAATCACAAGTATATCTGTCATATTTTAGTTATCATAAGTCTATTGTCTCCGCTCTTCCCCAAATTGAACAAGAATAATTATTTTTGATAAAATACTGCATTACTTCTTTTGTTATAATTATATACAATTTTCATTAAAGATATACTTATTCGATAGAAAATTATTTCCAATCATACCCGATTCATATTTTTTTCAAGAAAAAAGTTAATATTGCCTATTTACCACGATAACATGTCAGATGTTACACATCATATGCGACTGCTGTAAGACTCGTTTCTTACTTTTTGCTTTTTTGGAAGAAAATGAAATGAAAGGATAAAAATAACATTCAGTTAAAACTTGTTCCAGGGGCGTAGCTACCGCCGTATCAATGATACGGGGCCCCCAAGCTGTAGAGGCCCCAACATATGTAATTACAGTACCACTAACAGGGTTTTTTTTCCTAAAAAAAGGCTCCCTAAGGAGTTTTAATACGGGCCCACTCAAAACTAGGTACGCCAATGAATTGTTTTCGCACTTATTTCTTTCATGCCGACCGTGATGTTGTTTATAATTTTTTTTATCTCTAAACATGAAGATGAAAAATATTAATTTCGAATTTCGTAAAAACAATTTTTATGTATACTAAATATGTATTCTTACATATCGTCGGCCTAATTATCAGACTGCGTAACTCCACCGGCGTTACTGATTTGATATAGGAGTGAAACGCGCCAAGCGCTTTTTGGCGCGATTCCTAAATCCTTTTGTTTTGTCTACGCCATGCCTCAATGAGCGCTCCGCTTTTAATTTATTCCTCGATCAGTATAATCACTACTTTTTTTTATTTCATAATAAAACTAGATTTCGAAGAGAGAGGTGATGGCAAGATTTTAACATAAAATAAATACAACAGAAAGTAATATATTAATGTATTACACTTCCAGATATAAATTACTTACACTATTTTAAGCGTTCGTTACACAAAATTTGAACAATGTGTTACTTTTGCTGAGCAGAGATCCCACGGGGAAAAAAAACCAAAACAAAAAACTAACACAAATATACGTTATCCCCATGACAACCACATTATCGCACGATAAAAATATCAAAGTAAGCCATATTATAATATTATCGCCTTTCTTGGCGAACATAAACAACAACTTGGCGCCTAGCCTTACTGTATCAAGTTAGCATACCAAATGGAGTTACGCAGTCTGATAATTAGACCGACGATATGCAGTCTCCAGTGGCGTAACGGTGAATATTAGGCCCCTCTACAAAGTCAGGCCCCAAGACCAAATACGTACTTGGTGTAAGTCAAGCTTTGGGGCCCCTAGAATACTGCCCCCCGCAATGCGGGGTAGTACGTTACGCCACTGGCAGTGCTCCCGTTTACTTTATAAGAGGAGGGTGTATACAAGTATATATTGAATAAAACGTGGAAGAAAGCACCGAAGGTGTAATCTTTATACTAAAAATTAAAAATCTGTTGTCGGGGGTTGAGTTCCCGCACCCCATTCTAGTGTGCACCAATAAACATAGGTTAAAATATTTACCGATTGTAACGCTTACTATGCTCATTTAACATTTATATAAATTTGACCTTTTATTATTATTATTTTTTTCTTTAGATTTTTACTTCCAAAAAATTTGCAGTCATTCATTGAATTCCCAAATGCTTATCTTGATCAATTACTTTATTTAAAAGGGTTTTTTCGGATTAATAAGAAAAATTATTGTGTTTTAAAATATATTTTTCTAGAATCACATTGAATTATAGTTATTTAGAAACAGTTCAAGTAAACGAATCAAGTGAATACTGATTGCAAACATAAAATTAAGTCGAAAGAATTCAGCATTTGTATGTGTAATAAGAATATGTATAACAATGTAAAAAATACGTAGATTTAGAGTTTTCATTTTTTGTTCGATATTAAAATAGCGCTTTTCGTTATTTTTATTTTATCTGTGAAAGTACGCAAATTACAAATCTACAAAAAAGTTCTTATTACAAGAGGGATTTAGCCACATTTCATACTAATTCTAAAATACCTTTTCTTTATAGAAGTTTGACGAGTAAAACTTCTATAAAGGTTTGGAAAACAATTTTTTTTAACATGATGCGGAAGCTATTCAGGAAATAAAACATAGAAACTTCTAAAGCAATGGCTGCTTAAAGCATGTATTAATTTCCATTGATATCCTAATTTTTTTCTCTTTTGTCATTATCTGTTTCTGGGTTCCATTCATTATTGTTCGCATATGTAAAGGGTGTTTTTTTAGAGGTATAGAACTTTAAATTGTGCAATAAAACAACGATGTATTAGATTGACATGAATTTTTTTTTACTCGAAAGATAATCTTGTGGCATTACATTTTTAATATGATTTCTGGCGTAGGACTGCCACGGCTGGCTCGGATGTAGTCCAATCTGGACGTCCAATTTTCGATGACTTTTTCCAACATTTGTGGCCGTATATCGGCAATAACACGGCGAATGTTGTCTTCCAAATGGTCAAGCGTTTGTGGCTTATCCGCATAGACCAATGACTTTACATAGCCCCACAGAAAATAGTGTTAAATCACAAGATCTTGGAGGCCAATTCACAGGTCCAAAACGTGAAATTAGGCGGTCACCAAACGTGTCTTTCAATCAATCGATTGTGGCACGAGCTGTGTGACATGTTGCGCCGTCTTGTTGGAACCACAGCTCCTGGACATCATGATTGTTCAATTCAGGAATGAAAAAGTTAGTAATCATGGCTCTATACCGATCACCATTGACTGTAACGTTGTGGCCTTCATCGTTTTTGAAGAAGTACGGACCAATGATTTCACCAGTCCATAAAGCACACCAAACAGACAGTTTTTCTGGATGTAACGGTGTTTCGACATACACTTGTGGATTAGCTTCACTCCAAATGCGGCAGTTTTGTTTGTTGACGTAGCCATTCAACCAGAAGTGCGCTTCATCGCTAAACAAAATTCGCTTATGAAAATCGGGAACAACGGCAATCTCGTTTTGGGCCCATTCGACGAATCTACGCCTTGCTTGATGATCGTTTTGATGAATTGCCAAACCAAACTGAGAATAAATCACTGGACAGCTGTTAAACCGGTCGCCATCTTGGGAAGTAATGCCAACTTAAACTTCTATACCTGGAAAAAAAACACTCTTTATTAACCTTACCTAATGGTAAACAATCTTTCGGAAAACAACTTGTTTATACTTAAATGCCCATCAAAAACGAGTTAACTGTGTTAAATTATTTGGAAAGTCATATTTACAATAAATTTTATGACCTTCAGATGTAGTATAATCTCTTATTCTGCTTTAAAAAATTCCAAAAGTTGAAGCACCATTATTTTGTTTTCTTTTCTCTAGAGGGAATTCCTTTCTTTTCTTTTTATAATAAAGCAACGAATACAAATAATCTGTAAATGTGAGTCCTGGTCTAGTGGTTGACACATTCCACAAAAAAACCTCGAGTACCCATAAAAGAACCGAAGACACTCATTTGTTTCGGCAAAATCCAAAAGACACCGCATTTTTCTGTTCTATCCACTCGTAAAAACAGACGAAAACATCGTAAAACAAAGCAACCAGGGAAAGAGGGCAGGAAATATTGGTAAGGTAAATAATGCAGCAAGAAACAAATAGGAAGACCCATGTACCCCAAGGTGATCAATTCCAACCTGTTCAGATAGAGATCAGTGCTTCAAAGCAACCGGTGTATATTTCTTCGCCACCCCTTCTGGGATCCATCCCTTTATGGGAGAGATAAAAACAGAAGGACCACTGGTCAAGAGAGAATGGATGTTTGTGCTGAGGCTACAGCTGGGGCAAAAAGAACTTGCTGATTATCATTATTATCCCCAATTCATCTTACTTGTTTTTACCCAAAGATTTGCAGAAAGCTCACATTCTGCAGCAAAGAGTTAATGGTAGTGTTTTGCTGCTGAAGAAATGTTAGGTATTAATTGATGGTTCTAATTTGGAAGAATGGTAAGAAAATTACATGGAGCATTGTAGTTTTCGTGGTTTTTAGGGATTGTTATATGTGTTTTTCAAAAGGGTAAGTTTTAAAGGTTCAAGTAGATAGATACATGTAATTAACCAATTGAGGTAAATCATGGTGGAAACAAAAGACACTGCCTAGTTTCTTTTTTCCCCCTTCAAAAAAGTATCGTTTCTAATCAGTAACTAAACATTAAATAAGTAATCAATAACCATTGAACTGATTATAGGGCTATGCTCTTTTGAAATAAACAATGTTACAGTGTTCTATTAGAAAGCTTCTTACCCGAAAATTTACAATTACTGTTTTGTTGTTGTTAAGTACAGCTTTCAATTTTTGGCAACTGAATATATATATTCAGTTAACTTCTGTTCACAGTCTTTCATCACAAAACAAAGTTATTCATAGTGATTGGTTCTAATATTATTTCATGTATGTGAAAAAAAAATTTCCCCAAGCTATTGAATTTATGTTTATTTATTGAGTGTATCTTTTTGAGAAATTTTGACCATTTATACAATAGTGAACCTTATAGTTTAATTTTTTAAGTGTTTAATTAAGATTGCCCGAGCAATAGTTAAATGTAAATTTTTTTCTCGGCTGTTTATCTGCAAACTTGTAGTTAGAATACTTTTATTTGTTGAAGTCTTATTGCAGTATCAGCGAAGGACTGGTTTTTAAATAAATCATTTTTTCAGTAGTATTCCATCTCTTCTAAATGTTATTTCTCATAGCAACCTGAGAAAGTTCTGGCCGTGGCATTTTCTTAACAGGAAAAAATTAATGAAAAAGTTTCTGAGTTATATAACGAAAATTTTAAAACAAAAATTGGCCTTGAAATAAATTTTAATTAAGTAACTATGAGAACTCAAGAAACGTAAAACATAATCGAGCAGAAATGATTTTAGTAATGAAAATTAAAATTAATGACCATTTCACACTGAAAGAGTTGATTGTGCTCAAAAATTATTTTAAATTATTCAATTTAAGAACGAAAAAAATGTTTTAAACCGAAACCAAAACCTTAATTCAGAATACATCAGATATCTTAAAACAAATTTTTTATCAGATCTGAAATTTGATGGAAAGCTTCCCAATGATATGGGCCACAAGAAAATCTAAAAAAAATGTCTATTTTTGAAATTTTCAGGGTATTGTGTAGCCTTAAGTACATAAACTAAACTAAGCTCAGTGGCGCGACAGCCCATGAGGAGCAAGGCCTATTGTGCCCATCTCAGTTTACGTGACTATTGAGCGCTGAGGTGCATAAGCAGATGTCCTGTTCAGGTGGTCAACCTGAAGCAAACCCCCCAGTGTTTAGTCCCCAAGCAAGCTTGGTTCTCATTTATCGACTCACTGAATGGATGAAAGGCTGAGTTGACTTTGCCCAGCCAGAGGATATTATCCCGAAGCTAAGGTGTGGAAGCACGATGCACTACCGCTCGGCCCCTCTAGGCCTTTCTTAAGATGATTCAATAAAAAAAAAGTTCAACTTAAGGTATCCGACTACGTTCGGAACCGTCATTTTCAAAAGCGCATAAATGGATAATTTTCATAGATTAGAATATATGCATAAAATTATTTTAAGAACATTTTGACAAAAAAACTTATTTAAATGCAATATTTTGACAAAAAATGAACATAGAACGACCCATTTTCAAAATATTCTCCTTTTGTGAAAAATGCCTCTATAATAATAATATTTCGCCTGTATATAGCCCAGACCTCTGAGACCAGAGGCTCAACCAGAATTTTTGAACTATGTAACTCAGAAGTAGACTTATTCATGTTTTACCACAGCAGAGGGGAGAAATTTTAAGAAAAAATCGCCGATAATTATTTCAATTGGTTGTAACTCTGAAAATAATGTGAATTTTTCAAAATTCATAGTTGAGCCTCTGGAAAGAGGTCTGAGCTATATACAGGCAAAATATTATTTTAATAGGAGCATTTTTCACAAAAGAAGAACATTTTGAAAAAAGATTATTCTAAGTTAATATTTTGCCAAAATATTGTATTTAAATAAAAAAATTTTATCAAAATGTCCTTAAAACAATTTTATACATGTAGTCCAATCTAAGTGACACTAAATATCATGAAAGTTTTCCATTTATGCGTCTTTTTAAAATCATGGTTCCGAACGTAGCTAGATACCTTAAAGTAACGATATTAGAAATTAGTTTAACTCTGCATGAAAAATAATATCTAAATACATTTTTATACAATGTTGACCCTATAAACAGTACAAACATTCGAATAAAATTTTATAATATTATTTGAACACGTAGGAATCATATACAACTGAAAATTCAGTAAGCATTAATGATCGCCATATTGTTGTCGGAAACGTTCTATAATAAATATCAAACTCTTTTAATCACTAGAGAAGAAAAAACTCTATTTCATTTATTTAATGTATCTCTAAATAAAGCTACAACTATTGTATTCCATATATAGACAACAAATTATATTATCAGACGAAACAATACATCAAAACAATTAAACTCCGCTTTATTCGTTTTCACCAACATTGTTAAAAACAAATGCGCCATGATAATTGGTCGAAATATCCCTTAGAATTATTCGAATTAATTATATTTAAATCAGAGCGTTGTTGCCTAGCAACAGTGAAAATGTTCTTGACGTAATTTGTTCGTTGTGCGGATAGTTGAAGGGGGGGTAACTTTTATCGCCATGTGACGATGTGGAACAAATTCTTAAATGGAATTTAAATGAAACGGTATGTGACTTTGTTTAAATAAATGTATGTAGCTTAAATGCAATGAATGTGTTCAGTTTGGAAATTCTTCAAGAAATAAATCTTTACTCGAAGAGAGTTATTACTAAATAATTCAGAAATGTACTTTTTAATACTTTTAATACATATACATGTAATATCTTTAGTACATTCCTGAAAGGTTAATAAATTTATTTAATATATATAAAAGTATGGCCATATAGAAAAATGTATATCTTTGAAAGAGCATTGAAAATGTTAGAAAAGTTATCAATGCTTGTAAGGAAGGACAAATGCATAACCTTTCAATTTATTTCAAAGGCAGACATACTTGTGATGAAAATTTACATCTGGATGCTTTTCAAGACAAATCTAATTCCCAGTTTAATTCAACACTTACTATTTTCAGAATTTTCATAACAGTCGATTCTAGGATGTAGACATTGACGCTATTGACTTTATAAAGGTTCAAAAGTGTCTGTGCAAAAGGTATTTTAGTTAAATTGTAACTTAATAGAATTTTCATACATTCAAGCTATCAAAGAAAGATATATTAGTTGAATTCAGGTAAATTACAAACTGACTTAGATGGATAAATATAACTCTATTCAATGTGTTACATGTAATGTACACTGTAATAACATCTAATTGATATGGTCTCTTTAAAGCTCAGCAAAACAAATTAGAGCTTAACAAAAAGATGAGCTGTGTAAGATTTCAATAATGTTATTAATGAAAATAGTTTATTAACTGTAAATTTAATGTAGTATTTTTTATTAAATGTAAATTTAGGAATATTTTTTTCTCTTTTCAAGCAGAAATTTGCAATTATTGGCTATATTGAAAGAACTAGATAATTATTTACAGTAACAGTACAAAGTTTTTAATGTAAAAATGATCTTTTAACAAAACTAAAATTCTTAAAATACGCAATACAAATAAAATTACATAAAAGCAATGTAGAAGATATTAACACACATATGAACTCAACTTTGCAGAAATGATCTTTCAGTAATTAAATGTGAAAAAAATTAATATTATCATATATATGTACTGTGACGAAGCCGATCACTTCACCCCAATCACTACGGACACCTCGCCACCAAAGTTGCGGAAATTCCAGTCTCATTAATTCATGGGAAGGAATTTCGGAACTTGGTCCTCGGCGTCACATGAGACGCATCAACAATGTGTTTTGTTTGCTCCCGATCCGGTGACGACAGCGCGTCTGCAAACACACAATGTGTACCCAGACATCGGCGCCCGTGGGGCTTGAGCTGGAATGCGTCGGAACCGATGGGATCGGCTGAGTGACAACAGTTCAAAAGAGCCGGGTCCGATAGGAGCGGAAAAGGGACAAAACATCAGAGGATAATGAGGACGGATGAGATGAGAAGGGAGTGGATATATAAGGGAAGTGAGAGAGTTAGAAGAGACTTGGCTTATTCTATACAAGCAGATTCTGCGCCCAGTTATCACTTATGGTTCGCCCGTATGGGGAGCCGCAGCCGCCACCCACATGAAAAAGATTCAAGTAATTCAAAACAAGATACTCCGCGTCATGACGAACGCACCTTGGTACGTCCGGAATGACGTGACACACAACGATCTACATATGGAGCCGATTTCTAATTTCATCACTAAACTCTCTAGAAATGTTTTTAAATCTATAGAATCTCATGACAATCCAATTATCAAAGCACAAACACTGTTTACGTATCCTCATCCTAAAATTAAATATTCATACTCTTCAACGAAGTGGAGAAACCCGCTCCACACCCCATAACTCAACAAAAAACACTCTTTTCACACTCTTAACAACACGATTTAGCTGCACTGCACTGCATCATTCACTTTGGGTTCTGAGGTGATCTCGCACCGTCTTGATTCACAGCCATCAGCCGTCCCGTCTTCCTTCCTGCGTTCTTCCCCTCCCCCCGCCGGCGCTCAGCTTCGTTAGAGCGTTCGTGATTTAAGGCACGTCCTCCCTCCCCGTTTTTTGTGGGAGTTTTCTTGATTTGTTCAACCTTCACATCATGGTTTATCATTTTCTTCCATCCTTCTGGGAATAGGCGCCCGCGATCATCTAATTTTAGTTAGTAGAAGGGACTTGGCGTTTTTGAGGGTGCTGTGTTGAAGTCCCTGGCAGCGAAAAAATTGTGTTTTGGAGGGTGCTGGTGTGAGCCCCTCGCAGCGATACGAGTTTTTTTTTAGGGAGAGCCGTTGTGATGCTCCTCCCGCGAAGAGACTGATTTTTAGGGAGCCCTGGTGAGGTGCCTTCCGCGAAACGAGCTAGGAAAACCGAAAAGTCTACGGAATCCGGATTTGGAGCCCGCGAACTCTCCCGACTCGGTGGGGAATCTGTGATAAAAGCTACTCATCCTATTCCTAATTCTTTGTACTGTTATAACTTCTGATTACGTGTAAAAAATAAATACTTGTAACCCAGAGCTGTGCAAATTCATTACAGTACGTATATATTTTATTTGACTTATCACACTTTTTTGTTTTAAGTTTCGGATTTTAAAAAACCCAAACTAAAACTAAAGCAACTTAAATTTATTTATTTATTGTGAAAATAAGTAAATTTGCAAAAAAAAAAATCATGCTTTTGTAATATTAAATCAATGGAGCAGTACTGCTTTTTCAAATTATCTATGCATCTAACATTTATTTCTTATACTCATGCCTCAATAAAACCAAAAGTGTTCAATATATACCTGAAAACTTAACAAGGGCAGAATAATTTTGGACTCGCAGATTTCTTATAAGTAATCCATTGAGGAATCAAGTGGATACAACGGTAATTAAGGGCCCACTTTCTCTCTCTCACTGACTTACTTAATACATATATAACAGGGATGGCGAACCTTTTTGAGACGTGGGTTAAATTTCGTTCATATTTTTTTAGTACTAGCGCGTGGGTCACTAATGCCCATTTGCACCAGAGTTAAGTTTAAAATTTTTAGCTGAGTATTTTTAAAACTAAACATCTTTTCAAAATTCAATTGGCTTAACGGGTAAAAAACGTGTCAATGGAAGTCTCTTTCTACAAATATAACAACATAATCTTACAAAAGTGCATTTTATCCGAAGAAAGTGCTTTAAATGTAGTTATTTGCTTTGGTTTCGATTTTTTTTTCAATGAGCAAAATGTGAGTCAAATTGTACACTTTATTTGATATTTTGTAAACACTCTTTTGCTTTATTTCAAATCCTACATATTTTCATATTCAATCGTCATTTGCGTAACTTTGTAATTGTAATGATCAAACTGAAGGTTATAGACAGCATTTATAAATTGCTTTTGTGTAAATGCAGTGCTTGAAAAAATTCAAAATAGAATATAAATAATCCACTCTAATTAGAAAATCTAAATAATCCCGCGTAAACAAACAAGTGGTTTCCTAGTAATCGTGGGTCAGTGTCTGACCCAGGGGCGTAGCTACCGTCATATCAATGATATGCCCCCCAAGCTATAGGAGCCCCAACATGGAAAACTACAGTTCCACTAGCAGGACCTCCACATGTAAAAAAGGACCCCGAAGGAATTTTGATACAGGCCCCCTCAGAGCTATCTGCGCCAGTGATCTGACCCATGGGTCATAGGTTCGCCATCACTGATATATAATAAGGTTTAAACGGAAAAACATAGAGATAATAGACCTTTATTCAATGGAGTACACAAAGATGGGGTTTGGGGTTCAAAACTGCCCTTATGTACGCCACTTGCATACCCTTGTGTGCGTGTGTGTGTGTTTTCGAAATAGCCCTCCACAAAAGCAGCCTGTGTACGCTGCTGGTACTCCTTTTGAAATTTTAAATAATTCCAAAAATATTTGCAGAATCTTTTCCCCATTGCGAATGTTAATTTTTTTCATTCTTGCTAGTTTCATTAATAAACAAATAAGCTCAGTGGCGTAACGGAGAACATTTGGGCCCCCCTGCGAACTCAGGTTTTAGGCCCCCACGTTGAATTTTACAAAGGGCGTCAGTCAGGCTTTGGGCCCCTTTAGAACCCTGCCCCCCTCGCGATGCGGGGTGCACGTTACGCCACTGAACAAGCTGTACTTTTTCACTCCTCTAAAGCCTTTTTGCATATTTGCTTCGAATATTAAGAACTATTCGTTGAATCAGTGAAAAACGCGGTAGTTCAATCACCATAGACAATGATGTTTGAATCAAGAATGCAGGTCCACATCCAGTAAAAACCGATTACAGATTGGCTACATCTCAATAAATGGGCTAAATTCATATGACGTCATACATGATAACTGTAATCCTGTGTTTTTTTAAACTCATATCATAAATTCATGTGATGTCATTGTCTAATGATAAATACTATGATGTGTTTCCAGCCTATCAGTTCATGTGTTTCGCTGCTGCTAACTTTTGCTTTTAACAGAAATTTTCTTTTAAAAAGTGCATATTTTTAGCAATAGTAATGCACATATGTAAACAAAGTTTACTTGATTAAAAAATACAAGCATAGAGTAAGAATTTTTTTATTTTCATTTTGGAAAACTTTTTGAACAATCTTAATTCTGGAACATTTACCCAATGATCAAATTTGAAAGTAGAACAAGTACAAATCTAATGTTCATTTTGAATTCAATGAAGAACACGTGATTCCTTTTACCATGTGACCGTCATGAATTTTACTCATTCAGCTGGTGAGTTCTTTTTTTTCAAATCTCAATGCTTAACTTATAAAATCTTCTCACGGTGTGGAGGTATGAAATACCAGCTTTGTTGTTATCCTTATCTTCTCAAGGAAGATAAGGATAAAATCTTAAAACTGGTTATGAATGAATGCTATCCTTATCTTTTAGTAGCCCTATTGTAGCTCTGCTTTGTTGTTATCCTTATCTTCTCAAGGAAGATAAGGATAAAAACTTAAAACTGATTATGAATGAATGCTATTCTTATCTTTTAGTAGCTCTATTGTAGCTCTAGAGCTATGTGAATTCAAAAAAACTAATCGGTGAACTATCTACAGAGCTAAAGTGCTACATTTCTACTATCGGCAGACAGCTTCATGGTAAACAGCTTAGATCTCGACGTACGATTATTAAGCAATAGCATTCCTTTTCGCTTATAGATTAAAATATTCATTCGATGACGAAATAGTTTCTGCATTTATTGAAAAGCTAAGTGCGTTTTATCTGTCTTTGACTGTAACATAGAAGAATTTTTTTAATGGATGTTCTCTATCAGCAAGCTTTTCCCCACTTCCATTGTAGCCAAACAAAAAGAACTTCTCTAACCCCTTTCGGCATTCTGACCAACCCACTGCTAATACGTTATACCTTGATACCCTATGGGGTTCAATTTGCTTTCTGAGTAAAGAAGGGGTGGACCAGCCAGATCGAATCTACTCGCCTGAGTATCCCGGTCTTGTTTACCCACCAGGAAGAAAAGGAAAGGGGTTAGGGCCCAATCGTCCATCTTGGCAGGAAATGACCACCCATAGCATACAATGTACCCCGGTAATAATGATTATTGGTTGGTAATTTATCTTGTTCGCCATTGCTTTTTCGTCTAAAGTCTTGTAGCTGTCATTCTAGAATTGGGAATTCTTGTATTGTATCCGAGTAGGCCTGAGTAAGTATAGGTTTAGATAGGATGAGTGGGTTGGGTGTGCATTATTGAATGCTGCTGTCCGGCTGTACTCTGCACCTGTGGAGTACCACCCTCCCCATCCCTTTATTCTTATTTTCCTCAGAGAAGTAATATACTCAACACTAAGAGTATAGTACACATTTGTGAAAGAGAATCCATTGCGTTTTTGAAAGAAAGTTCTTAAGAAGACTGATCAATCAGTGGATTGTCAAGCATTTCCTTTTTAAGAAAAAGTATACACAATAGGCTTTTCAGTAGCATTTTGGAATGCATCTATGTATTCGAAACTATTTCTAACAAGAAAATCGTCATCTTTACCACACTTCAATATAGAAAGCCTCTTTTGAGTATTTGTAAACAGCGCTTAGATTTTGTAAAAAAATCATTGCCGAATAGAACGAATCTTGCAAATTCTGCAAGAGTAGCGCACGATTTTTGAATTAGACATTCATAATTTCAGATGAGGGGGAGAGAGATACTTCAGGAAAACTTCTGTATTTTATGCAAAAAGGGAAGGGGAGTCTGTATGAAGCGAATTAATGAAACTGATTACTGTACAAAAAAGAAGAAAAATTATAAAAACAGCGTGCTATCTTTTGAAACTTTTTTTTTTATTTCAATAGTTCGGCAATTTTCATCTTTAAGTCTCATCTTGATCCTGGCTCTTTTTGAAACGTACTCCATACTTTCAATATTCTGAGTGTACTCTATTGATCGAATTAAAATTCAAAATGCATTAAGGTACCCGATTACGTTCGGAACCGTGATTTTAAAAAAGCGCATAAATGGATAATTTTCATGATATTTAGTGTTACTCTGATTAGAATACATGCATAAAATTGTTTTAAGGACATTTTGACAAAAAAAATTATTTAAATATAATATTTTGGCAAAAAATTAACTTAAAGTAATCTTTTTTTCCAAATGTTCTCCTTTTGTGAAAAGTTGTTCTATTATAATAACATTCTGCCTGTATATAGCTCAGGCCTCTCTACAGAGGCTCAACTAGAAGTTTTGAAAAGTTCACATTATTTTCAGAGTTACCACCAACTAAAATAATTACTGGCGTTTTTTTTCTTAAAATTTCTATCTTCTGTTGTCGTAAAATATGAATAAGCCCACTTCTAAGTTATATGTTTCAAAAATTCTAGTTGAGCCTCTGAACTGAGGTCTGAGCTATATACAGACAAAATTTTATTCTAATAGAAGCATTTTTCACAAAAGGAGAACATTTGGAAAAAAGATTATTCTAAGTTAATTTTTTGCCAAAATAATGTATTTAAATAAAAAAAAATTTTAATGTCAAAATCTCCTTAAAACAATTTTATGCATATATTATAATCTAAGTGACACTAAATATCATGAAAATTATCCATTTATGCGCTTTTGAACATCACGGTTCCGAACGTAGTCGGATACCTTAAAAGACTACCTTCCAATAGCTTTTATAAGTTTCGAATGAATGAAATCATGAATGGAAAATAATAGAGTATACAGACTTAATCGTTTCTGAAATAAAACGTTATCATCTCTTGTTTTAATGCATCTCAAAGTATATGTTTATAAATTTCGGAATTAATTAGTTTTATTGAGAAATGGAGACAAAAATGAGCTTTTACGTACAGTGGCGCACACAAGGGGGGGGAGGGTCCTGCCCCTCTCCCATATTCCTTGCTTTTTTTCTGATTGATTATAATTCTAAGTAAATAGTACGTAAAATTTAATTAATTACTTGTTATTAATAATTAATTTTATTAATTAATGCTAATTATTTATTCAAAAATTAGTTTTTTACTGTGTTTAGTTCCCGAAAATCGACAAAATCAAAAGGAGCATGTTACAAGAATGGTGAACTTTCGACCCCGGACTCCCCCTCTTGAAAAATTCCTGTGCGCGCTACTGTTAACGTATTATACCACCGAGTCTTTTTGGCTGATAATTTTTGAAAAAGTGCATCTGCAGCCAGAAAGACTCTTTTCCGGGAAGAGGGGTATCCAGCGGCCTCTTCTCCCTTGAAGTCGTAAACAAAGAATAGAAATAAAAGCACCAAAAGTAGGAATTCCTTTTCGCTCTAGACATCTTACGCGTGCGGTGCGGTTCCGAAGGTAGGCAGTTAGAATCAATCACTCTGCCCAAACAGCAGCCAAGGTCACCATGGGTGGGGACTTGTCATCAACACACTCATGCTGAAACCCTTTACCATCAAACTATACAAACTTGTCTATATTTTTCAATTTTTACTCTTAGTTCACTCTCTCCCTATATATATCTTGTTCAAATTTTCAATCGTTAATAAAATACGTACTATTCATCCATTCAAGTTCAAATACATATTTCAAACTTGTAGTGGAGCTGTAATAACACTTGATGTTATTACAGTTTTTTCAAAAATTAATTCATTAATTAAATTAAATAATGAATAAATAGGAACGAACAAAAACTAATAGTCCAACAGCATATATAGAAAGGAAAATCGTTCGTCTTGTCCCTGTAGCGCAATGGATAACTCTTTGGACTTCAAAATCCAAAGATCGCGGGTTCGAATCCCACCTGGGATAGCCTAATTTCTGAAAATGTAAATTTTTTCTACTATACTGTTTTATTAGAAAAATTAAATTAAATTAATTAATTAATTGTAACAAATAAATAAATAGTTCAGCACCCTATATAGAAAGGAAAATGGGAAATTGCAAGGAAAATCTCTTTCTATTTTGCCACTTAGTAGTGTGATTCTGCCATATGTATATAGATATTTATATTAATTGTGTGTAACTACTTATTAAAAAGTAACTAAATTAAAATTTTCTCTGTTGACCTAAGTAGGAATTGACTTAATTTTTGTTTTTTATTTTACTTGTTTTGGTATAAATGTATAAGTATGGTTAAAAAAGATATTTAAAAGTAGGAAAAATAATGAAATGATAAAAATAATATAAGCCGATGTGTGTGTGGCTGTACTTAAGTCAATTATTTACAAAATTAAGTATTTGATTCAAATGAATATTAGGAAACGTCTGTATTATACCAATTAATTCAATACAAATAAATTCGGGAGATTTCACAAGTTCTATTCGTTAAAGTCCTTGAAACAATTATGATATTCATCAGAGAAGGTTGGAGAACTTTTCTAAATTCATGAGTATGGATGGTCGAGGTTTATTCTACACTACAGAAAAATTGATTTTGAGCTGCGCCATCAAATTTCTAATGAAGCTCATTACGCAGTGAAATACTCATAGCTCGAGGGTCTGAGCCAAAACGGAAAACTACTTTAAAGTAATTACTGGACGGAAGTTGTTTTGAGAAAATTGGAGAGCATTTATTCGACCCAGCAGAGTCTTCACAACATTTTAATCCTTATGTGTTTTATAACAATGTTAGCGTAATGATTCATACTACCATGGGAAAGCTCTCTCTCTCTCTTACACTACATATCTTCTGTATGAATTTTATCCTTTTTCAGGAGAGATTAAGCAATTTAATCAATATATTGTAAAGTAGAGGCTATTCTTTAAATATCTTTGTTAGTAGTTCGGTAACAGCAGTCATCTTTTTGTTATTAGTATCCATTCAAAGAACAGTAACCAAGAAGCGCAACCAGAGAATTATTTTGGCTTGCTTCTAGTTTCAGTTTTTGGTAACAATTGCTGCAATGATTAGATTTGTGCATAATTTAATTGTACTTGTTTATAACTATTAATTATTCATAAACTAATTCAGTTTCAATTTTCTTATAATCCTATTTTATTTAATTATTCGGAAGTTTAGCGTATTTAATCTTATTATATAAAGCTACTAGCTGGTATACCCGTTCTTTGCACCTGCGAATTGAAAAAATTAAACAATGTTAGATTGAAGGATGAAGAAGTTTTTAATGAGTTAACTTTATGTGAATGACAAATTAAACAAAGAAAAGGCTTTTTGCATATCTCAGCTGAACAAAAAATCATATTTGTCAAATTTTAAGTCTGTAGGTCTAATAGCTGATAAAAAAAGGATTTTTTTTTATTTATAATGCCTCCGTAATTCCCTTGTGGGTCGATTTTTTGAAAACACCTTCCTAAGCTGATCTCTGCTCAGCAAAAGTAAAATATTGTTTCAATTTTTGCGTAATGAATGCTTAAATAGTGTAAATAATTTATATCTGGGTGTGTAATGCGTTAATATTACTTTCTATTGCATTTATTTGATGTTAAAATTGTAATATTCGCAAGCAATGCCGTTCCGTACATTATAATGGCGAATCAATGGTAACATAGGGAAAAGTTGGTGGCAGAGCCAAGTTGGCATCATTTTTATATAGCGATCCTGTTGGCAACTTGGCGATTGATAGAACGGCGCAGAAGTTGTTATGCTGTAGCGCCCCCTAGTGTGGAGCTGCAACGAAGAGGATAGCACAAAAACCTTCTACACAAAAAAATACATATGCATGTCAATTTTCAAAGTGATTGGTTGAACGCTGTTGGAGTGAAGCGAGGTCATATATACAAGCATCCATTTTTATATAGAGAGATTGTAAGGTTATTTTGGATACGGTTACATGTTCTACTTATATGTCTTTATTAAAATCATTGGGTACACGATTTATAAGGGATTGTTAGAAACAAATAAAGATAAATACAAGAATAAAGCATTCTAGGAAATGTCTAGAGAATTTCGAGTCGTTTAACCCCTTGCGTACGTACTATGTAACCACTAGTTGATACATGTTATGTATAGGGCAAAATCCCATTGTAGCTTCATGTGGATACATGGCTTATTTAGGTGTACAACCAGTACTGGAAACATTATTAGGTAATTTTCTTTTATCCGGATGGTGTAAAATTACAAAAGTTAGCTTATAAAATGTCTGGGTTTACAAAAATTTGAAAAAATAGGAAAATTAGAAATAAAAAATTACAAATCTTTGTGAAATTGCTCGAAATGTTCCTTGGATCAAAAAGCTTTTCCCCATGCGTGAGGATTATACTTTCAATATTACTTCGTCTCATTGAGTTCAGTATCACTTACATTGAAATCCAACGACGAAGGCAAGGAAAAGTAAAAGTCAAACAAAAATAGTTATGCAAACTTATCATTTGACTGAGGTTCAGAATCACAAGATCCGTCGCTAATAGCCTTCATGTTCCTTCTAAGAGAGAGAGACGTTTATAAAATCGGTCAAGATATCCGACTACGTTCGGAACCGTGATTTTAAAAAAGCGCATAAATGAATAATTTTCGTGATATTTACTGTCACTTAGATTAGAATACATCTATAAAATTGTTTTAAGGACATATTGATAAAAAGAATTATTTAAATATAATATATTGGCGAAGAATTAACAAAGAATAACTTTTTCAAAATGTTCTTTTATAAAAAAATGCTTCTAAAAAAATAATATTTCACTTATAATAAAGTAAGGACTTCTCCAGAGAGTCTGAACTACGATGTTTGAAAAATTCACATTATTTTCAGATTTACAGCCAAATGAAATAATTATCGGCGTCTTTTTCTTAAAAATTTCTCCCTTCTGTTATCGTAAAATATGGATAAACCCATTTTTGAGTAATATATTTCAAAAATTCTATTTGAGCCTCTGTAGAGAGGTCTGAGCTATATACAGGCAATATATTATAATAATAGAAGCATTTTTCAGAAAAGGAGAATATTTTGAAAATGGGTCATTCTGTATTCATTTTTTGTCAAAATATTGTACTTAAATAATTTTTTATTGTAATAATATTCTTAAAACAATTTTATGTACATTTTCTAATCTAAGTGACACTAAATATCATAAATATTATCCATTTATTCGCTTTTGCAAAACCACGGTTTCGAACGTAGTCGGATACCTTAAGAATGCTAAAACTATTAGACTTTTTTACTAATCAAATTAATTGGATTGAAATAAGCAATATCGTAAATGGTAAAATTGAAACAATAATTATTCTAAATAAAAAATTTTCTTATTTAAAAAAAAGCAATTAGTTTATTATAGTTGAATTTTATATCAGTCAACTAAAATTTAATATTCATATGAGTTTTTCCTCCTTCCTTCCTTCCTCAATGTCCCGACAGCCTAAGGTGAGCCATGGCCTTCACAAGGTGCCTTTTCCAGACCAACCATCTTCTTGCTAGTGTTCTCCAATTTTTAGTTCTCAAAACTAGGAGATCTTTTTCTAGACCATCTATCCATTTAAGACTTGGCCTGCCCTTTCTTCGTGTGCCAATTGGTTGCGAATTGAAGACTTTTCAGTGGTGCGATTTTCATCCATTCTGACAACGTGAGAGTTTTTCTTTACTTGAACAAAAAATAAAAAAATGTAGAACTTAAAAGCTACAGCAATATATAATTATTAAGTTCAAATTACTTACGCCCCGTAAACTAAAACTCAATTCCATTCCTTCCCAGCTTTATTTAACATAATTCAAATCACACTGTATTTGAAACTTTTGATAACTGTAAATAAGTCTTAATAGAATATATCATTGAACGAATGCGATCAAAACTCGATTTCACAGGATTAACCATGTAAAAAATGAGAAGGTGTGGTCAGAAAAAAAAGTATCTCTAGATACCTGTTGTCTTTTTGTCACCCTTTTTCACATTCACTCAGTTTTCCAATGGCCATCGTAATTTATAGATCGGACAGTTAGCAACCCCATCCTAGTTTACTCAGGATTGTTTTTCTTAGTCTTTCCAGATGACCTTGGATTAGTTCTACCGGAAAAACTTGAGTATATCTCCTGCCTTCCTTTCACCCCACTATGTTTGTGTACCCCGTTTCTTCAAGATAAAAGATGACTCGACAAGATATCGAACGGGGACATATTTCTCCAACGGTCAACTTGCTTATTTGCTTAACTATGTGGGCTTATTAGCAAGGACCTTGCAGACAAGTCATGTAAGGGAAACCTGGAAGCAAAATAACTGGACAACAAAGCAATTCACAGTTTCTAATCGTGACCAGATGGTGATTGTGGGGTATATAAGTGATTCTCTACTTTTTGTCTAACAAACTAATTTCAACAGACAAGAAATGTAACGAAATAATAAGATAATATATAGCAAGTCTCTCTCTCACACACAGTAATATAAAAAAATGTGTGTGTGCCAGTGGTGCACACAAGGGGGTGGTCCTGGGAGTCCGGCCACCCCAAAGCCCTTGATTTTTCTCCGATTGATTATAATTCAAATTATATATTACGTAAAATTTAATTAAGTATTTGTTATTAACGATTAGTTTTATTAATTAATGCTAATTATTTATTCAATAATTAGTTTTTTACTGTGTTTTGTTTCCGAAAATCGACAAAATCAAAGGAAGCATGATACAAGAATGGTGAACTTTCGACCCCGGACCCCTCCCCTTGAAAAATTCCTGTGTGCGTATATATGTGTGTGTAAAAAATTCAATTTATTTGAAACTTTCAATTAATTAATTTTTGCTTTACAATCTCCTTTAAATATAAAATATTTCCGCTTTCTCTTCTGAGTCACGAAGTCTTAGTTTTTCTTGCGCCTCTCAAAATTCAATCTCTTAAAGTTGATTATGAATTCTAAGGTATAAAATTTTTCAAGGTCCTCCGTTAGCATCTTGAGCGTCAAAAAACTGTTGAATTAGCAGAAGTTTAGGAAACCTCTTTTTCTGGATTTTAAAAGCTCCAGGCGTTTTTCCCACGCTCTCTTCTCGCTTTTTTAATTTTTATCACTCACCAGGTAGGGCATACGCTGTGTTTTTACAAGCCTTCATCTCATCATGGCTCTGATATAATTAAAACTCCAAATGAGAAGCTCAAAAAGTAATTTTTTTAATCATATGAAAAGAGCTAAATAAAAATATGGTAGGTATTTAACGACTGTGACTTATAATAAACCGCCCAAAGCGAAAAATCAACCTTTATATACATATATATAACCATTGTAGAACCTTTTTTTTATTTTCATGTAATATGAAATCCCAAACAGGGCCAATACAAATTTGTAAACTGTATGCCTAAATCTTTTCTTCCTTTATCATGTTTGACTTTCGCAAGATACCTACTGACTACCTCTGGGGAAGAAACTGGGTGACAATTGGGGGGGGAAACTTTGTCAGCTAACTTACGAA
Source organism: Trichonephila clavipes (assembly GCA_019973935.1). NCBI lineage: Eukaryota > Metazoa > Arthropoda > Arachnida > Araneae > Nephilidae > Trichonephila > Trichonephila clavipes. The sequence continues at coordinate 1,067,702 of BMAU01017533.1, read as the reverse complement.
AAACCGATGTGTGTGTGTGTAGTTTATATTTTCTACAGGATCCTGTAAGGTTAGGATCCTTTAAATAAAGCTTAACCTTACTTCACTGCTTTAACTTAGTGACAATTTTAGAAAACATACTAGTTTCAGTTTTGGACAATTGACTTTTTTATATACGTATTCATTTGTTGTATTTGGTTTTCGGTTTCAGAGTATCGACTTTCTCTGCTATGTAGATTACTTAATTTTAATGCATCATTTCTTATACTTATTACTATCATTATACAGAGCTTGAGAGTATCGTAGGATCTACTTCTTCAATAGAAGTGTTATAAGTACTGTACTTGCAGCGCTTAAATCGTTCAATGCCAAAAAGAAAGAAAAAAAACGTAAAATAGATGCATTAAACGTTTCCCTACTTTTATAAGTTATACATGCAATCAGTAGCGCACACAGGTATTTTTCAAGGGGGAGGGGAGGGGTCCGAGGTTGTAAGTTCACCATTCTTGTATCATGCTCATTTTGATTTTGTCGATTTTCGGGGTCGAAACACAGTAAAAAGCTAATTATTGAATAAATAATTAGCATTAATTAATAAAATTAATCATTAATAACAAGTAATTAATTAAATTTTACGTACTATATACTTAGGATTATAATCATTCAGAAAAAAAATCAAGGGCTTTGGGGGGTGTCCGGACCCCCTCCCCCTTGTGTGCGCCACTGCATGCAATGGATGTTAAATATTACTAAAATTTTATGTATTTTGGATTTTTAAATTAAAATAGTTTTTTTTATTATATATATAGTCAAGAAACTACAATCATAACTAGTTTTTTTTTCTATCTGATTTGCATATACTCGAACATCTAACAAATCTAGATAAAAATCATTTTTTTTTTACTTAACTTTTGCAGTGTGTGGGTGAATCTTTCACAGGATATTAAAAGAATCAAATGTTTTTGAAGTCTCTATATTCTGTAATTTTCTTACACAGCAAGGTCAAGAACTACTAAAAATAGAACAAGCCGACTTCTAACAACAGATACTAACAAAAGGACAAAAATGAATGGAAAAAAAAGATAAAATATATTTATATTTCAATCAAATTCCAGCAATAAATCTGATCTTGACAACAATCTCTTCCATTATTTACATCTTGACTCACCATTTCCAAGTCATTGGTTGCATCGCCTCAATGCATTACCAGATCACCCTCACATCTGAAACGATTATCCGTTCCAAGTCGCCAAGCAAACTCTTTTCCGATCAAAGCGTGACGCCAATTGATTGACACGTTGCTTATTCAAAAGGTCGTTTTAGTTCCGGCGGACCAGTTAAGGACCATCTCATCTTCCCCATGTTTGCGAATGCTTCTAATCATATGCTCACTGGAACATACAAAGCGGCCTGCTTGAAAAACATCTGCCGGTAATTACTGCCCGCCAGCAGCTAATGAGCACCAATTGCAGAAGTCATCCGTCAAATTGTGGTGCGGTGGTCCGTCGATGTCTCTATTACTCGGAACCCCGAGTCATTTTCTTTCTTTCAAAAGAAATATAAGAGGTTTCCTTTCGAGTATTTAGAAAGGGTAGGGTTTAGGATGGAACTGGTCGGATTTTCAGTGTCATCCGTCACATTTAACATCAAATCCGGTTTTCTAACGTGACGGGGTGTCCGGATATGAATTTGAGAAGTAGTTTTGACGAGTAATGGGCATTTGGCGTTAAGTAAATAAGTTCCGAATACAGTCGGACTCCGATTTAAGGTATCCGACTACGTTCGGAGACTTTTTTTTTTTAAGTTTTCAAAAAATCCCTGATATTTTTACATTTTTACTTTCACTTTTATACACAATAATAAAAAGTACAGTTACAAATAATACATGTACATATAAAAATTTGCAAAAATTAAAATTTTTAAGGAAATTTTGGAATTTTTTCAAACACTCTATTTCTTAAAATATTTTATATTTTCCATAAAATATTGCTGCAATACATTTTTAAAACACATTTCTAGAGAATGACCTACTAGTGTTAAATTGCTTCTTTCGAATCGAAAGTCGTGGCCAGTCGAGCTCGCGAACTAGGAAATTCAATCAAATTATCGTAACTTTCGGAAAGAAACACAACTATAAAATAACCGAAAATTGTTCAATTTCTCAGCTCGTAGGTCATTCTCTAGATAATACCAATAATAACATTTGCGTAAAATTTCATTCAAGTATCTCTGATAGTTTTTTAGATATCATGTTTGAAATATCATGAAATTTACAAAAAAATGGTTTTGAGAAAAATGCATTTAAACTTTATAAAATCAATTTCAAAACAAAATATGACAAGTATATTACTAAAACTCTCCTGATTTATAAGTAACACTCCCACTCTTTGGAAGTTTGTTAAATTTTTTCTTTCTTTGGGCCTCCTTTTTTTTTCTGGTTGATTTTTATAAAAAGCAAAGAATGTTGTTTCGAGTCACCGACTCAAAGATGTCAACAAATCTCTCATCACGCAGTATATAATTCCCTGCATTTATGCCAAATGCTTTCAAAATACCTAACACATCAATGAAAGCTTTTTTAAAAATAATGACGGTAATATATGGGTACCCAAAGAAAATGCTTTTAGCTCGATAAAAGTTTCTTTCAAAATGATTTGCCACAAACAGGCGTTAAAAGATACATTTTTATTTGTGTCTTACCGTGGAGGCAATTTTATAATAACTGCGTATAACTCTGCTTTGTGTACACAGGTTTAACAATATTTTAAAGTTTCACAGAAATACATACAATTTTTTCTGTTTATTGTTTTCTGGTGTCGTTTCCTCGTTGATAGTCACACCAGTTCTCAGCTCAAATCGGGCACGTCCCATATATGGGTTTCTCCCTGCTGGAGCAACAGTGAAAAAATACTGCTATTGTAGCACTTAGCATAGCTTTGGCGTGATTGGTGTTAGTGTTAAAACAGTGTAGAATTTTATTAAACTTAACATTGATAAGTTTTTCCTTCTCACCGAGGTTTTTCTCGCCTTTTTTAAAAATTTTCTTTTCCGACTACTCAATCTTTCTTAGAAGTATCTTATGCACTCATATGATGACATTGTTGACACCATACACATCTTTAACAGAAAGGTATCCTTGGAATCACCATCACAAAAGAAATACATATTTTTAAGATTTCGTAGTGCAAAAACATACAAAGATTTTGTACGCACTATGTTTGAAGTAAATCCCAGATGATTGCAGGAACACGCATGTATGACTGGACTTATATAGAATTCTAAAAAACTTTGATAACATTTCCAAATCTAGAATTTCCCAGTGTCAATGTATAAAGTTTCTATAGAAACCACATTTAGCGATGAATGTCCATGTGTCTCTGCCGTCAACGGATATTCCACATTCTTCAACTGACATTTTGAAACATTTTATAATGCTTTTCGCTTAAAAAGCAGTGTCGTTCATGGCATCTTTAGCCGTTGGTGTAGCAGCACAGACAAGACTTTCTTTCACAAAGTCTAAATGTTCCTTTTGTCATACAAGGCCAGTTCAGCTTAGCACATAGCTTTTTCACAGGTAAATATCATTTTTCAATCACTCACCTTCTAAAAATAGGTTGCAAATTAATAACACTTTGCTTTTTTAGCTTTTCAGTAGCTGAAAAAAGGACGATAAAACTTTAATCGGAGCATTTTTGAAGTCACATTAGAAGTCAGTCCAAACATGTAATCTTCATGCAGGTACAGATTGTTCTCAAAACAATTGGAGAAACACAAACTTGAAAACACACTTCCCAATTTAAATAAAATATTCTATTACCTCTTAATGTTCCACTAAAACATTCTTTGTTCTGTGAAAATACCTTTACTTATCCCAGTTTTCGTTCATTACAAGTTTGAGCACTTCAAGTCAAGAACATTACAAGTCAACACTTCCACTGTTTTTGTAAATGTCTCACCAGCATAGTTGCGTTTTCAAGAGGTTAATTTGATTCATTTTTTAACCCTTATAAGCAGATAATATCAAAAGCAGAATGTTCAGAAACAATTAACAATTAAAAATTGTACAATTAAAGCAAAAAAAAAAATCAGGTTTTTGAAGAAATTTGCGAGCAACATTCGAAAGATTCAAATCAAAACAAAAACATGTGAGGTCAGAAGAAACAGATGTTGCCAATCGCAAAAGTCCAATTAAAAGATTGAAATTGTTGCCTATCAATAAAATAGTTTTAAAATGTCAGAAATTGTTTTTAAAATTATAATGGGTTGAAATTGCAAAAATTATGGGTAAAAAGCATGTTAAGCAGTCAACTTCCGGTTTCGATTTCACCTCTTCCGGTTTCAATTTCACCGCTGTAATAATATTTTAAACACCTGTAACTTTTTTTCTAATTATCGCACAGACAAAACAAAGGCAGATTTAGAAAGATAATTGTTTGAATTTTAAAAATATCAAATAAAAAGAAAATGTGATTTTTGACCGAAAATGACGTTTTCAACGTAGTCGGATACCTTAACGAATTCGTCCGCACAAAACATTGTATTCGGGGTTATTCGTAATATCGGAGTCAACAATAAAAAAAAAGAAATACAAAATTTTTCTCTTATCTTTAGGAAATTCTATAATAAGCAAATATATACAACAAAAAAAACCCATCTAAAGTTAGAAATTACACACTTTTTATCCGATAGCTGTTGTTGTCGTCGTGTGTTTTTATCCTGGGATACATATGAAATACGAGTGGAAGAATAGAAACATACAACACAAACAACGGAAGAATATAGACATTTATTACAAATGCTGACCCCAGCATACAACAAAAGGGGTGCGCTGCATTCCATTCGAGAAGGGAATCCATTACAGGCGAAATTCCGACTTCTTTTCCTGAAGAAGATACAACCATGCTTTACTCGGGACTTGAACCCGAACCCACTCACTTACAAGCCGAGGGTCGTATCCACCTTACTGGCTGTCCGGCTATCCAATAGCTAAAAATACTAAATTTACTTAGGAACTCTGATCTCGTGTAGCAACGTTTTGAACATTGAATTAAACAATAGAATTTGTTTGACTAAAAGAAATCTTCATGCCCTTAGAAACCAATTCAAGTCTAAGTTTATTTCTATAAACACCAAGCTGAGCATAAATAAAACTTTAATCAGGCTTATTGCTCTGTATGGAAGTGAATGTTGGACCCTTAATAAAGCAGAGGAAGAAGAGTTGCTCATTTTTTAAAGAAAAATCTTAAGGAAAATCTGTGGACCTATTCAAGAGAACAATGAGTGGAGAATTCTTTACAATCATGAAATTTACAGGAAATATGGCAAATATAGAAGGACTGACAATGTGAGAACTATTAAAGCATCACGTATTAGGTGGCTGGGGGCATCTGTACAGGTATGCCAATTTTTTTCCCTACTAAAAAACTAACATTTTCGAAAATTAAGGGGACCAGACGTAGAGGACCTACACGATGGTTAGACGATGTTGAAAAGGACATCAAATTAATGAGAATCAACCGATGGAAGGTCATCGTGACTGATAGGGCCCACTGGAGGAGGATCAGAGAGTCAGCCTTGGCCTGCAAAAGGTTGTTGAGCTTATGGAGAAGAAGAAATATATTATTACAGAACTATAACGCACCAGTTAATTGAAAATTTTAAAATACTCACTAAAAGATGTTTGGCGATCTTTTTGATCCCTGCCTCGAAAGAGGTCTTTTTCGACTTAATACAGAGGAGAAAATACTGCGTCACTTACATCCTGCAGAATGAGGTATGTTTTCATTTTCCAAACAATGGAAAGCATTAGAAAATGTAAAAGTTTCCTAGGAGTTTCAAAAGACTCCTGTCCTATTTAAAACTCACGTGATAGGTTATATTCATGATTCATCTGCACTTATGAAGTCTAATAACGGACTGTTTCCCTTCCCGATGAAATTTTTTGCTTTAAGGTATCCGACTACGTTCGGAACCGTGATTTTAAAAAGGCGCTTAAATGGATAATTTTCATAATATTTTGTGTCACTTAGATTAGAATACATGTATAAAATTGTTTTAAGAATAGTATTACAATGAAAAAAAATTTAAGTATAATATTTTAACAAAAAAATGAACATAGAATGATCCATTTTCAAAATATTCTCCTTTTGTGAAAAATGTTTCTATAATAATAATATTTTGCCTGTATATCGCTTAGACCTCTGTACAGAGGATCAACTAGAATTTTTGAAATGTATAACTTAGAAGTGGGTTTATTCATGCTTTACGACAACAGAGGAGAGAAATTTCAAGTAAAAAAACACCGAAAATTATTTCAATTCGTTGTGACTCCGAAGATAATATGAATTCTTCAAAAATTCTAGTTGAGCTTCTGTACAGAGGTCTGAGCTATATACAGGCAAAATATTATTATAATAGAAGCATTTTTCCCAACAGGAGAACATTTTGAAAGAAAGGTTATTCTAAGTTAATTTTTTGCCGAAATATTATATTTAAATAATTTTTTTTATCAAAATGTCCTTAAAACAATTTTAAACATGTATTCTAATGTAAGTGACACTAAATATCATGAAAATTATCCATTTATGTGTTTTTCTAAAATCACGGTTTCGAACGTGGTGGGATACCTTAAAAAAAAAGTCTTTTTCTGTTCCGAATTAACGTCATTTTTGAAAAAAAAATTCAATATTTACTAATTCAAACTAAATAAAAATAATTCGGCTGTTTAAATAATTTGTTAATTTGGAGTTTACTATTGGAGATTCTTTGCCTTCATTTTAATCGGGAAAAAGAAAAATTCGTTAAATAGAGGTTGGGTAAATCGGAGTCCAGCAGTATGGTGGCGGTGCGGGTCCATGCAGATCTGATCAATTCGTGACACCTTGCCCAGAAAATTGAAAGTTGCTCATGTATATAAAAGGGTCTGATTGAAAAAAAAACAGACCATAGAAAGAGTCCAAATAGAAATTATAAAAGTTCTTACGATGCTTGTGAAAATGAATGCTTTAAAATTACAATGGCCTTATCATATATTTGTATTCATATATTTAAATGACCACTCCTTTTTACCAGTGAATTCTTGATTAAATACTAGATTGCACTTTAAAAAGCATATCGCATGCATAATGTTTTAATATGTAGGAAGACATGGGTTATATAACGGAACGAAAATGATAATGAAATGTCTGGAAGTAATGAAGCTATACTCAACGCTTAATTTCCATGAAGAAGCAACGCCCTACTGCTTTTGTATTCCGAATTGCATTTCGATTCGGATTCGTTGTACTTCTGATTTATTTTCAAACGCGCACTCACAGAAATATTTTCCTGAATTTCTAAATTTTTTTATACATAACCACACACACACACAACTGCATTTTTTAATTAAAGATTTTAACTCTTATCAAAGCATTACAAAGATTTGAAATTAATTTTTTTCTGTATTGTTTGAGTAGTATTACTATATACAAGCATATATTAGTTTAATTGCATATTACGTTTATGATTCGCATATTATATAGTAATTGCCTGCATAGTGGTGAAGTTTCGAAAGTGAGAACCAGCTCAGGTGTCATCTTCGTCTCTTGACCGAGGTTGAAAATTACGATGTTCGTCGCCCATAGTAGATCTCGTGTTGCTTTACACAGTACGACTTTAATAAATTCTCACTTACTCACCAGGCTGATATAGATCTAAATCATAAATATACCGTACAGTCAATGGCCCACACATGGAAGGCGACCCCCAAGGCCCTTGATTTTTTTTTATTCATCATAATCCTATGTTTATAGCACATAAAATCTATAGTTTGGTATTTGTTATTAATAAGTAATTTTATAAATTAATGCTAATTTTTTTTTCAATATTTAATTTTTTAACGGTTTTTTATTTATTTATTTATTTTTATATATATTTTTTTGTTCGCAAAAATCGACAAAATCTAATGAATATGTTGGAAAACGTATTTGGAGCATGATACGAAAGTGGTGGACTCTTGACCCTGGACCCCTCCCTCCTTGAGAAATTCATGTGTACGCCACTGAGTAAAATACATAACCCCTTAATTAAACCAGAATAAGGCAGATTCAGTGGCGTAACGGAGAACATTTGGGCCCTCCTGCAAAGTCAGGTTTTGGGCCCCCAAGTTGGATTTTACAAAAGGTAGATACTTGGCGACAGTCAGGCCTTAGGGCCCCCTAGAACCCCTGGGACCCATGTCAATGCGGGGGATGCGGGGTGTACGTTACATCACAGGGCATATTCATAAGCTATTGAACGTTACATAAATCATATAGTAAAACCTTGCATTTATTAAGCGGAAACAAATCAATAAATATTAATATCAACGAATAAATGTTAAATTTTCGTAAGTTCTTAGAATACTGAAATGTTTCATAAGCTCTTAGAATAATTTTATGTGCAAAATGCATATAAAATTGCTTCAGAAAGTGGCCCGAAATGTAAACTATCAAATCACCGAAGACTTGAGAACTTATTTTTCTTAAAGAAACGAGTTCACATATATTTCGTAAAAAAAAAAAAGAAATCTTCCAAATGAACATATGAGACCAGTGGCGCAGTCAGGGGGGTCCTAGGGTTCCGGACCCCCCAAAACCCTTGATTTTTTTCCGATTGATTATAATTTTAAGTAAATAGTACGTAAAATTTCATTAAGTATTTGTTATTAATGATTAATTTTATTAGTTAATGCTAATTATTTATTCAATAATTAATTTTTTACTGTGTTTTGTTCCCGAAAATCGACAAAATTAAAAGGAGCATGACACAAGAATGGTGAACTTTCGACCCCGGACCCCTTGAAAAATTCCTGTGTGCGCCACTGTATGAGACTTATAATGCGTATTAAATTTTCCTTTTGAGTAAACTACAGCCTGTGTTTTCTTCTTTTTACCTCAATTCATATTGCAAGTATTCAGTAATTTTACACTCTGTATGTAATCGAAAAAGGCTGCCAAACATGAAATGGGAACTACGAGTACATTGTTTTCAATTACAGAACTGTATATACTACGTGTTCAGTCACGTGATGAAAGAAACTAATGATTACCGTCCCTCTAGGGAACAGATACACATCTCTTCACGCCTATATAATCTCCGGTTTGAAACAACAAAATGCTACAAATCGGGCCTCTTGGATTCGTACATCAACACCAGTTGGTATTCGTCTCTAATAACGTAACCATCTGGTGGGTGGCAAATTTAAATGGGGGACAGGGACGGAAAAGGGGTCTGCGAGGGTGGTTAGACGACCCTCGCGCAGGGGGATACATTAAAACTATGCATCTTTCGCTTGAGCTGGCAGGGTGCGGATTAAAGCATCGGAAATTCAAAACCGGTCGTGGTTGAGTAATTAGGCGATGCGGTAGGAGGTCCAGCGGTTTGGATAGCTTGGGCGGAGGGTGGTCTGTTGAGTGAATGGATTTGTAACTGAGATGGAATAGATTTTGGTACAGAATGTGACCGGTGTGCGTTTTAATCAAGAGATATTACTCAGCATCGTTAGGAAATCTCAATGAATTTCGATGTGTCTTTTCGGATTGCTTTTCGCAAAAGGAAAGAGTATATTTCTGAATGGGATGATAGAGAGGAATCGTTGGAAAATCCAGAGCAGATAATCGGATTTTTAATTTATTAGCAAATTATTCATACTTATATCATGTTATGTTTAGTTCCTTTAACATAAATTATTAAATTAACAACGAACTAATACAGAGGAAGAAAATATAAACACATTGTTGCCCAAATTATTCTTGCTAAGAGTATTATTCTGTCACTGCGAAATATAAACACAATCGTACTGTCTCCTGCATGGTGCTGAAAGATAAGGCTAACGACGGGCGTAAAAATCTAGCTTTTAGCCGTGATGAATTTCGTGGGCCTTGATCTAATGTTCCTGTCGATCAGATGAAATAAGTAACAACAGCATAAGCAAAATGGAAGACTCTTATTTCAGTAAAGATACAATTTCTAATGTGTGTATTTAATATATAATCAATTAATCAATCAATCAATCTTAAATTAATTCCGTGAAAATCATTCTATGCAACCAATGTGTTTATTTTTTTATGTTAAATCTTACAATTATTAAAATTCTTCCTTGGTGTAGCGGAAAAGTTAAATTCACTAAAATAGACAATATAAAATAACATCATTATTTGTTGTGAAATAATCCAATGAATTCATGAAATATCGCCAACAGTTCAATGAAATAATTTCGTAACATATTTTCAAAATAAGTAGATGAATATTTGTAATATTTAATTTATTACAGGGATATCGAATCCATTCTGTCTTGTCGTTAAAGAATATTTTCATTCATAATGTATAATTTATTGAAAATGGTGTCTTTCAGCCAGTATGGTGGCTATGACCTTCGGCTTGTATCCGAGTAGGTTCGGTTGCGCATCCCGAGTAAGACTTGGTTGTATCTTCTTCGGGAAGGAAGTCGGTCTTTCGACTGAAATGGATTCCCGTCCCGAAAGGAAAAGTAGCACACCTCTTCTTGTTATATGCTGGGATCATCGTTTGTAATAAAATCTGTATTCTTCTGTGGTTGTGTTATATATTTCTGTTCATCTATCTCACGTCTTTCGTATATATCCCAGTAATAAACACACGACAACAAAAACATTGAAAATGGTAAAAATTAAATAACGAACTTTTTATTGAACTTTATAAATATGCATACAATAAGTCCACACACGCTTGCACATACATGCTCACTCTCTCACATACACGCTCACTCACATACTCTCGCGTTCACTCACATACTCACACGCGTTCACTCAAAAGCTCACATACGCTCCTTCACACGGGCTCATTAACACATACTCACTCAAATACACACATGTAAATATATTTTACAACTTCTATTTAACTATCATTATTGTTATTTATAGTCAGACATTAAAAGCAGTGATTCCCAAACTTTTTTAACCCATGGACCCCTTTTTTGTAATCAAAACTTACCCACGAACCTCCTTTTTAAAGAAAACTTTCCCAAGAACCTCCAAGTGGAAAAGCTACTTAAATCAGTGCTTCTCAAACTTTCAATACTGGCGCCCCCCTTTTCAATCACAATTTTTATCGCGCATAATTACATTAATAATGCACTAAATGCAACAATAATGCACTTTGACGCTAAAGCTACAATACGAGATCTTAATTATAAACCATACAAATTAATAACATAAGTATTAAAGTTTGAATACTACTTTTAAGTAAAAAAATTAAGTAAGTAATAGGATAATTATTACGTTATTTTTCCTTTCTCTAATTTTTAAATTGAACATATTGCAAAATGCGGTGACTGCTTAGAAGACAAAATATGGATATCTGCTAAATATAGAAAAATAACTCAGAGAGTCAATTTCTAATCATAAGCATTCCTTATAAAAACTTTGCTTTGCAAGACAAGCCCATGGAAGTCGTTAATACTTATTAACCTTCTTCTTAATTTAGTATTAATTAATTAGTTATAAAATACACTGTGCAGCACTGATACATTAAAAGTATACCGGCCGAAGTACTCGCTCTTTGCAGGAGTTCATTTATAAGAAAATAAAACATTATTGATATAATAGCTGTATTGTAAGGAGAGTAAAGCCAAGTGCGCGACAATGTTTACAAAAATGTAAAATGTTTTTTTAAATGATTGCTCAAATTATAATTAGTTTTAAGCGAATTTTAATTTTAAGCCTCACAGAATTAGCATTTATAATTGATGTTAAATAATGAACAATAATATAAAATTCCGATGAAGAATAATTGTATTATTTTTAATATTTAAAGCAAAAAGACTTCAACATGTTTTAACCTGGGAGCAGGCGCGCACTCGATACGGTCTAGCGGGGTTATTGAGTCACCCCAATCCTTTTTTTTTATAATTATTTTATTGTACACGATACAAATCGTTATTCCAGTGAATAATTTAATTAAGAGAAAGTTTACTTACCTGCTTTCAAGGACTTTTCAATTTTTCTTTGGTAACAAATAAACAGTTTTGCCAGAATTAACAATTTCGTGATCTGTGTGTCCCGCGCGACCACTTCCGGGTAAAAAGTGTATGCATTATGATAATACGTATGTTACTGCTAAAAACAATTGTTATGCTTTATATGTTTGAAAATACTCATCTTGGTCTAAGTCTTCGCATAGTAATCCATCAAAGTGTGTGTGTGTGAGCATGGAAAAAAGCGCAACAAAGAAATACATTACTTACAACTTCCTTCAATGAGAAATAAACACATAAGAGAGGGGTTATAACTAACTGTAACAATAACTTAGAAGGTCAAACAAATTACAGCTATAACGTGCAGTATTTCAAAAATAATGACAGTGATGAATTTTTTATGTTCCTGAATTTTTTCGATTCTGGATCTGGGATCTGTTTTTTCTCTGAAAGAGTAGTATGTTAGGTTTAAAAAAGAAAACGTAATAAAAACTCTCTCATCATGGGATTACAGCAAATTAAATAATATATTTTTTATTTGGGTATAGGATCAAGGATAACTAATTAAGTATTGAAGAATTTTTTTTTTTGATGACTTAATATCGCCTATAACTTACATCAGAGTAAAAGTGCATTTTTTATTATGTCTGAAAGTATTTTGTTTTAATTCATTCCAGTAAATTAATTATTTTTTAAATTTTTTATTTTCGATTTGCTCGCGCCCCCCTCGTAAGGTTATCGCACCCCCAGGGGGACGCGCCCCACAGTTTGAGAAACACTGACTCAAATGCATCATATAAAAATAAAATTTTAAAAATTACACTTTTTTGAAGATTTATTTATTGAAATCATAACTTTTGTTTAAAATAAAATTTAAAAAATTAATGACTTGGAACAGTAGCGCACACAGGAATTTTTCACAAGGGGGGTCCGGGTTCGAAAGTTCACAATTCTTGTATCATACTCCTTTTGATTTCGTCGACTTTCGGGAACAAAACACAGTAAAGAACTAATTATTGAATAAATAATTAGCATTAATTAATAAAATTAATCATTAATAACAAATACTTAATTAAATTTTACGTACTATATACTTAGAATTATAATCAATCGGAAAAAATATCAAGGGCTTGGGGGGGTCCGGACCCCCAGGACCTCCCTCCCTTGTGTGCGCCACTGACTTGGAATGATTTGATAAGATGTTATGAGTGTATTTATATGTCTGTCTCAATGTTAGTGAGCAGCAACCGCAAACCCTACGAGTATTAGTTTTTAGTCGGTTTTTCTTTTTGTGTGATGAGGTTTTTTACTTCACTGAATCCGCATTCTACCAGATTGGAAGACTGGAAAGTAGTCAACAACTTCTGTACAATAACCCATAAAGCAGTTTATAAAATTAGGATCTGTTTTTGTATCTAGAATTTGTTGCATCCTTGTTCAAACATCGGTTTAAGTCACTCACTTGTGGATATTTCAATAAGATACTCCTTTATTAGCATGGGTTCATCTTAGTGGCGTAACATACACCCCGCAACCCCCCGCATCGATATTTGGTGCAAGTCAGGCTTTGGGCCCCCCAGGAGCCCAAAGCCTGACTGCCACCAAATACCCATCCTTGTAAAACTCAGCTTGAGGGCTCAAAACTTGACTTTTCAGGGGAGTCAATGTTCTCCGTTACGCCACTGGTTAATCTGTGTTTTGGATCTGAGTTAGTCCACATGCAGAAGGGTTCAACACCCAGTCGGGAATATCCAAGTGAATTATTGTTTTTATTTAAATTTCCATAAAAATATAAAAGGATCATATTGTTTATTTATTTATTTATTTTAAATTTTGCTTGGACTCGCTGACATAGTTCAGAAACCCCCAAATCAATTTTAATTTTCCACGGACCTCCTCAATAATATCGGGTACCCCTGGGGGTCCGTTGGGACTACTTTGTGGACCACTGCTCTAAGCAACCAGTGAGTTTTTAATATACGTGATCTAAATTAATTTAAACTGGAAAAATAATCAATATAAATTATTTCCCCTTGCTTAGAGGATATTGGTTTTTCTTTTAGAATGACCTGTAATTGATAAATAATGACGGAAGTATGAAACTTCTATCGATTTTAATCTAACTAATGCTCCAAATGATAAGAGGTATTGTAGAATAAGCTAAAAGCAAAAGAGAGAATTTAATGAATGAAAGTTATTCTCTGTCTCCTATATTCTATAAAAATCATTACATACCAAAAATATTTTTTTTTCTCTTACAACACTATAATAAACAAAATCTCTGACAACCTTTTTTCCCTCCCAATGTATTCAAAAGAACCCTTTTTTTTTCCTACTTTGAAGCAACATAAGGTTCAGAATAACGGAACCAAACATGCATTTCACCTAAAAATAAGTTTATCCTTGTTTTTTATCCCGATCTTTATGCACCAGCTCCCAGTCCCGATATCAGAGAGGAAGAAAGAGAAAAAACTGGAGCGAAAAACATTGTAAGGGATGTATGGAGTTCAAACAAAACAGGAAATAAAAAGACATGACTGAAAAGAAGGAGGGTTGGGGAGGCTGGATGGTGTTGTCTCACTGCTTCTGTCTTGGTTTCATGCATAGGGGATCCTTTGCATTTCGACTGTTTCGGGTTATAAATATATATAGAAAAAAAAAAGGTACATCCTAAATACAATACCTGCTTTTTATGGTAGAGTTTTACAGAGGCTCGGGCGTTGTTCTTCCTTCTTTGAGAAACCGGCTGCAGTGGAGATGGGGGAGGTTCTTTTGCGTTAGGGGGGAGGTTTTCTTATGTGCAAGGAATGATTCCGGAAAGGATGTATAAAAGTGTATATTTATAGGGAATTTTTCCTCAGGCAGTTTTCATTCTTCTTTTTGGATATCCATATGTTTATGTAGTTATGAACATATTGTGGTTTTTTTTTTTTATGTTTGAAATTTTGTGAAGAGATTTGAAATGCCGGAAGTTGTCTAAAGGATTTTGGAGAAGGAATATATATATGTGTGCATGTATATGTTTATGTATGTCATTTTTATTTAAAGATTTTTATAGTCACCCTTTTTCATAGGGGAGTGAGTTATTTATTATATCAATGCATTTCTTCCTAGCTGGTGTTTAGGAAATGGAATATTATCTGTTAAGTTGTAAGATTCTCGCCTCCGCGCCCAGAGATGGAGGAGAAAGAGAAGGAAGACTAGCCATATTCAAAAAATCACTTAATTTATTTACAGTAAAAGCCCCAACTCAAGTTCGATCAACCAAAGTTAAGAGATGCACCCAATTAATAAATATGAAAACAGTTAACGAGGAGACTTTAATTAAGTAGGACACTTATGTCATTTCAATAGCTCTACCTTCTTAGCAACCTAATCTAGATTCAATCTCAAGCGACAGATCGTCACCATAAGTAATATAATTATCAATTGCTAAATATCCGCGCCTCACATTAAATTTAAATAAGCTCTGCTTCGCTAGCAGTCTACCCTATCTCTCTCTCTAACCTAAGAGCATAGACTATATATAGTAGAACCACGTCTGGGAAAGGTTGACTGAACTTTTCATCCCTTCAGTGGGTCGATAAATGAGTACTCAGCTTGCTTGGTAACTTAACACTGGGGGTTTTCGTATCAGACTGACCACCTGACCGGAACATCTTTTCATGTACCTCAGGGCCCAAGGTCACGTATACTGAGTTGGGCGCAGTAGGCCTTGACCCTCATGGGCTGTTATATATAGTAGTTTTAATTTGCATGCTCACGTTTTCTTCTTTGGAGGAAGCTTTCTAATAAAATAATTTTTAAGGACCAAAAATTCTCTAAAAGGACTGTAAGTAAGAAGATCGCGGATAGAGCCGTCATAAAGTTCATCTGACACCGAAATATTCCTTCTTTTATAAATTCGTAGTGGCCGCTGTAGCCTAGTAGTCATGGACTCGAGACCGGCATGTTATGAGTTCAAGCCCTAGTGCCTCTGAAAACTTGCCGTGTAGAGGGGTTGATGCGCGTTAAATCTGTCGAGACTCAAACTCCTGCCGTAGAAGTGCTTTGGTAGTTTGGATAGGGGGTTGCTAGCTCGGATGTCGTCCCAGTCTCTTAACTACGGTTCAAAATTATACATGGTCCACCGTCACGTCCTCGTGTTGCTTTTTTGTGTGACGTTAATAAACACTCGTTCAGAAGCTCCACGAGACTATGGGTGAAGTAATAACGGTCAAGAGGCGAAGACAAAACCTGAGCGAGCACCCTATTTACAAATTTCCACACTATACCAACATGAGTATTTTGATTCTCGATAGATTTTACATACATGCCATTCTACACGGCGAGTCTTTAGTAGCTCCATGAGCGTTCAGATATGTCGCTTGTTACGGGTGCACTATGAATACTGTACAATGTAGCAATCTAGTGATGCGTCTAATCTAGAGATAGGTTAATCATTCTGCTTAAAATACAGATGAGCCTAAGGGAATTTTTATATTGCGTAACGATCACAATACAATATGATTATGGCATACATTTGTAACATTTATACATTACGAGTTAATTTGTTTTCATTCAGTTTTAGAATTCACCTGATTGAATCTGTTTTCACCATATGTACGACAACGTGAACTTAACAAGGAGTAAGTACATTGTCAAACGGAAAAAATGCCTCAATTTTTATAAAAGTTTGCGACATTGTTACTCATGAATTTGTTTCTAATATAGTATTTTTAAACTTTCAAAATATTTTATAAATACTCGGTTTTTTCTTTCAACACCTAAGGGAATAGCTCAGTTAGCATTACGGTACAGGAGAAAAAATGCGAAACGCATTTTATAAAACAAAAAATGTGTCAACTCGGGTAAAAACGAGTAGCATGATAAGATAAGGAATTCTGTATAGGATAGTGAAGCCAAAATATAATATTAAGGTATCCGACTACGTTCGGAACCGTGATTTTGCAAAAGCGTATAAATGAATAATATTTATGATATTTAGTGTCACTTAGATTAGAAAACGTATATAACATTGTTTTAAGAATATTATTACAATAAACAATTATTCAAGTAGAATATTTTGACAAAAAATGAACATAGAATGACCCATTTTCAAAACATTCTCCTTTAATGAAAAAATGCTTCCATTATAATAATATTCTGCTTGTATAAAACTCAGACATCTCTACATATGCTCAACTAGAATTTTTGAAATATATAACTTAGAAGTAGATTTATCCATATTTTACTACAACAGAGGGGAGAAGTTTAAGAAAAAAACGCCGATAATTATTTCAATGGGTGGTAACTCTGAAAATAATGTGAATTTTTCAGAAATCCTAGTTCAGACTCTCTGGAGATGTCTACTTTATATAAACAAAATATTTTATTATTATAGAAAAAATTTTTATAAAAAGAGAATGTTTTGAAAAAAGGTTATTCTAAGTTAATTTTTTGCCAAAATATTGTATTTAAATAAAAATTTTTTGCCATAATGTCCTTAAGAAAATGTTATACATGCATTCTAATCTAAGGGACTCTAAATAGCATGAAATTTATCCATTTTTAAAATCATGGTTCCAAACGTAGTCGGATACCTTAATGCTTGAGTACTTTTTATATCTGAAAAAATATTCCGAATTTGGGTCCTATTCTTTAACATTAGCCGAAGACAGCCTTAAAATCAAAGTTACTGGTAGTTTAAATAAATTTCGATTACTCTGTCACTTATAAAGGAGCATAATTAATAGTGCAATTCTGACTTTTCAAGGTTCAAAGGTATATAGGCCTGTTTAGGTTAAACAAGGTCAGTTGTCATTTTCTCATTGACATATGGGACTACTGGTAAATGCCTCGTTCCGTATCATTTCTCTTTCATGAAATTTCCTGTTTTGAGATGATCATTGATTAAACAGGTTCTTTGTTCTGAAACAATGCCATTTGTTTTTTGGAGTAATTTTTCCACATTCAGATGCCTTCATGTAGGCGGATATTTACATATTACATTTATTATATTTCTGGAAAATACTTATATTTTATTCTAAAATTCTCGTAATCCTGCTTTTTGAGCTGAGTTTCAAAAACAAATCAATAACTTGTTTTTGAAGTAGAATATGTTTATTAATTAAGTTATTAAGTGAAATCCATTACTTTTTTTATAACATTCACGCGCATACTACGCGAATATGCTAAAAAAACACTATCTATGCTGTAAATTAAAAAGAAATTCTTTTGCATTGCATGTAATCCAAAATAAATTGTGGGAAATTAACAATGTATACTATTATTTATTCCTTTATGTTTATATTTTATTTATTCATTTATGTTTATATTTATTTTTATTTATTTGTTATATATACAATTATACATATGTAAACATATATTTAGTTTATTTATTTATATTTTCATTAAAATTTTTTCACATTTTTATTAATTATTTACTTAATATTTTTATCTTATTTATTTATATTTATAGCATTTTTTTCTATTTATGTATTATCATATCTCTCTATCAGACATGTGAAATAAACACATGTTAACAAAGACTTGATGACCTTTTCACTAACAAGTTGTTTATATATATATATATATATATATATATATATATATATATAACAAACGTATTACTTCTCTACAATACATTTTCTTCAAAAATATGGCATATCGTAAGAAAAACTAAATAATTGTGGTGTGGGTTGTATCGTGGGATGTATAAGCAGGATCTAGTGAGAATGAAAATAGAACATGTGTGAAAGTAATATTGATTATTTTATGATAGTTAATGTGCTTGATCACATAGAACAGCGTTTTCTTTTTTTCCGTTTAAGTAATCTCATCATTAACGTAAGTTGATTTTAGAATGAGTATACTTTAATTGCAAATATTCTGCTCAAAGCATTCTATATAAAATAAAAATATTGAAAAAATTCGCTGTGTGAAAAATAAAAATTTTTTTCGACTAAAATACAAGTTTTTCTTTTTTTATATGTTATTACTTAAACGGATGTAAGAATAACTCTCGACTGCTCATTAGATCGACTAAACATGCAAAAGATAATTAGAAAAAAGTTAAATTTGTAGACTTTTTTGTTTTTAAAAAATTTCTTTTCGGATTTAAGGTACAAAGTCAGGAAACGAAAACCATTAGCCTTACCTAAGAAAAAAAAAAAGATATATAATAAAGCTATCCTGTCAATTCTCTCTCCAATTTCATAAGACTTTAATTTTCATTTTAAGAATTTTTTTTTTATTTTAACTGACACTTTCTATAATATCCCTACTTTTAAGAAGATGCCTGTCTAGGATGAAGCTTTAATAGAAAAACTTTAGCTCCAATTTTTTAAATCATTCTTCATTTCTTTTACTTAAAAAATTGTCATGAAAGGAAATTTATCAAATAGCGGCGCATCAAAAACTATTATTATTTTTTTTCATACACTCAATTTATCAGCGCTTAAAGGAAAAAAAAATGTTAATTATGCGTTAGCTTGGAAACCGAAACCACACCCTTTGAATGACGTTCAAAGTGATCAATTATTACTTTTTTTTCACTTCGTTTGATTTACCAAAACAAATATATGACATCTTTCAGTATTATATAGATGTTAATAAGTGCAATAAAATACAATGTTTAAAGTTTAAAAATATGTGAGTTTATTTTAACATACCCACGCATTGTAAAATTTATAACTTGACTACATTTGTAAGTTAAATAATTTTTATAAATGTGAGAGAGAGAGAGACTCCAGATTATATTCTTAACAGCCAACTTGATATGCTAATCATTTTTGTAAGTTATATACTGAACACTTTGATTATGGCATTATGGATTAATTTACCATTAATTTAATCACTATAAGAAGACCACTATGAACTTGAGTTAGAAATCGTGGGATTTTCTCTTCCATTAAAATATTTTGTTCTTTTTTCAAGCATGTAACGCTAATTTTAAAATAACTTAGTTTCCCCTATTTGAAGACTTTTATTTCAACGTAATGAATTCTTCTGAGTAGTAAGCATATGCTATTATTGATGAAACACGTAAACAGTAAGAAATAAGCGTTAAATAGCATACAATTGACCCAACACGGTGTTAAAAATTTGAAATTGAGCTAGAGATTAGTATAAATAAATTTAATGGTACTTTCAATTTTTTTTAAATGAGGAAAATACTCAAGGTAAAATGGCTTACCTTGTCAATGCAGGGTTGTCACGACTTGATCGTACAAAAATCCATGAATAAAGGTACTTGTGAACCTCTATAAATTTTAATTTTACTACGGCACACATTACACAATTACTACGGCACATATTACATAATTACTACGTCACGCATAATAATACTACAACACAAAGCATACTAAACAAATAACAAATCTATAGTTCTATAACTATTATCAATTTTTAGATACTATTTTGTAGTTTCCGAACGTTCACCTACGCATGTATTTTTACTCTATTAACTTAGTTTTTTTCAGCCGATGGCGCTGCTGTCGTTTTTAATGAAGATGTGAGTTTGAGACTGGAACTATTATGCATTTTAGTATGCTACACTGAATTCATCATTCAAAACATTCAATGTAATTTACGTATAACAGCCTGATTTGAAAGATTGCATACTTTTATCTTTGATATTTAAGTCTTCTCATTACAGTAACACACCAAAATCTTTCTCTCTTTTTTTTCTTTTTTTTTTTTATCAACGTCACACTTATAAGCGTCACGAAGTCTACTGGCGACGGACCTCAGAATTTTGAATCTCGGAAAAACAGCGAGGATG
Source organism: Trichonephila clavipes (assembly GCA_019973935.1). Lineage (NCBI taxonomy): Eukaryota > Metazoa > Arthropoda > Arachnida > Araneae > Nephilidae > Trichonephila > Trichonephila clavipes. The sequence goes on along the minus strand of BMAU01017533.1, from coordinate 1,046,988 downwards.
ACACCTGTGTGCTAGTTCCCCACTCTCTAATATCTCAGGGATTCTATAAACTACAGACTTTGAATGATATTTTATAAACAGTATTACTCGATTCTGGAGATGTATGCTTTTGTAATTTCTTAAACTCTACTCTATAAAGTTTTGTAAGAGGCTCCAACAGCCAAGTGATCAATCTTGAGCTCATGACCAGTTTCTATACAATCATTTGTTTGCGTCTTGTTGCCACTAAAGATAAGCCAGATAGTGTTATTACAATTGTTGTGTTAAACAAATGTTCGTAAACGCTGGTTCGAGTTTTTTCAAGAACGATGCTACATTTGGACTGTATTTATATTTATTACGAGATGGTGCTATTAGCACCATTGCTGTTCCAAGATGGAAGCTACAACAACTGCTAGCGGAGGTTTGTATCAAAACATTGGCGGAGATGTTCAGTCGGTGGACGGCATTCGCGACAAAAAAAAATAGATACAACTACGGACTGAACAAGAATATTATCAGGATTTCTGTAATCAATGTGAATATCCATGCTTTTCGAAGACAATTACACCTTATACTATAATGTGTTGAAGTTTGAAGAGTAAGATACGGCTTCAATTGTAGCTTTCGACATTTTATTACGGGTCAAAATTAAGAAATTCCATTTTCAACAGCTACCCTTAATTTTAAGTTATTATTTACAATAAATTATCGAATTGTCTTTAATTTTTCTTTTTACGGTTTATTTTATATATGCACAACAGAAAAATATCAAGCTGGTACTTATAATGCAATTTTTTATATATATATAATTTGTATTCTTATTAAGATACGTTAAACTCCTTCCATTTATTGAAAATTTTACAACTCTTTCTCAGAAATTTACTAGCCAAAGAGACACATGAAGAAACCATATAACACGACTATCTATCTAGATAAGAAAATTTATACCTCCATTATTTTATATCACGATTTAAATCTTATTCAATGCAATATTCTAAAAGTCTTAATACTAGAATATAATACAACTTCTCTTATAGAGTATTATTCTTAACTTTATTTATGACTGTATTAAAACATTTGAACTTTTAAAATAAGCGGAATATTTAACTAAAATCTGCAATAAATTTTTACTCTTGAGGCACTTATTTTTCGCGATAAAGATATTTGTTGAAATCTTCCACGGGATTCTTAAATTTCCTCAAAAGCAAAATACTACTTTCGAAACAAGAGTAATAAAATGTATTGGTCGTATTTCATTTTAGTGATTAAGATATGATATTTACATTTAATACCAGTATAAGTTATACTTAACTAATTATCTGCAGGTAATTTTCAATAGTATGCAATACGCTGAATATTAAACAGAAACTTCGATTATCGAAATTATTAAATATTCACTCTATTTATTGAAATGTCTTTTTTCCCTACATGCAATCTTTTTCTCACTGAAATACCCTTAATTCTAAAAAACAATCATATGTATTCATTATTTTTTTAAGAAGCATGTCCTTTGGGATTCTCATAAGATTCTTTACTTCTAATATTATAAAGAACAAGAAAATCATTTTCAAATAGAAAAACATCATTATTTATATGAATTCGTACAGTATTACGACGTCAATCTGTTTATCACATTTCACTCACAAACGATTTTTGGTTTTAATTTACAAAGTGAAAGAAAATATGTTTATGTTTGGAATTTAAATTCTGTTACATTTGACTAAACAAGAAAAGGTTAGCTTAGGTCTTATTTTTCAGTATTTATGTAGGAATACTGACTTTTGCACACAATGATCACAAATTTAAATAATCTTTTTTTTGGAATTTAATTTAATCTTTTTTAGATTCGTCACCCAGAATGAGGCAAAATCTCTCTTTAAAATTCGAGGAAGAACAAATATAACGCCATATAAAATAAAAATCGAATCGTTTTTAGCTCGAAATATAATATTTTTATTGATTATAATGCTTGATCTCTTACTAATATAAGTAACTGTCTGAAAAAGTTTGAAAAATTATTAAGTCGTTTTTGTATTTAATAGTTGAACTTATTTTAATATATTTATAAAACTGGCAATCTGCTGTGGAATTCAGTTGATTCCTGATTCATAAGATAATAACCTTTTGCTGTACCATTTGTTTGAAGTTTTGTATATTCTTAAGAAGATAGTTCACTCAAAAACCGGCTTTTTTGTAAAACTATAGTACACAGAAAAAATTTCCAAAGCCAAAATTTAAAAAGTATATTTCTATAAGCTTAATTTTCACAAATTCTACACGCAAATCATCTGTATCCAAATCAAGTGATATTTCCCACCAATTCGAACAAAATATATCAGATTGCATTGCTTCACCATTCTATTGCGATTCATGACAACTTATTCAAACGTACAACTGAAGCATTTTACGGTTTATTAAGAATAAAAACAACCTGATTTTTTTATTTCGAACTCTACAAATATTAGAAAAATTTCGTGAAATTAATGTTAATGTAAAAATATATTATGTTAATGTGATAGATTTTCGAGAAAAATGAAGAAATAAAGAAATAGCTTGAAGAAACGAACTTTCTTTCAAATATTTGAAGAACATCCAATGAAAAACTGGCGAATTCAAAAAAAAAAAGTGTTTCTATTTAATCGATATCATCGATTCATTAAAAAATAAAGTTTGCCAAATATTCTTTCAAAATAAAAATTTAAGTTCTTTAACAAAAAGACTGATTCACGAAAGTGGCTCAAATATATTATGAGACAAGACAAATTTACTTTGACTCATCTTATCGCTATATAAAATCACTTAGCTAATTGAATTCAAATTAAGTGTGAGCGGTAAAAAAATAATGAGTAGAATTTAAGCGACGAGGATTTTGAAACAGTTTCAAATGTCAGACTGTAAAACATTCGGAAGCCATAAAATTAAAAGGCAATATTGAAATGAAGAGAGCCTTGTAAGCTCTTATGTACAGAACAGTAAAAATAAAATCAATCGTTGCAAGACTGTCTGGGATAATTAGCAGTCCTCCATGAATATTAAGATGGGATATAAAATTAAGCTCAAAGTTATATATGATCAAAAAAAAAAACTAGCTACAGAATTACTGAATTGTACATTACAGAGGGATATTTAAAAGTATTATTTAAATCGCGAATGAAATAAAAATGTAACCCAAAATTCTCTTTATTGTTGTCTGTTGGATAATAATATCTATTTTCTATGGATGAAAGAAAAGAATATTAAGTATTGAAACCTGAAAAACTTAAAATAAATGGAGCGGAATTGGTTAAGTAATAGTTTCTGTATCATCCAGATCTAAAGTATCATTGTATACCTTCCATTGTGTAGTTATCGAGAAGAAAGAATTTCAGATGACAGTTGAAAGATAGCGTAAAAGTTCAGAGGTTGTTGAAAAGATTTCTATTTTATTTGTAGAATTAGTCTTATTTATTATTGGTTATAAATATGTGCCGGAAGTAAAATTTTTCCAGGCCATTTGGGTTACTTGTTTTTGCTGTAGAAAGCAATAAAATATTCTGAAAGTTTCAGGATAATTTTATCGAGACATTTTAGAATTAATGAAGTTGAAAGTTGTCTATTTGGATTTAATTAATTTTTCTGGTTTTGGCATGAATTATGAATGTAATTTTTCACAACAAAAATGCAATTCAAGATTCAAAGCAATCATTCGTTTTTCAATTCCTACTATTAACTCACACTCTGTATATATTTATCTTGGTGGAATTTTCAATCGTCAATAAAATACATTTTAAAGTGCTCAATTGAGCTGAAATTTTATATACATGACTATTTTGGATGACAATTGAGTAATTTAATTATAATTAATAAAATTAATTTATTAAAACTAATTATTCAAAGAATTACAAACACAGCCACTTTGGCATCATTTTTGGCGACTTAACGACCCTTTTGGTGAATTGTGTAAAAACTTGAAAAGGTTTTTTTCTCACATTTTAAAGCACTCATTTGAGCTGAAATTTTATTTACACTATTGTTTTGGATAAAAATACGATAATTTAATTATAATTAATCAAAATTAATTTACTGAAACTAATTATTTAAAGAATTACAGATACAGCCACGTTGGTTTCATTTTTAGTGACTTGGGTCAATACTTTAAAAGATTTTTTTTTTGTTACGTTTTAAAGCAGTGATTCCCAAAGTGGTCTATATAGACCCCCGGGGGCCTATGACGACCTGCAAGGGGTCCATGCCAGCGAAAAAATAATTTGGGGGTCCATGATGTGTAAATGGGGATCTATGATAGTATCTCTCATGAAACCAGATAGTAACTTTAATCTTTGAAAAAAATTTGATTTATTGGAAACCAGATTTTACCAATTTAACTAATTTATTTACTAAATTTAGTGAAGTTAATTTGTGGTTACTAGGTGACAGCATAAATTTTATAAAGACAAGGATCATTTCAGCATTTCTTTCCAGAATAAAGCTAAAGAAGTATAATATTAAACGTTGCAAATTTTCTCACTTTGTTACAGACAATCTGTCAGGACATTTTAACCAACGTTCAACATTTAAATGCCCTTTTCTCCGATTTTTAAAACTAGTTTTAAGAGTGTTTATTTAATAGTAATACCACAGTAGACAGTGAGTTCACATAGTCACATTGAAAAAAAATGTCATATTAGTAACTGATCAGAATAGGCCCTAATGAAGATCTATCTTAAAATAAAGTTTAGAAACGGATGACAGTAATTTTAGCTTTAAAAAGACATACCTGTTATCTGTCATGAATATAGTGAGAAAGTTTTTAATTGCTTTTCTTAATGAGAGGGAGTTTCTTTGAGTTTGCTAATCTCAAGAACAAAAAAAAAAAAAAAAAAAAAGGTTTTAAAAAAAAACTGGACACTTACTAGCAAAAGGAGATTTAGGGTTAAACTTGAATAGATTGATATTAAATGTTAAATAGTTATTGAAGTGTCAGATTCATCCTCTCGTTAAAAGCATTTGTTTGTTATTCAGTTATTTTATGTATTTTAATTTGATTCGTTAACACACGTGCTTCTTAAGTTTCAAACGCTATTCTTCCCTACCCTAAGAAATTTAGTTCTTTTAAAGTAAGTAGTAGTAGTACCAGTTGTCAAAAAGACATTTAAGTTTATAAACTTACAAAAGTTTAATATTAGGTAAGCAGGGGTCTACTCGAAACCGAAAAACATGGTAAGGGGTCTATGAGACAAAATAGTTTGGGAACCTCTGTTTTAAAGCATTCAGTTGTGTGAACTGAAATTTTATACACACAATTATTTTGGATGACAATATGATACCTTAATGATAATTAATAAAAATTAATTACCACTTAATGTTGTAATTCTGTCATACGTATTTACATATTTATATTAATTGTAACTGTGTAATAAAAAGTAGCTAAAATAAAAATTGTCTTTGTTGATCAAAGTAGGAATTGACTTAAAAAAACTTTTTTTAATAGATGTACAACTTTGCTTCCGCCGTTTTTTTTTCCGAAATTCGAGGCTTTGTTGTAAAAAACTGATTATACATTTATGATTCAAAGTATTGTCCATCACTGGCCACTACTTTCTCCCATCTTTCGGGCAGCGTACGAATCCCGCGTTGAAAAAACTGGTTATCTTTTGAATCGATCCAACTTTTTACTTCTTCATAAGACCGGAAGTGCTGGTCAGCCAGGTCGTGTGCCATTGATCGAAACAAGTGATAATCCGAGGGAGCAAGGTCTGGAGAATACAGCAGGTGAGGTAGGACTTCCCATTTCAACGTTTCCAAGTATGTATTGATCACTTTTGCAACATGGGGTCGAGCATTGTCATGCTGTAAAATCACTTTATCATGTCTCTCGTTGTATTGCGGCCGTTTGTCTTTCAATGCTCGGATGAAACGCATTAATTGCGTTCGATAATGATCGCTTGTGATTGTTTCAATCGGTTTTAATAACTCATAATACACTACGCCGAGCTGGTCCCACCAAATACTGAGCAGGACCTTGGAACCGAGAATATTCGGTTTGGCCGTCGACGTGGAGGCATGGCTGGGATATCCCCATCATTTTCTGCGCTTGGGATTATCGTAACGAACCCATTTTTCGTCCCCAATGCGATGCAGAAATCCCTTCCGTCTTTGCCTTGCAAGCAGCTATTCACAAGCAAACAAACGTCGTTCAGCATCTCTCGGCTTCAACTCGTACGGCACCCAATTTCCTTGTTTCTGAATCATTCCCATGACTTTCAGACGTTTTGAAATGGCTTGTTGCGTCACTCGTGATGATCCTCACAATTCTTGTTGCGTTTGACACGAGTCTTGATCAAGTAATGCCTCCAATTCTGCATCTTCGAAAACCTTCTCTCTTCCACCGCCATGCTGGTCTTCGACTTCAAAATCACCGTTCTTGAAGCGTTGAAACCACTCTCGGCACGTTCTTTCACTAATAGCGGCCTCACCATAGGTATTTGAGAGCATTCGATGAGCCTCAGCCGCAGATTTCTTCACATTAAAACAGAAAATTAAAACCTCCCGCAAATGACGAGAATTTGGCTCGTAAGCTGACATGTTTAATCGAGAATAACTTTATGATGCAGACACAAATCGACTAATATTTCGATGACGTTATTACAAATACCTAAGCTTATTGTATGACATCTACGACCTATTTATTTCGACTTCCACTTACCGCTACAGCCATCTATTGCAAAACGGCGAAAGCAAAGTTGTACACCTTTTATATTACTTGTTTCCTTTTAAAATTGCCATTTTGTAAGATACCTAACCTGTAAAAAGCAACCTATCTCTTTGTCTTTTTTTGGGAGGGGGTAAAGAAATTTTAACGTGAAAACAAACTTGTGAACATTTACAATAATTCAAACTTTGAAAATGAAGTATCGACCTTTATACCTGTTTTGCCAACAATATCTCTTACAATACGTAGTATAGGGTGTCATCTGAAGTCCATCAACAATAGCCTTTGTGTTGCTGCTTAGTACGACGTTGATGAGAAATCAATTGGGCAATGAATAATGAAACTTCGAAGCATTAGAACTCGGGGATTAAAAAATGTTATATAAATCCTTCATTTTAAGAAGTAATATACTTATTAAATAAAAAAAAAAGAATCATATGAGATATTAAGGTTGTGAATGTTAACTTTTAAATATACACATTAAGGGTGTCATTTCTTTTTAAGACGGCTAGGATTTTAAAATGTTATCTTTAAAATAAAACGCGCCAAATAAAAAAAATAAACGTTTAATATCTTTAAAATAAACGTTTTAATAAAATCTCAGCCAAGGTCCTCAAATTAAAAAAAATGGATTCATATTTATTAAATCCTTTTTCGACATCCTTTCAGACAATTTTCGTTTCCTTTCTATGTCATTTTTACTTTTTTAAAAATAATATATATATATATTTAAATATTCAGGCTTTTTTTAATTTTGATACATTAGTAACTTTTATTGTTAGTTTGTTTATTTGTTAAACATTTTCCGATGGCCTATTGCTGCCTGGCATAAAATCTGCTAACCAAATCCGCCTTATCACTTTGAGCCACAGTCGGACAACGAGATCGACACTTGAACTCAAACTCAAGTAACTTAAAGCCCGACAGATTTACCATGCACATCCAGCAGACCCTTAGTTACAGGACTCGAACATGTGATTTGACTAAAAAAAACATCTTAGGCCACACTTACTTGATACCAAGATAATTGCTCTACCACGTGCAGTAGCGCACACAGGAATTCTTCAAGGAGAAGGGGGTCCGGGGTCGAAAGTTCACCATCCTTGTATCATGCTTCTTTTGATTTTGTCGAATTTCGAGAACAAAACACAGCAAAAAACTAATTATTGAATAAATAATTAGCATTAATTAATAAAATTAATCATTAATAACAAATACTTAATTAAATTTTACGTAGTACTTAGAATTATAATTAATTGGGAAACATATCAAGGGCTTTGGGGGGGTCCTCCAACCCCCTTTGTGTGCGCCACTAACCACGTGTGATTGAGTGTTAATTAAAGTTACACTATGGAGCAACACGAAGGGCTCTTGGCAACGGTTCTCGTAATTTTGAGCCTGTTAAGTGATGAGAATGACACCTGTGTGTGAGCTCCCCCCTTCTCTGAACCGTGCTAACTTTGAGTTTCGACAGATTTAACATGCACGAACCCTCTACATCAGTGGTCGCCAAACTTTTTGACCTCACGGATCAGTAAATCCATAATTTAATTCCCGCGGACCACTAATAGGATTTTTTAAGTGTTAAATTATTGTTATGAATAAAATTATTTTTCAACGTATCTTAAAACATAGCTTAACGTGATGAGTAAATATATTCCACATTTTTCTGGGGACCACCACTTTGACAACCTCTGCTGTTCATGGTGGGTCTTCAGTGGCCCTAGGACTCGAACTCGAGAGACGTTTCGTTGCCATAACCACCTGGTTACTGTAGCTATCTACCATGGCCATTCTAATATTCTATTAAATATGTATGTCTGAAATAAAAAAACACCAGTGTCAACTTTATTTCAGAATTTTTTTTTTTTTTTTTTTTTTTTTTTTTTTTGCTGTTGTTTTTTCCATTCGAGACTCTTTAAGTGAATTTTTGGTTCATTGTATCGATAAGGAGAATTAGTTATGCATATAAAATTAATGATCTTTAATTAATAAGACAAACCGTCATTTGCGTAATGATGCCTGAAATTGACCATCAAGTTCATCGGATCATGGAAGAAAGAAACTTAAGAATAAATCTACTGGAACCGGAGGGTCGTTTTATTATAGGAAATGTCTAAAATCTGAATTTGCAAGATTACAATAATCCTGGACGCTGAATTTGGAGACTATACGAGCTCTGGAAATTTTCGAAAGAAAAGTACTGAGAACTATATTTGGGCCTTTTAAAGATCAAGGATGTTGGCGTACTAGATATAACTTCGAGCTATATAGGCTTTACAAAGAACCTCAAGTTACTCAAGTCATCCGAAGTAACAGATTGAGATGGCTCGGCCACATCTGGAGAAGCCCTGAAAACAACCAGACCAGAGCTTACACTTTTAAGAATCCTATGGGATCTCGAACAAGAGGAAGACCACCAACAAGGTGGATAGATGATCTTGAAAATGACTTAAAAACTCTAAATATTAAAAACTGTCAGAGAGTTCTGCGTATCGTTAGAATTGGAGGAAGCGAGCTGTGGAGGCAGCCAAGACCTGTAACAGGTTGTTACGCTTATAAAGAAGAAGATTACAATAATAATTTTTTTTCGGGGGAGGGGAATTTAATAGGCTTTTTTCGACAAATTTTAGGCCATTACACTTACAATCCTAGTTTTCAACAAATTCTTCTTTTTCCGACTGCTACCAAATTTTTCCTTCGTTAACCTTCTTTTTGACTCTCTCGCGTCCATTTGCATGAAAAATTAACGCACAGAAGCTACCAGCAGACCCTAATCAAATAACACCCCTTACCAGACTCGTGCCAATCACATCTTCCCCAATACATTTTCGATGGCTCCAGCCTTGAATCGTTATAGGTTGAAGAACCGCGGCTCTTTCACGCTCCAGTGTTAACTGCCCATTATACGAAGCAGATCCTTTTTCTTGCTAATGTAGACTCGCCAGGCACTCTCCATCCCCACCGAAAAGGTATCTCCTCTGACAGCGAAAGTCTCCCAAGGGGTTGTCTCCACCTTCTCTGAAAATGTATGAAAAGAATCGATTGTAAATCAACGCACTCGAAAAGTTCCGCACAAATTGGGATATCCTTGCACAGGTGGCATCAGAGAACCTCGGTTTGGCATTGCGGTTTGAGAGTATAATTGCAACTGAAGACGTCTCAACGCATCGTGGGGGAGCTTCTTTATGAGAATCGTCTGCAGTATGGGGGTCGTGCAGTCGAAAGAAAGAAAAAAATGGGCAGCAATTTAGGGTAATTGATTCTCTCTGCGGGTATTGAAAGTGGATATGGTTACGCTGTGGAATAGAATATTCTCATGCATTTTGATCAGTGTTATGTATCTTCTGCAGTTGCTGGTTGGATGCTGCCTGTTGGAGGATTAGAATCAATAATTTGCAGCGGGTTTTTTTTTTTTTTTTTTTTTTTTTTTTTTTTTTTTTTTTTACATTTCAGCTTACCTGATGGAAGGTGATATCAGTATAATTGCTTTAGGTTGTTTTTGGAATTAATCGAATTTTACGCTGTGAAACTTATTACTTTGGTGGAGATGATGGATATATATATATTTTTAATCGATTTCTTATTAAATGAGAAATAACTCATTAGAAACTTTTTTTTGTAAAGTTTTAAATTGCTTGCTAACAATCTTATCTACTAATGAAACTCATTAAAACTTCTACGTAAAATCTATCCGTTGATTTTTCAGAAACTATTATTCGATTCCTACTATCATATAGTTTTTTCACTCTCTTTCCCTATATATATATATATATATATATATATGTATATATATATATATGAAAGAAATATGTATTATATATCAAAAACAAGAAATAATAGATAATGAACATAACAAGAAACAGCGTAATAAAAATATAAAAGCTGAACATGAAGAACAATATTATAGAGAAATAAAAAAAAAAGAAACTACAAAAAAGAAGAACCTAGCGAGTCAGAAAGCAATTTCGGACTTAGGACCGAATAAGTGGGGTTCCATCATCATCCCCAAAAAATGTATTTGAACTTCAATGGATGAATAGAAAGTATTTTATTAACGATTGAAATTTGAACAAGATATATATATATCTTGTTCAAATCAATATATATATATATATATATCTTGTTCAAATCAATATATATATATATATATATATATCTTGTATCATCCATTGAAGTTCAAATACATTTTTTATTTTAAAACTTGAAGTGGATGACACTTAATGTTAATACAGTTTTTTGAAATATTAATTCTCACTCTCTCTCATTAATTCTATTTAATTAATTAATAAATAGTAACAAACAAAAATAATAATCCAACAGCATATATAGAAAGGAAAATTTCCTTCTATTTTGTCACTTACTGTTGTGATTCTGTCATATATATATATATATTAATTGTAACTATTTAATAAAGAGTAATTAAAATATAATGTTTCTTTTTTTTTTACCTATAAGTAGGAATTGACTTAATTTTTATGCATATGTATATTACTTGTTTTAATAAAAGTTATTCATTTTGTGGTTTTAAATTACAACAAGAGTGATTGTTACTGGATATCTTTTCATATAATACTTTTTTATTTTCAGCAACGAGCTGAAAATAAAATTCATGTTCATTCATAAAATTCATTCATGGAAAATTTATGGGTTTTTTTCCCCTTCCTTGTATCAATTTATTTTTTGCATTTATTTTTGATTATTTAATTTATTATTTTTGAGTGTCCTGAATTATCAGTACAAAACAAAATAAACTTGTTTGGGAAAATATAATGACAACTTGCTTAACACGAGTTGTGAAAAAATAGCAACATTTGCGTGTGAACTTCTTAAGAATGAATTTAAAGTTTTATTTGTCTAATCAGAATGCATTACGTGCTACACAACTGGTTTTGGGTGACAGATCACGTTATTCACGTATATGTACACGGTACACGAGTGACTGATTTAAATTCTGTTAAGGAAGGCATGCACTGCACCTTTTACTGAGTCATCCACATCTTTACCAAAGAAGTCAGAGTAAAAAGTTTATCGTCTGCGATTGCCGAATAATGCGCACACGTGCGGCCGATCGGACTAGACCCAAAAAATCTCGGAGATTTTTCCTATCCATGTATGAACAGTTTATTACATTCTGATGGGTAGTTCAGTAATAATAAGCCATAGCTTTTGGATACTTAAGCTCGAATATCGTGTATATTGATTGAGATGAAATATCGCATTGTATGGGCCATAACGAAAAGAGATGCAATAAAAACAGGGAGAATATGCCAATAAATATTAAATAATACAAAAATTTATTTATTAAATTTCAAGTATCGCAGCGATATTAAAATATGTTTGTTAACTCAAGAATAAATAATATGTAACGAAAAAAATGTATCTTTCATGAGAGACAGCTTTCTTCATGTTCGCAACATAAGGTTATATCTGAAAAGCATATTTTCAAATTATTCGATACCTTTTATATTTTAACGAAGACCATGTGAATCTTTGGCTTTTAGGTACTTCGAACTCTGTAAAACGCTTTACAATTGTATAATAATATATACGAAAATAATAATCATACAAAAATGGTAGATGGATCCATCATCTTTTGAGAAACATTCTTCAGCTTTCTCAGCCTTCTGGGGTGCAGGGAAATGTGAGAAATTGCACATCTGAATAGTTTGGGAGGGATGAATTGGAAAACATTCTTTATTCCCGAACAATTCAAAATAAGCTAAATGTGTGTGCATCTTTTAATATTTTCTAAATTAATGATTTCCTCAGCTATCTTATCAAAGCGTACAAAAATGGACCACCAACTAACTTGCCACATTCCACAGATAAATGATTGACAGCTTAATCCCTCTTGCTATTCACTAGCAAAGGGTTGGAAATCTTATCTGAAAAGGAACCCAAATACAGATATTGAAGAAGAAAAATCTGTTAAGCACTGACCAAGCCCAGTCTATTACTTACCACAGCGGACTTCACAAAGAATGTATTGTGAAAGGGTTAACAGAACTCAGAAAGCATAAGCCGGATATATCGCTAATCTCTGGAGAACCCCTTCAAGCAGGAACTGCAGAATGAACGTTGACAGGTTTCCGAATTTTCCAGTATACATATATTCAAAACCACACACAATTTAAAGTAATTGCTGCCTGCAGGAGACCAGTGAGATTTTCATTTCGGCATCTTAGTAAAGGTAGTTGGACAATGACATAGAATGGTATGGATTGCAAATACAGAAGTTTTATTGTGGGTTTATTTGTACGTTTCTCAGAATCAAAAAATACCTCCGTCGTTTCATAAATTTTTGGTCTTAATTATCAATTTAATAATAACTCCATTTCTTTTTTCTTTTCTTTTTTTCCCCGTAGTATTTGTATTTAAAATAGAAAACATTGAATAACCAGTTGTTGAAATTGCAAGAGTTGTTTTTAATTGCAATACCAGAGTTGTTGAATTGTTCAGTTTTTAGTCGTATGATTTTGAATTCTCCTCAGAAAACCTATAACCTGAAATTTAAATTTGGCTTTGGACTCAGACAGCAGATCTCTTTAGACCTTAGCGATTTTTGCCTTAGCGATTCTATGTAATTCACATAGTACATATTGTATGAATACACTAAACATCAGTATCTTATAATTGTGAATTTTGCTTGAAAAAATCAGCTTATAGAAGCTGCAAAATTAACATTTTTACTTAATTAATTGCACATTTGAACCTTTTAATAATGCCTTTAATCGTTTAATAATAACATGCACTTAATAGAATTTCTATTTATTTATAAAATAAATAATTTATGGGTGACTGTTCTCTATTGTCAAAAAAATAACTGTTCCATCTTTTTTTAAAATTAAGTAAGTAATTTGTCGCAAGAATTTGAATAAAAAAATGGTTTTGTAATGACTTTAATGCAAACTATTTTTTTTAAATAATTTGAAAAAAAAGTGGAACAATGGTATTAATGTATGTTTTTAATCAAGAACTATAGAACTTCTGCATGACTTATATATAATTTAAATCTACTTTGAATTATTTTTACAGATCAAAGAATAATTTGATATCATTATTATTTTATATGATCATTTTAACATTATTATTTTATATGATCAATAAATACATCTTCAAATAAACGTCAGTTTCAATTCATATAACTTTTCTTGATAAACATAATAAATTATCAAATAAAATTAAATCTTTCTATTATAAACATTTTCTATTTTAATTTAACTTTCCATCTCTTTTTCTATATATAAGACATATAAGCAAGGCTGAAAAATGTTTGTTTTTATAAAACGGAACTAATTCTTTTTCCTCACTTTTTCACGAACAATAATCTACTTTATTCTAATTAATTCATATAAAAATTTTTAATCATTGATAACATGAAATTTGTGTCAATCCTAAAAAGTAGATGCGAAACTTGGTTCAGAAAGATTCTGATACTCTCAGAATACTTTGAACCAAAAATTAATAACTAAATTTTAAAAAGAGAATATAGTTATTTTTTTTCTCTTTTCTTCCGTTATGAGAATAATCTCAGTAGAATTTCGAGGATTTTCTTGTCTTCATTTTTCAGAATTTAACATATAACCTTCTTTCTGAACATTAAAATTAAAGAAGAATCTTTCGCTTTCTTTTTTTCCTCACTTAAGCACATTTGCAGTTCTGTTTTAAAATGTTATTTCATCTTAGAAAAATTTATTTTACCTCTGGCATTTGAAGAAATTAATTAACTAATTTACGCTAAGAGTTCTTATCATTAGCATATATTCTCTTTAAAAATTTAGTTATTTTATTAAAAATAATGTGTGTTAAAAGTTTCTTTTTCTTATTCTAAAGAAAAACTACTAATTCAAACACTTTTTTTTTGACACTTCGTTGCGGTATAATCATGATATTCATTTTGAATATACTCGTCTCTATGAAATGTCTTTTTATGAAATCTCCATTTTGGAATAAAATATTCTTAATGAAAAATATCATGAATATTAATGTGTTATAGGAAAAATAATTTGGATAAATATTTCCAACTTATTAATGTACTTTCATTCAATAAAACTTAATATTTTCAGAACTGAGGATATCTTTTTAATTCCTAGAATGTTATTTGTGTTCGAACATTTACTCTTTTTTTTTTTGTACTCATCTTTATCGCAAAGATCTAATTTTTGTATTCTGGAGAGTATTTATTAAACAAGGAAAAAATAAATAAGATCGAAATGGGGAAATTGGGGATATAAATAAATAAAACCAAAGGAAAAAGACAAAACAAACAAATGATTTCTCTTCCTTTTTGTCATTCTACAAATGGAAATAAAACTTTGGGGGGAAACGCTTATAGCTTTGATGTTTGGCTTAGTGATGAGGCTTACATTTAAACCTGGACCTCATTTCCCAGCCAAGTAAATATAGTTTATGCCAAGTAAATATAGTTTACAGCAGCCCTTGTTATTCCATACAAAGTTTCTTGGTCGGATCTAGATGTACCCCACGATACTTAGTTACTGTAACCCCAATAAATTGAAGAAAGGCAAATTAATATTAGTTTTAGCTTGCTATCTGCGTGTTATGATTATAATTTATATTTGCTGTATTCAAATTATTAGTACTTACGTACTATCGCAACAATGCCATCTTTCAAGATAACTCGCTAAGCTGGCAACTCCAATTTCGCATGTGTCGAACTCGTTGAATTGGCAACCTTGGGCTTCGTTTCATGTGAAGTCGCCAATACGGTAGCGATAATATTCAAGTACTAAATTATTTTATCTTATCTCAAAAAGCTTAATGAAAGGAGTGTATTATCTTGATTATGTATGGAGTAAAAATGTTTTTATTCCTTGAGTAAAGATTAATTCAAAGGCCAGCCCTACGAGAGATTATAGATAAAGAAATACCTGAAATCAGAAATGAACTAGATAAAAATTGAAAATTCTAAAATTATAGCACATATTAGTTCTGAAGTCATGAAGTACAAATTTTGAAAGAAGCCATAATGTTTAAGGTTACCATTTTTATTTTATTAGAACACTTCTGATTGGTTTCCCACGTTCATTAATAAAATATTTTAGTATATGCTATTACTCATAACTAAAAAAACCTGTAAGTCATTATATATGCATAGATAGCATTTTCTAAATCAAAAACATGTAGTTTCTGTATGTGAACTTGATGATATTCCTTACTGATTACGCCTTCATATATTCAGAAGATCAGGGGCGTACACAAGAGGGGGATTAAAATCCCTCCCATACAAAAACGATATTTTGGTACTTTTCTGCCAAAAATGTCGCCAAAATTAATACAATCGATGCCAAACGGAATATTCCCTCTGGTATGCTTTTATTATGTCAATTTCAAAATAAGTAGCTGCTGTAACGGCGTGGCACATAGTACACTAGGAGGCTTGACACATAGCACACGATAGACTAGAAAGAGGGCGCTGCTGTGAACTGTTTTGGCCTTTGAGCGGGAAGGAGAGAAGAAGAAGAGAATCTCGAACGTAAAATGGACGAAGCTGCCTGTAGTTCCCGATGTGACTTTTAATTGTAAATGAAATTATTAATATAGTGATGTGTTTTGAATGAAATAACAAAAACGGTAAATCCGGTTAATTAGAACTGATTAATTCAACTGCAAGACGATCTTACACTGCCTTTTCTTATCAGTAACGTCTTTTTCATAATACATCAAAAGTGGACAAAAAACGAATGAGAACTAACATTTATTAAAATTTTTTTTGTGTATATTGTGTGTTGTCACCAGTAAAGCCTGATTGGAGAGATTTAAGCCGGCGAAACGGAAATGTACCGATATTTTTAATTTTTAGCATAAATATTACTCCTCACGACACTTTCCTCTTCATTTTTTAAAGCCAACCCCTACCTTAAAAGTAGTCAAGTACGCCGCTCTTAGAAACTACTATTGCATTATTGACTGTTGGCGTTTCCATTTTTTTGCTGATTTGACAATGAAGGTTTTTTTCTCAATCACTAAACTGCAGTGTATGGGTAGAATTAAGCAGATACAAAAAAATGTTTATGGAAAACAATAGTAGTGTGTCAGTTGCTCGATTGTATAAAATTTGTAAGGAAAAATTTGAAGTCATAGATACAAGTTGTGATTTGATTAATTAAATTGTATGCTTTCCTCGTAATAAAAAACAAACTTTGTGACATGTGTCGTATGACTCATCACTTTCGCTACTGTATTCAGTTCAAAGCCATTTAAACCTAAAGCTAATTAAATGGTGTTATATAAATTATAATGGCACAGCTATATTCTTCATATTTTATTTTTTAAAAAAAAGAATGGTGTGAAAGTGACTATACTAATTTTTATACAGTTCGATTTGAAAACTTATAATAAGATCGGATTTTTTTTATTTAAAATAGTACTAGTCTCTTTCAATATATTTAATTTTCCCTTAAAAAAGATTAAAAAGATTCAATCTTTATACAGTTCGATTAAAACTGTAAATTAGTGGTTTTTTTATTTAAAATAGCCCTCGTGCAGCTGAACAGTGCGACGTTAGATTAAAAAGATTCAATCAATCAATCAATCGCTTAAAACTGTTTGAAAAAGAATTCCTCTATAAAACCAACAAAAAAGTACTATTACCTATTATAAATTGTTGACTGCTTCGTATTATCTCAATTCAAAAAATGACCATATACACCAATATCAAAATAAGCATTCAGCGGTAAGAAAAGCAATAAGACTGCAGTAAGAAAAGCAGTCAACGCAGCTCGATAGAAAAGATATATTGAATCAATTATTTGATTTTGCTGCTGTTTTTTCTCCTTTTGTGGAATATATTTTTTCTATAAATATTCGTTATTTCGGATTACTTTTCTCATAAAATTCTTAATAGAAAGCAGTAAATAGTGCTTATGTGTCGAAAAAGGTTACTTTCATTTTTCGTGGGATAATCTTCAAACAAGTTCAGGATTATACACGAACATAAGATATTGGTGATTCATATAAAATAGTCAGAATGAAAAGATGTGGGGATTACGATATCAAAGTGAGCTGTTTATCGCAGAAAAATGGGAAAACCTATTTGAAACAGAAATGCAATTTTCATAACCAGTAATTAAAAAAAAATTTTTTTTTAATTTGAAATCACTCTCATTACTTAATGAGAAAATTTAAAGTGAATAATATTTCGTGAACAATTTAAGTTGAAACAAAATCTTTCAGTTGAAATCAATTTTTTGAAAGTTCAATATAAGTAAAGTTGAACAATAATTCATTAAAATTGAAAATTTTCTATATTTTCGGTGGAATTATTCATTAATCTGAAAACTTTCATAAATTTACGGCAAGATATGCTAATTCTCAATTACTAGCTTACCGTTATGTTTAAACCACAACTTAGTTTTAATTTAAGAATTAATATTCAAAACAACTCGATATTATTTTCATTATTGAAATTGAGAGAAAATGAATTTATACATAAATGGCACTGTGTGGATGTATATTACGGGGCAAACACATAAAATAAACATGCATGTACTTTTATTTGCTTTTCCACTCTTACTCTACTTTCATCAGAGGCGTAACGTACACCCCCGCACTGCGGGGGGCAAAGCTTGACAGACGCTAAGTACGTATTTGGACTTGGAGCCCAAAACCTGAGTTTGCAGGGGTGCCCTAATATTCTCCGTTACGCCACTGACTTTCATCAATATTTAATGTTATTTTTTCTTTTAAATGAGTTCGTTATTATTATTTATCCTTTTTAAGTTCAAAAATATATGCTGCTGTACGTATTTTTTTTTCTACTTGTTAAAGTACTGCACTTCCATTTGATATTTTAAAATTGCTACTATATCAACTATAGAGGACAAAGTATGAAACCTATTACACAGAAAGTTAGTTAACTTCTTAGACATGAAGGATTAATAATACTAAAATACGCTGCCCTCTCTGTAAGTAATGAAGACGACGATATGTACATTCAATTATTTGCCTATTAGTATTAATATCGTGGGGTTGGGCCATATTCTTTAAGATTAGGCAAAAATAGTCTTTAAATAACTATTTTTCCCCCTTTTCAAAAATGTTTCAGTTTATTTATTTATTTATTTATTTATTTTGGTCTTCAGACATTTTTCTGAGGCATTTAAGTTCATTTCTAACCTCCATTAGTTTGACTTCACGCACCCTTTTTTGGCACCATGGAGCTAAATTTATTTCAATTTCTGTGGGAAAAGTCACTAAATTTAAAATGAACCCCCCTGCATCCTGAAAAAGAATGCAATTCACTGTCCGAAGTTGACCACATCATCCATCTTAGTACTGGCCAGCATCCATTTACCTTTTGTCTGATAGCTTAGTGGACAGCAGCAGACATAATAAGATTTGTGTACGTGGGATGAAAAGAATTGGAGGAAAACACGTGCACAGGAAGATTAATCTCCATATATATGTCACCGAGTTCTACTGATCATCCAGACAGAATAGGAAAATTTCCAGACTAAGATCTGAAACCAAAAAAGGAATGCAAAAACTCTTCGTAAATGCCAAAACTTTCCGTCCTTTTTTTTTTTTTTTTTTTGGCTATCGATCAGCGTCTTATGATTATGCTAAGTGTTTCGCAAAAATAAGCTCCTGTTATTCGTTGTATTCCGATGGGAAAAAAGGTTTCAATAGATCTGTATTCGTCCCTCTCTTGAAGAATTATTTTTATTTATTTATTTTTTAAAAAAAAGGCGATGCTTAACGCACGAATTGTTGTGGAAAAAGTAGCACACAGGAATTTTTCAAGGGGGGTCCGGGGTCGAAAGTTCACCATTCTTGTATCATGCTCCGTTTGATTTTGTCGATTTTCGGGAACAAAACACAGTAAAAAACTAGTCTGAATAAATAATTAGCATTAATTAATAAAATTAATCATTAATAGCAAGTAATTAATTACATTTTACGTACTATATACTTAGAACTATAATTAATCGGGAAAAAAATCAAGGGCTTTGGGGGATCCGGACCATAGGACCCCCCTTGTGTGCGCCACTGCCTGGACCCTCTTCTTCCTCCCCCACCCCCTTTCAAAAAAAGATGCGAGCCTTTGATGTTAAATTTATCAATAATTGGATTAAGAGTTCATTTTCTTTGTTTCCACGCGAAGATCTTTAATTGATAGTTCCGAACTCACATGCTAACACTAACTGCTTCTGAACTTCTGCTAAAATTTTACCAACTTGGTTATTTAAACTTCTATTAATGCAAGACTCTCTCTTCCTATCTCTCTCAAGTGTTAATAATCCCAAAAAATTCACCAAAAACGTCGACTTTTATGCACATGAATTACGTAAGGAGGAAACCTACGTATAATTTTTTAATGCGTATTAGCAGTGATGACAGTGTATAAAAATAGACTAAGTGTATTGAGCGTGACTCACTTTCAAGGATAGAAGTCACATTCATGAAAAATGACACCATAAAAAATTTCTCCATTTTTATTATTTGAATGTTGTTGTTTTTAAAATAAAAACGAATATTATACTAGAAATGAATATTTCTTTAAAAAATATTATGCATTTAGATTTAATCAGAATTTCGTGAATAGAAATCAGACTTCCTGATTAAATTTTTTTATATGAAAATGACTATAATGCACCGAAGGAATACTTATAACATATTCATTGTACATTTTTTATAAGCGTCGATTGCCATTTGCTGATATGTAAATAACTAATAGTCCTTTGCAAAGTATATTTGTGAAAATGGCGCAGACAGGAATTTTTCAAGAGGGGTATGATCGAAAGTTCATCATTCTCGTATGATGAACCAATTGGGTGGCGTATTCCCAATACGCCACCCAACATATTTCTTTTGATTTTGTCCATTGTCGGGAACAAAATCAGTAGAAAATAATTCATTGAATAAAAAATTAGCATTAATTAATTTAATTAATTATTAATTACCATGGGCGTAGCTACCACCGTATCAGCCGTATCAATGATACGGGGCCCCAATATGTGTAACTACAATCCCATTAACAGGGCTCCCAGATCTAAAAAAGGGCCCCTTAGGAATTTTGATACAAGGCCCCCTCAGAGCTGGCTACACCAGTGTTAATTACCAATATTTAATTAAACGTTACGTTCTATATACATGCAATTATAATCAATCGGGGAGGGAGGAGAAATGAAGTACTATGGGGGTGTGGACCCGGGATCCTCTCCCCCCTTGTGGGCGCCACTCTGTTAGTGAATTATTTCTACAAATGATACGATTATTTGTACTGGCCATGGAAGCCTAGTGCAATGCTCCGAAATCTTTTAATCGTTGCGGACCGGTCAACATTTGATAATTTAACCATGGTCCGCTGAGGGTTTGTCACGTTGATTGTTTTGATTTAACAATTTTAATTTAGTTACATTTCAATATGCCTTCAGAAAAAAGTATAGTTACACCAAAAATGAATAAAAGTGATTTAACGTGGAATATAAAGTAATTTCCGTGGATTGAGTGAGTGAATTAGTGAATAACGTCGCACTGTTCAGCTACACGAGGGTTTTTGGCGACGGACCACGTAATTTTGAACCATGGTCAAGTGACGTGGACGACACCTGAGCTGGCACCCCGCCCCCTCTCCGATCAAAATGTCCGCTAAAAACGCAACTTCTGCTATAAAACTATTCGCCTTCACCGCTGAAATACTCATCATAGAACCTGTACTGCCATATATCTTGTAAGAGTGGATTTCAAAGAATATTCCTGTTAAGTATCGTCAGAGTATTCGTAAAAATGGTTATTCTATGCAATTTTAAAGTGAATGGTACTTATAAGTACCAACGGTAGATAAAGGGCTAAACAAAAGATTTTGATTTTTGAGTATGGAATGACCAGGGCCGGCTGTAGGGCTAGACAAACCAGACCCCTGCCTGGGGTGGCAAATTTTAAGGGTGGCATTTGAATCAAATTTGGAAAATATTTTTTAATTTCACAAAAAATTTGATTTATTTTCTGAAATATTATTGGGGAACTTGGTACCTCATTTAGCGTATAAGATTTCCTTATTTTGTACTCTGTATGTTTAAGTTTTCTTTTACATTGAAACTTCAAGTGTTCGAGGCCGGAATATATGTTGAATCACGAAATCTGATACGTTTACACATCTTTCACGTGTAACTTTCTCCCCATCCAGGAGTGGGGTCACAACGGAAATTCCTTTCACCCGTACGATGTCCGGTGACTGCTTTTCAAAAGCGGACAAGGGTAATAAACGTTTTTATTAGATAAAGAACCATAGGAGATGTTTTATTTTAATCTTGAGTGAAGTTACTGTAAGTTAAAATAAAAACGCTTGTGATCCCCACCATCAGAAAACTCTTTTTCGAAGAAATTGACCTGCTGAAATGGGCTATTTCTACTCTAACACTTTACTCGATTGAAATCATAACAGGGGAGTAGCTATCGCCGTATCAATGATAAGGGGACCCCAAGTTTTAGGAGCTCCAAAATGTGCAAGAAAAAAAAAATCGTAAAATGTAAAGTCCCCTCCCCTTAAAAAAGGTCCCCAAGGAATTTGGTTACAGAGCTCACTAAGGCTACTAGCTAGCTCATAGCGGGTAATAAAGAGCTTAATTTCGAATTATTTTGTATTTTTAGGACAATATAAAGAGTGTTTTTTTTCCAGGTATAGAAGTTTAAGTTGGCATTACTTTCCAAGATGGCGACCGATTTAACAGCTGTCAAGTAATTTATTCTTACTTTGGTTTGGCAATTCATCAAACGATCATCAAGCAAGGCGTAGATTCATCGAATGGGCCCAAAACGAGATTGCCGTTGTTCCCGACTTTCATAAACGAATTTTGTTTAGCGATGAAGCGCACTTCTGGTTGAATGGCTACGTCAACAAACAAAACTGCCGCATTTGGAGTGAAGCTAATCCACAAGTGTATGTCGAAACACCGTTACATCCAGAAAAACTGACTGTTTGGTGCGCTTTATGGGCTGGTGGAATCCTTCTTCAAAAACGATGAAGGCCACAACGTTACAGTCAATGGTGATCGGTATAGAGCCATGATTACTAACTTTTTTATTCCTGAATTGAACAATCATGATGTCCAGGAGCTGTGGGACGGCGCAACATGTCACACAGCTCGTGCCACAATCGATTTATAGAAAGACACGCTTGGTGACCGCCTAATTTCACGTTTTGGACCTGGGAATTGGCCTCCAAGATCTTGTGATTTAACACCGCTAGACCATTTTCTGTGGGGCTATGTAAAGTCATTAGTCTATGCGGATAAGCCACAAACGCTTGACCATTTGGAAGTCAACATTCGCCGTGTTATTGCCGATATACGGCCACAAATGTTGGAAAAAGTCATCGAAAATTGGACGTCCAGATTGGACTACATCCGAGCCAGCCGTGGCAGTCATATGCCAGAAATCATATTTAAAATGTAATGCCACAAGATTATCTTTCGAATAAAAAAAAAAATTCATGTCAATCGAATAATACATCGTTGTTTTATTGCAATTTAAAGTTCTATACCTCTAAAAAAAACACCCTTTATATATATAAATGATAATTTTTTGCTTTGGATAAAGGAGCGGCATTTTCCAGTTTTGTTCGGGGTGGCAAAACTGTTAGATCCGACCCTGGAATGACAGTTTTAAAACTATTATTATAAAAACTAATTATTTATCAATGCTGATTCATATTTTCGACACATTACAATGAAAACTACTTAATACAGATTGCCCATTCGAAGTCATCGAAATTATTTTTCAAGAATCCCTATCGAGAACGAGAAAGAGGTGAATCTAATCATATCAAATCAAAACTCCACCAATCGAACAATTCCATTCCTTGCATCTCACCTGCGATATGTTTTCGACTTCCCATGTCAAAAGCGATCGCCTCCACTCCTGGTAAACCAGCAACAATCTGTAAAAACCCACGGGGGTCTCCCCTTGGAACTTCCAACCACACAAAAGCAACTGCCGAAAAGAATCCCATAAAAAAAGGGACCCGCATTTGAAGAATTGGATTCATTGGAGGTGCGACGGAGCGGAAATATATCTTCCACATTGAAAAAGACTTCGCCTGACCAGCGAAAAATTGTGGAAGTGTAGGTCGGGGGTGGGGGAACAGATTTTTCGAACAATATGGGCACCCGTAAAGTTTCGCCACGCTACTCTCACGCTCGTCTTTCACCAGAATTTGGTTCTTTATGGTCTCATTAGAAAGCTTCACAAAAATCAGGTTCGTGTGGGTTTTGTCACTGCACCAGCTTGACATGTAGGTTGAATATAATGCAGTCAAAAATAGACTGAATGAATGCACTTCATTCGCAACAGAATGCCTGTATCAAAACGTGTTGGATGGTTCATGGATAAGAAGCCGTGTCGAATGTATCGCTACTTCTCACCGGATATGTATCACATTGTTGATACATCTGTATCTATTTTTTCTACGTATGATATTCAATAGGTAATACTTCAATAGTGCTGTTGCTAAACTTGCGTCCTTTGGGATAGTAATATTCAATTGTAAATTATGTCTATATTGATACCGTTCAGTAAAGCTAGTGCTTAAAGAAAGTCCTTTTTAATACTTTTTAAAAATCCTTTTAACTTAATTTAATTATTTTTACTTTTTATTATTATTATTGTATTAAGAGATAAAAGGAGTTCTAAGTTAGATCTTCTCCTCCATGATCCCTTCAATTGGATTCCACCAAGAATGCAGCATTAAATCTTTCTCAAAGCATCCTCATCGCGTAAATTCAATGCCCAAGTCTCTGATGCATAAGTCAGGACAGATCTTATAAGACTTTTGAAAAGGAGCAATTTAGTTCTTAATTTGAGAACTAAAGATTTTAAATAACTCTTCAAGGCATAAAAACATCTATTTGCAGCAATGATTCTTTTACAAATTTTTGGGGCCAGCTCGTTTTTTTTATTTATCTCAGTTCCCAAATAAGTAACACTGTTAATTTTTTCAAATTTATAATTGCTAATTTCTATGCGGCTAAGCTCTTTAAATTTTTACTTAAAGTAAATTTCATACTATATCCATGATATTTACTGAGAAAATGTATCACTTTATGAAATCCCACAAAATATACACTTAATTTACTCAGGTTATTAATTATTTTTCTTTTGATTTCAAAAAGCCAAATGATTTTTAATCACGCACAGGGAAAACTCGAAGGATTATGTTCTTGCATGTGAAAAGGGACCGTATATACACAAGACGATGGATTAATCATGAAAGAAACTTTGTAACAAAACCAGGAAGGCAATAAGAAACTTCTTTCTTTTTTTTAAGGCGGTACAAAAGAGAAGCATTTTATATTTCTTAATGAAATCATTGCGTGTAAAAAAAAATGTTTAAATTATAAGATTACAGATTTTTTATTGCAGCTTAGTCAGATCTGCCTGAAAATATACACATTTCAATGAGTCATTAATGGTGATTGAATTTCATTGATGAGAGAGAGAGAGAGAAACAAAAATAAAAGCCATTCTTTTAGAATTTTAATTCGCTATAGTAAGAACAAGAAAGAGACAAAATAAACGAGTAAAATTATCTCGTTCATTAAAACAAATTACTCAATTTAAAAAGTTGTATTAAGCAAACGTTTTTTCGAAGTTCTTTTGAGGAATAACAATTTATTTATCGGCATTCTTTTATGTTGAGTACATTAATAGCACCAATAAATTAATAACATTTTACCAAATAAACACTGTAGATACATTTGAAGGTTTGTAAAATAAAGATATTAATTATTTAATTTGAATGGTATGATTCTAAAAGCATTTATAAAAGATTTTACATTACAAATGATTATGAAACTAAATTCCATGGCCTTCTGTCTCTTAATGATCAAATTTAAAATCTTGGGAAAGAGATCTAAATACACATAATTTATAAAACTGATTGATTAAAAAACTACTAAACTAAACTAAGTGCAGAGATAACCCACAAGGACCAAGGCCTACTGAGCCCATCTCAGTTTTCAGGACCTTGAACACTGAGCAGATACTCCGGTCAGGTGTTGAGTCAGATGCGAAACCCTCAGTGTTATTCCTAAGCAAGCTTGGTACTGATTTATTGAATTACTAAAGAAATGAAAGGCTGAGTCAACCGTGCCCAGCCCAGGGATTGAACCCCTGACCTGTGGCGTTGGAGCTCTGTACGCTATCACTTAGCCTCTGGGCTTCAATAAAAAAAACATTTAATAAAAATTAAAAACATTAAAAAATTAATTGTATGCATACAAATTATTAAAATACGTTGTTGCAAAATTCATTACCTATATATTTGTATTCAGTTCTTATAATTCCAAGTAACCAGGAAATATTATGATAGACCTATAACAAACAACATAATTTTTAAATCGTCATTTGCGTCGGAAGAAGAAAAAATTTAATTTTATTTTAGCAACAAAATCTTTTTTTTAATTTAAACATTAAAAAATAATTTAAAACTTTCGAATATTATAAAGATATACTTTTACTACTGTTATACAGGAACATAGATCAGAGAACATTTTCTAGTATATTACTTCTCTCTCTCTATCATTATTATTTTATAAAGATAATTTTTCTTTTCAAAGATGAAAATTTTATTGATATATTTTTTAAGATTTGGACATTAATATGCATTATTACATTATACATACAATGTAATGTTTAATTATATGTATATATAATTGCTATACTGTTTACATAATTCAAGTTAGAAGAGAGCCGTTGCCCTCCCCCTCCACCAAGGCTGCACATGCATTTCAAGACTCAATTTTTTATTTCAAGAAATATTTTCATAATTTTTAAACAAATTTTAAATCCTTGTTTTTTCTTTTTCAAAAAATATGTGTACATATATGTTATTATCATTAATTTTAAATTTAAATTAAACAACACCTCTTATTTGTTTGCATTTATTTTTATCATTAATTTTCAAATTTTATATATTTTTTTTTCAAATTTTTATATATTTTTTCAAATTTATTTATTATCAATCCTTGACTAAATAAATGAAGATGTCAATACTTTACATTCGATGTTAAGTCTTGTCGATAAACCCATCTTAAATCATTTAGTGATATTTTCTTCACATGTAAATTACTACATGTTTTCCTAAATAAAAAAAAAACATTCGACATGTGTTCTATTAAAACCAAAAACAGTTTTTCGATATACTACAACATACTGAGTATCAAAATGTCTTGAGCGACATGTTTCGACCTAATCAAGCAACTGTGTTAGAAAACTGGAATATTTTATTCAAAAAAAAATTTTTTTTCACTATTTCAAAATTTAATTCAGGAAAAATTTACTATTTTTTTAAAAAACTAAACAACATCAAAATTTCAGTGCTCGCACTTTGCTTGCCTACTTTATTCACTCCACTAAAAAAATTTTACTAAAAGAGTTGAAAACATCATTGCCAACTCGCGTGCTAGCAATCTTTTCTTCTCTGCAAGCTTGACTTACTGGAAAAGATTTAACCTCATGCAAACTACCCTTCCCCTTCCCACACACTTGCCTCATCTAGGGAGAGGGGTGAAGGGTTGGGGAGTAATGAATAAACTTTACAGCACTTTTCCAAAGAGTTACTTCCTAGCATGTCGTGTTCCATCTCGGAACAGAAAAGTAGGACTTGTTTTACTGGAGTAAGGATGGCGCTGACAGTGAGAGAATCTGTAGTTACGGTAAGTCGTAAACAAATCAAATAATACGTTAATAGTTCTTTGAATAAGTATTTGGATTTAAATAGTTTGTGAAAAAAAGCATAGGAATTTTATTTATTGAAATAGTTCTGATTTTCCATTATTGAATTTAGAAAATGATCGAATTAGCGGTTTACTTCATAAAATTTTCTGGTTTTTTAAATCTTTTTATAAGATTTATCACATGATATTAATATTATCAGTTACGGAATATATCATTCATAAAATTAATGTCATGTTATTAGTAATAAATGCTATGTTATTACGTTATTAAAAAACCCCTTTTGCAAAACTTAATAGTTAGATGCAGATGTTTTTATCATTCATTGATGATGCAATCGGAAATCTATTTTAACGGAGTCGCTAAATCCCGAAAAAAATTCGTTATGTGGGGAATTCGTTAAATAGAGATCCATATTTCAATCGTAAAATATTCTTGCTTCCAGGAAAAGTTCATAAAATACATATTCGTAAAATGGAGGTCCAACTGAATTTAGAAAATCAAGTTTCAAATTGCAGAAATCTAAATATTTAAATTAAGAATCGATACTGATTAATAAATATTTTACATAGTTTTTAAATAAAAAATTAACGGATTATTGAAATGATATTCTCTTATTTTATTTTATTTATTTATTTATTTTGTATTTAAGGTAAGCAAAGCCCTATTCTATAAATTCTAAAATTATATATAAATATAAGAAAAACACGCGCAGAACTTTACGATTATTTTTCCATCATTTTTAGCTCCATATTAATATAATATCTATTTTTTATGTGCTTTAAAAATAAGAGTTTAAACAAGCTCAATGCTACGGCACAGATAAACTACATACCAAAACAACCGGGAAGCATATTTCGGTTAAAATTGAAAATTTTATCTTCATTCGCCTTTTTCTCAATGATACATTTCAGTCAGATTTTCAACCAACCAGCATAGTTATTGTTAAGTATCCATCAAAAACTGATATTAGTCTAAGTGTTATAACGTTTATTTAAAAGAAATTAGGAATAAATGATGGCTTTAATAGTGAAGAAGCAATTGGGGTTTTCCATGCAAAGGCATTAATAAAAACATTTTAAACACAAAATAACTCGACAAAGAAATGCTACAAATAAAATGTTTCAGTTTTTTCAGTAAATGTTTTAATATTTTCTGAGAATGTTAAAAATTTTGTAAGCAAAGTACATATCGTTGGGAAAAAAATTATACGTCTTCTTCCTTTTTTCAGATCTACTAAATTTCGGACAATAATAAAACGCGGCTAGAAACTGACCGGCATTAAATAAAACATTTCATTTCTTCTAATTGTGATTATTCAATTTTTTAAAAAAAAGACGATGCTGTTTCAATTCAATTTAAATCAAAACAAAAAAAAATTATTATTTCTTAATTCAGAGTAATATGGCATGTTTTTGATATATATCTTCCATTGTGTCGCATTTCTTCCATAGGTAGAGATATTGCAAATTTTATTATTTTAAAAAATTATTAAGAATATGTTCAACTGTTGCTGTTTTAAATTCTATCGAAAGCAGATGTGAAGATCAGAAAATTATTTTGAAAAAAGTTGTTTAATTTTAATTTTTTGTAATAACTATTTCATGAATATGATAATGTGTAACTTCAACCATAATTATTAAATTATTAATCACTATTTAATTTTCCACAGTCACTTTTTCTATTAATTCAGTTATATTATTATCACATGAATTCATTATGAAGCAAATACGATATAATTAATGCAATGAATTTGTGAATGAAATCTTTTTAGAAAACCGTTTGTATTACTAAAAAATTGTGATTATTATTATTATTTATTTTGTTTTTGTTTTTTTTATTGAGGTATTAAGGTAGATGAAATAAATAATATAGAACCGAATGTAAATTTAATCTGATAGTAACTTGATTAAATAAATGTTTGTGTTGAGTAATTTTTATGTGATACGAATATGTGTAAGATTACGAATATGTGTAAGATTACGAATATGTGTAAAACTACGAATGTGTGTAAGATTACGAATATGCGTAAAATTCCGAATATTTGTAAGAATTCGAATATGTGTATAAGAGTATGATTGAAAAAGTGAGGCATAAAAATAACTGAGACTTACAATTTAGAAAATAATTGAAAATCATATCAGAAAATTTAAGTTTCTTATAATTTTATGTTTTTTTTTTGCGATAGTATTTGTTTTGCAATTTGTTGTTTAGTGTAATTTGCAAAAATTCTAAAATCAAATAAATATTTTAATGAAGAAATCAGGACCAATTGATGTATTTAAACGCAAACAAATATTTTTGCAAATAAAAAGTGGCCAAAGCCTCCTATTTTGTTGGCTGAAATTGTAATAAATTTCATAAAGTTTTAGTCGCCTCAAAAATTAATTTAATAATGAAAAAGCATTCGAAAATTTTGATAAAAAATATTAATTTGCATTTGATAAACACGTATCTTTGTTTGATATAAATTGAATAAACATTATTTTCGTTAAAAAAAAAAAAAGTCGAATAAAATGAAATTTGATTACAAAGGGAATGAAGTCTGCAAAATTTTAAAATGTTCACAGACGAAGAAATATCACTTAAAAATTTACTAAGAAATATATAATGTTTCTTATGCTTACATATATTATGTTTATTTGTTGCTTATTTTTGCATCTTGCATTTTTTCACTTCTTTTTTTTTATAAATTTCATAGTAAAAACAATTTGGTAAAGCAAATTGGAAAAAACAATGCGAATATATATTAAGATTTATTTATATTAATTAGTTAATTATTATTATTTGCATAGTTGTAATACAAATTTAAAAATGGACTCTATAAGATTACACATAGCGGTTTTCTATGTGTGAGTTCTTTATCAATTTTTTTTCTTCCTAATTCTGTGTGTGGCTATCCCAAAAACCTAAACACAAACTGTTCTTTTCTCCATTCTTTTCCCATAATAGTGCTCACAGACCACACTGTTAGCAAAAGTTAAAGAAATTCGTTCCAAAAGTTTTTTCAAGAATTTCTAAGCCACCCGCAATGTTGCGGAAAACACTATTTTTTTCTCCAACCGCAAGATCCTCTACATTTTAGCACTCTATTTAACACCTCATTCCCCAAGAAATCACACACCCATGGAAAGTTCCTTTTTTTTTCTTACACAGGTGCCAAAATGAATTCCTTCTACCAATGCCAACATTTAACGTCGTCTTCTTGTTATTCATTTTAGAAAAGTGATAATAGCCTCAGCAATGGCTGAAACTCTTAGAATTAAACTTAGCAATTTAAATTGTGCTAGTTTTTTAACAATGAAGTATTCTCAAAAAGTAATTTCGATCCTAGCGACAAGTAATAAAACGATCGTTGAAGAGTTATTCCAAATAAACAAGCAATTTTCGGTCGGTGAAAGCCGTGCGCCGAAGAACCGCAAACTATTCACTGATGTGCCGCAAGCAATGGTTGTCAACCAAGAAGGGTCTGTAAAGGGCCCGGTCATTCGCAAAACTTTACAGTTTGTATAAAGTAATTGGTAAGGGTCATCTTTGTGTTTCACCCCCTTCCCCGTACACAAGGGTTGGGTTGGGAGTTCAGCCTCCCCATAGACCAACAGATGTTTTAATTTTTACCATACAGATAACACTTCGACGCTTTCGTCTACTCGTACGTCAGGGGTGGCCAATCCAAATACCCTTGCGGGCAACTTCGAAAAAACATTATTATCCCGTGGGCTGCATATAAACATATATATCTTTATATTACATTTGGACCAATTACAAGCATTTATTGGAGGAAAAATTTAAAACAGAATAAACTATTATTGTTTTCACATTATTTTTCATGTATACAGACACAGATAATATAATGATAATAATGCAATGATCAAATAATATTTAATTTATTTAAATAATGAAATATTTGTTTCTCAATTATTCACTTAGTTTTTACAAGTCGATCTCAATGCGTGTATTTGCACATCGTAACTGATGTCGTAGGTTTTTGTCCGATAAGTGGGAACACGATTTATGCTTGATAAATTTCGTTTTCGAAAAGAACGATATGCAGGTGCAAGTTGAAAAAAAGTTACTGGAATCAAGCGTGATGCTGCGGTGTATCGCTACACTGTAATATACTGACCATTTCTAAGTATCTATAAAAACAGAAGCAACGTGATAAAATAAAAACAATCATGGGATTTATTTGTTACAAAACGCTACTCTGAAAACAAAAATAATTCCAAAAATAAGCGCATTTTGTGAAGTTGTTAAGAATCTCGCGGGCCGCAAAATTATTCAAAGTGGGCTGCGGGTTGGCCACCCCCTGGTCTACGCGTTTTATAGAAAGTAACCTCTTCCATAAGAAAGGTCTTTTTGTAAGCTATTACCTTCCCCATAAAAAAAAAGTAAAAACAGTGTTATTTTTAACTTTTGAAAATTACTCTATGGTCGAAAAACTGCAATTTATTAAAACACAGGGTTGTGTTGTGGGTGGTCTCCTTAAAAACAATTCTTTTGCTCTCAATAAGAAATCTAAAATTCATTAAAATTGTTTATAATTTTCTTTTGCGTGTATCCTTTCCGTGTAAACTTAACTATGTTGAAGTTTCGTCTTTTATTTGAGCTATGCATTTTCCAATTTATTTTATAATGTTTTAGACGGGGTCCATGCAATAATATTTTCTAAGCTTGTTAAAATTAAAATAATTCACTAAAAGTAAAATTAATTGCACGAAATGCTATTAATTGCAACAAATTATAGAAATTTCTAATATAAAAGTTAGATGTATTAATAATTATATCCCTATAAATAAAGTTTCAACACAATTGTAATTTTAATTGCCTTAATTACTCTTTTAATTACATGTATATGATTTATTTTTTCAAAAAAAATTAATATGTTATCGGCAACTGCAGAATAGAATATTCTTTGAATCGTATAAATTTAATGTGTTTAGAATGCCGCCAGTAAACCAGATAACTGATTATGCGCCATATCATAAATCAATTGGTTAGAAAATTGATGGAAAATATTAATGGATAAAAACAAATAAATTTAAAAACAAACAATTTTAATCCACAATGATTATATTCTTTTATATCATGAAAATCGTCATTTTGGTGCAGTACATTTTATTTCAGATTTGTAAGCATCTTTGGTCTTTAAGAATATTAAAAAATTCCACATCTGTCAAAATTTACCCAAAACTCCCAAATATAGTATTACGTTAAAATCAGTTTGCCCTAACTGGTCTTTTAAAATATCGAGAAGAAAAAAAAAATCTATTTTAACAAAATCGAAATATATCCTACACATTAAAAAAAATGCCCCAAAAATTCTCTAATATGTTATTATAATTTTAAAATATGATACACTTTTAGTTCTCACTATAGATTACTTACTTAATTTGTTTAGTTATTTTTTAATAATTTTAAGACTGGGATACTTAATAATTTACAAAACGAGCAAAGATTTACTTACTTTGCATATTTTTATACCATTCGTTTAATGTACTAAATTCAAACAATTAAATCATTTCAAATTAGGTGTCGACTTCTTTTTAGACAAATATTTTCTTATTTTCAAAGAGCTAAAATTTGCAGTCCCTTACAACTGAACTTTGCAAAAAAGTAATGATTAAATTAATTTTTATACATCGGTCAATAATTCCTTTGTAAATTATAACATTCTCTCTGTTTTACAAAGAACAGATTTCTAGAAAAAAAATTAATTTAAGAACTAGAGAAAGATAATTTTCTGAAATATAAATGTATCTATCTATATCTATTGTTGATTAAATGGCTCTTTATATATAAATTCATTAACTCTCATTATAAATATTTCTTTTTGAAAATCATACAATTAATTACTTAAAAAAAATCTCTGTTTAAAAATGCTGGCAATAAATTATCAGATGATAATTAGAACCGATATGAGTTCCAAACAAATATGTCGAGCAGAAAAATAAGAGATCTGAGATTGGGAGATATATGGTATTAACGGCCGAAATGTCCGCTTGGTGGCGACCCGTACAGGCACAACACATGACGTCACAGCGATCGGATCACGAAGTGGAATTCTTCTCTCTCCCCACCCCGCCTCCCCTGGTTTTCGCTGGGTTCCAAACGCCACATCAAAGCCGATCATTCTTCAGAGCGCCGTGGTGCCTCGTTGGGTGAAGAAGTGTTTCTCAGCTGTCTGCGTTAGTGAAAAATAAAAAATAAATAAAAATAGTCGTCTTCCGAGCTATCATACCGAGTCAACCACCTCGCGCGGCCAAGTGCGCGTTGGATGATCGTTTGGCAGAAAAAAATGTCTCCAAATTTTCGAATTGTTTGATGGATTATTTGTGCTATGATGGATTTATTAACTAAAGTGAAAAATCGTTTGGTCCGATGGAATGTTTAGAGATGTTTCAGTCGATCGCAAGAGTTTTTGCGGCCGCATTTTGGATTAAACTTATAACTTCCGATTCTTTTTTATAAATATTTATATTCTTATTCTTCGGATGCTGAAGAGTATTTGTAGGTTTTGAAATAGGAAAAAAAAAAATCTTATATTGCTATTTGTATTGAAATAATGTACTAAAGATTTCTTTGTCGGAGTGGCAACTTTCGATCTTCTTGCTTTTAAGAATCTTCGAAGTAGTAGTAGTACTCTTCGAGTTTTAATTTATTAAGAAGTTTACGTCAAGTTTTCGAAACTATTCCGAATATTATACATAACTGTTCAATATTTCAGTTTATTATACGTAGAATGAGCTGATAAATCCGAACAGTTTTGTGGATTTTTCTCATCGGCCTGTCATATCCTTAGTGAAACTAACACTTATTAATGTGATTCAACAAATGAATGTTTCTTGACTTTTTCTCGAACCATATTTTGTCAGTGTTTTTGTGATATTTCAAGATTATACGTATAAAATCTCCATTACTGGACTTAAACATCTAGGAAAGCCAACTATAAGGTGAGTGTTTTCTTTCATATTAAAATTATACTTTTTATAAAATGTTAGAAATGCTTTAAAAAAGTTTAAAGTTAGAATACGAAATTGATTTTAATATTTTTTTCAATCTTGATTATTTATTGTAGTGTTTAATTTTTGCGTAAATTGTATAGTATTATAAAAATTGGGGATTTTTTTTTTTTGAAGACATAATTCTTAAATTGCTTAGTAGGAAATATTTCTGCTTCCGTTTACTGTGCATATATTTAGCATAACATTAAGTTCGGAATTTTAAATTAGCTGAATATTTTGGTTTAGAATATCGGAAATGTAGTTTTATTGACTCGATAATCGAGGTAAAACAGATTGTTTGCTGTAGATTTTATAAAACAAAATGATAGGTTATTTTTAAAAACAAGCAAATTTGTGCTTTATAAATTTAAAGGAAAATTGGTTAAGCTTTTCCAGTTTTCCTTTCAATGTATATAATTAAGTTTAGTTTCCAAATGAAATTTGGAACTGAATTTTTCAGTAATAAATTGTCCATTAAGATACTTTTGATTCTAAAAATTCTATTCTTATAAATCAAATATTTTAATTATTTATTTCAGTCTTAAAGAAACTTTTAATGATTCGTTGTATTTAATAAAACTATCTCTTTTAAAAGCGAATTAAAAATTTAGTTAAACTTTACAGTTTTGTTTTATATATATGAAAGAAAGTGGGAAACTGATTTTAATCTTAGTTTTGCAATGATTCCTAACCTATTAAAATATAAGAAAAAAATCATCAAATCCGCATATTGCCCGAACAGAAAAATAATTTTAACAGTGACTCATAGTTATTTAAATAAATGCGATACTGTAATGCCATGCATAAGATCTTGATTATTTGTTATTATAAAAGTGATTATTTTGCGATTTCAAGATTATTCAGCTAGATATTTGAGAAGAATCATTCCACAGAATTAAATATCTGGTTTCGAATTTGGAGTTATTTCAAAATACTGTCCAGTCATGTGGCTGAATCTTTTCGCTCCCCTACCCTATTTTTCCTAAGTAATATTTTGCCACATTCTGTAAATTTTTGCACTATCTTGTTGCCAGTGCAAATATTCCACTCATTGTTCCTCGGTCAATACAAGAAGCATTCCATTATCAATGCTCAAGGCTACAGGTGAAAACGAAAACTTCGATCTGTAGTTATGATAAATGGATTGTTTTACATTACTGATAATGCACGCGCTTGCCCACTTCAGAAATCCGCCCCACTAGTTCAACCCCATGGTCAGGGGGAGTAATTCCAAGAAAACCAGTTTAGATGACTAGGGGAGATTTTGCCCAGTCACGCTTGAGGCCTGTCGCCATACATGCGTCCTTAAATCGAGGCATTCACGGTTTCACGTTGGATGTTACCACATAAAAAGGTGCTTCCCTTTTGAGAATACATGGAATTATCCACAAAAAGGGAAGAATGGCTAATGATTTTATTGAAGTGGGTAAAATCGTTTTTTTTTTTATTGCCGTTTGCGAAAAGTCTTGCTACAATCATTCGATGCCATGTAGCCGGAACCCCTTGTAGGACCACCCAAGTTGTGTCAAATTTTAAAAAGACTTCAAAACAAAAAGAAACTGTTGGTTTCTGTTGACCTTGTGGGAAACAAGTAGAATAGGTAAGGCAATTTGGGTATGTTATTGAACTAAACAGCAATAGAATTTAGCTGATCCGAAAGTGTAGTTGAAAGATGACCCATTGTTAAGCGAAACTTTTTAATGAAATTGATCATATTGCCTAAAATATTAGATGAGTGTGCTTTTTTTTTTCCATAATGGATGACCTTTTAAGTAAAATTACAAATTAGTATTTTAGATTGGATTCTTAATTTTCTTAACACTTGGATGAAAAGTCTTTTTGTAATTTTTAGCGAATGTAGATTAAATATTTTAAATATACAATTCAAACTGGAGTTAAGATACTTAAGTTTATTTATAAATACTCCGAGAACGAACTACCTAACATTCTCTAATGCTCCTATAACATAGTTCAAATTAATGGTTAATGCTAGATGAGGATTTCATTTCTTTGATTACGACTTTTTAA
The DNA here is from genome assembly GCA_019973935.1 of Trichonephila clavipes. Taxonomy (NCBI): domain Eukaryota; kingdom Metazoa; phylum Arthropoda; class Arachnida; order Araneae; family Nephilidae; genus Trichonephila; species Trichonephila clavipes. The sequence continues at coordinate 1,010,583 of BMAU01017533.1, read as the reverse complement.
AAGTTAACGTCAATTCTGAATCTAAAGTGCAAAACACGTAATTCAAGTCTTGGCATTAAATAAATGAAAAAATCGTACATTGTGGGAGATTTTAACTAAAATTAAAGAAATACACTCAAATTTGTCTAATTATAACATTCGCAATAAACGTTTATTTGTAATATGTTTTAAAAATCAATGTAGATCACTGTTTTCAATTCCGATTTTTTTAAATGTTTTTTTTTTTGAAGTTGAAATTATTTGTTAAAGTATAATTTTTTTCCAACGTTTAGTTGTACTTATAAACTGAAAGTTTCTTTTTTTCCCCTTCTAATTCACAACCATTGCTATATATATACGACAAAAAACTTATTTTGAATGGGCTACTACTCAAATACCAATAGTTCTGCGGCAAATTCAGATCCAACTCTAGATTTTGACTGGTTGTAATGATGATCTTTTACATTGTTTAAATATCTACATACAGAATGAGAGAAATTCTATCATTTCTTGCGTCACGCAAACCTTCAATCAAATACGCGTTCTGTGTATTTTAGCCATTCAACACCAGCTTTCAGTTTCGAAAAGATATCTATTAAATTTATTGCTGCTTTTCGTGGTTCAACTACATTAGTTTTAAGTTGGACGGATGAATTCGATTTCTCTGATAATGAAATACTTTTTGTGAAAATATTTGTCAGTTGATGGCACTGTTTATTTGTTAGATGCTCGGTGAAAAAGTTTATCAAGTTTTAAATGTGAAAAATCTTAGTTTTTGAAGTTTAAAAAAACTTCAAACGAAACTCGGGACTTTACTTTTGTTAAGACGAAAGTAAAGAAAAGCGCAAATAATTATTTCGAATATTAAATCTGTAGTTTGCATTCTTTTTAAATTAAAAGTTGAATTGAGATCTTCAAACATTCGACTTCGGCTCACACTAGCGAATACCGTAAATTATCGAGATTTTTCATTGTCCAGATATTTAACGGGGTTACATGTAGCCGCCACACATAAAAACCCTCTAGATAAAGAAAATTGTGAAGTTCTTCGGATAGAATTATTCTAGTAACATCTTTAAGCGCCAATTATGTTTTTGCATGTGCTTGATTTGCAGATTTTCGATGAAGTTGCCTGTGATTTGTTCTAAACTGAATCGTTATTGATGGTGTAAATGTCAAGTTATTGCACAAACATTTTTCGATACATCTTTTTTAGAACCTCTACAATATCTTTTAGCCCAAGGCTTAGATAAAATTTAAACCTGCACCTCTGTTTTTGAATAATTTTATTTAATGCTAGTGAGAGTTAAATGTTGGTATGGCTTCGGAGTCCGTATATCGCAAACAGATGAAAGTACTTATCTGCCTTTTTGGAAACGAAATATCTCTCCAAATAATTTCTTTATTCCTGTACTGTTTTTGTGAAAATGATTTACAGATCTATATTGTAAAAGAAAAAATAATTTTTTTTTTAACACCGCTTCCAATTGATCATTAATAAGCCTTGAAACGAACGCATTTTAAAAGTTTGACGTCTTTAATCCATTTATTTTTTTAATCTTTCTGGAGTAATAGAAAATTTCGACTGATTCTTATTTTCTCAAAAGGAATATATGAAATAAATTATCAGTATTTCCACTCGATGCTCTACAAAGAGACAACCCACCTTCAGTTCTAAATAATAATCCCTCTCCATTGAGACGCGAACTGCTACAGGAGCATTTCTATCACTTCTATTAGGTCCAACATTTATCCGCCCAATGCACATCCTAATCAATCCGGTCAAGCGAACTCAATTATTATCTCATTGTCCACCGGTTGGACCCCTTTTCTGTGCGAAGGTGAGAGATTCCGGATTGCCGGATTCATTAGCAACTGATAAGATTTGCATTTTCCTCGAATGGACGCTACTGCTAATAGAGCTTCTGATTTATCGGTCCGCTGTAATTCCTTTGCTTGCAGTTGTATGCTCTTTGGAAAAGGGTGTCTGTTGTTCTGATCCCTTGACAGGAATGCCATTTCATTTTCAGAGTGATGCATTGGATCTTAGTTTCCTGTTAGTATATTAGGCTGTTTTCGCTTAGTAGAGCCATCTTAACTGCGTATTTTTTCAATTCCTACTATTAGTTCACTTTCTCCCTATATATATAAAAATATATATCTTGTTCAAATTTTCAATCGTTAATAAAATACTTTCTATTCATCCCTTCAAGTTCAAATACATTTTTTAAAAGTTGTAGTGGAGGACACTTGATGTTAATACAGTTTTTGCAAATATTAATTCATTAATTAAATTAAAAAATGAATAAATAGTAACAAACAAAAATATCAGTCCAACAGCATATATGGAAAGTAAACTCGTTCGTGGTGTTGCTGTAGCGCAATGGATAGCGCGTTGGACTTATTCAAAGGTTGTGGGTTCGAATCCCACCTGGGATGGTCTAGTTTCTGATAATGAGATTTCTTTTTCACTATGCTATTTTATTAGAATAATTAAATTTTATAAATAAACAGTAACAAACGAACAAAAATAATCCAATACACCATATTTAGAAAGGGAAATGGAAAATTGCAAGGAAAATAAATGACTTTTGTTTTGCCACGAAATATTGCGATTATGTATTATGTATATACATATTAATATTAATTGTAACTCTATTTAATAAAAAGTAACTAAAAGAAATTTTTTCTTTGTTGACCTAAGTAGGAATCTACTTAAAATTTTTTTATAATACTCGTTTCGGCTTCAAAAAACGTTTATTACGTTTATTTCTCAATATAAAAATTTTATTTTACCTGTTTCTAAGTGAATTTATACTTTATCTTGTACAAAACTGTTAATTCGTACTGTTGTATTCTGTATAATGTAATAATACATTGATAATTTATACCTGTCAAGGTAAAAAAAAATGGATGATTTCAAAATTCAAAGACAGTTGGATAAATGTGTTGTAACAAATTATTTTTTCGTTTTAGGTTCTATACGTGTGTGCTTAAAAATATATATTTTTTTTGTTCTACTCCCTTGATATTTGGCGAAGGCAACCATAAGATTTTCAACGCGGCTTTTTTATGCTAAACTGTATTCTTGAAGATAACAATGAAATTTTATCGTTTAGTAAATCGAGCATATGTTGAACATTATAATTGTATAACTAGAATCCGTGTGAAATGTTACGTTCAAATCGGAAAATCTTTTCATGGATAATGACGAATCTATGCGTCAATTTAGTTTATTTCATAAAATGAATTGATTAGTTTTGGATCATTAATCTGCATTCCCTAACCAACCAGATATCTTAACATACAAATAAGTGAAAGAGAGGAAGGAGTTATTCATTCTGAACTTAAAATGGTTACGACAAACGGATGCGAAAAACTGTTGGCATCTGCCGTCAGAGTTGCCTCTTCTTCGGGAGATAAAAAGCGGCTACTTTCGCTTTCCAAGTCTAAAATCGTATACTAATTGTATTTATGATCCCAATGCTTATAAAATGTTTTTCGGATTGTTGAAAACTGTTTAATAGCTGCTTAAATCTTGCTATATTCGTTTTACGTTTACAGCAGCAGCAATTGAATCTATAGTAATTGTTTGTAATGCAAGATATTTTTGAAAAAATTTCATAAATTTGTTATCGGGCAACAAAAAACGTTGTCCAATGCTACTTTCATTTAATCAAAATTATATTTGAGAACGTGTTGTGTGTGTAATTGTTTTAATCGATTTGATGGAAGTATTGAACTGTTTAGTAACAATGTATTGAGTATTTTATAAAAATTTGTACTTGTCATAATTCAATCCTCATTTTCAGATCAAGATGATTTTTTAATGATAAATAATGTCGTTTGTTAATTCTTTATAATTAACAAATATTGTCTTGCACTGCAGTTTGTTAATTATATATTAATGCTTATCAACTCTTGAAAAATACCATACATGCATATTTTTTTAAAAGCATTTCAACTGCTGTTTTAAATCTCCTGATGTAAAAAAAAAAAATCGCATCTAAAACTTGATCCTCCCTATTGTGTTTAGAAACTGACTTATTCACGCAGAAGTAAAACAAAAATCTTTATTTCACCCATTCTAATTTTTTTCCCCTTATGTGCAAATGACAAAAAACACCTATCTTCCAAACTTTTCGGGAAATTCCATTGCGAACAAAGGCAAGTCGTAATGATAATCCACGAAATATCGTTAAATCCTTTCACAAAGCCAAGATTTTGTTCTTTTGCCCTTTTCTTTCCTTTGTATTTTTATTCATTCATTCTAATACCATGGCAATGTTCTAGTACGAGTAATGGAATAAAAATGTACTCCCTTTACCTCCAGAAGCTTAAGTTCGATGTCGAAAAATGGGGGAGGGAAATCTGGAAAAAGAATAGGTATGTCGTACAGCTCATTGAATTTCAAACGGTCACTCCGTTAACGGGGATTACAGAAAGGAAATGTTGGAGAAAAAAAAGAAAATTCGGAAAGACATATAAATCAAAACCGCCAAATGTCGACATTTCTCATTTTATTTCCACGTATTACCTTTCGATTCTTATGTATGCCTATGAAAATGAATTACAGGTGTATCGACGTTAAATTGTGATATTAAGTTGAATTATTATTTTTTTATAAAAAGTTATTTTCTACGTCGTTCCACTTTAAAAAAAAATTTTTTTTTTTGAGTAAAAAGTTTATGCACAGCGTTTCTGGATTCTCGTTGAATTAAGGTCTTAAAATATCTAATCTGTGAATTAAGCTTTAAAAATCTTTCGGTTTTTCCCTCATTTTTTTTTTTGTAGGGAAACGTTCACGAAATTTTTCAAAGCTTAAAGTGTTTACAATAAGGCTATTTTGTTGGATTATTAAAATTCCTATAATTGTGGATTAGTATTTCAATTTGAACAATTTCTATGTTTGCTCTTACTTTCCAGCTATATAATATTTAGTTTTGTGGATTTTAAAAAGTAGTAAATTATATGAAGAAAAGTATTTGTATGTTTATGTGTGTAAACAGACGTTTTACTGAAAATTAAATTAGCTATACATGTTTGTATGGAATCAAGTGCTTGCAATTCATAAATTTTATGTAATTTCCCCGTATATATATATATAAATTGTAGTAAAGAACGTAATTTTTCAACAAGGGAATATTAATTGCCTCGTCTTTTTATTCTAATATAAAGCTATCATTAATATTTAATTTCTTACTGGAGGAAAATTATCATTAATGTAATAAAACTTATACAAGAATATTTCTAATAGCCTATTTTGGAAGCAGATTTAATTTAGTTAAAGATATTTGATTTAAGTAGTAATCAAATCGAATGTCTAATTATTAATGCGAATGGTTTGTAAGAAAAAGGTTTCTTGCTGAAAGCAGCATTATTATTTATTACATTGGAAACGGCTGCTATTTTTCTAACTTTATCCTACTTACTATTTGGTTATTGTACTGTCAGAAGTGCAGAAAAATAAACATCTTTCAACAACAATTATCTTTTCCGATGTGGAAAAGTAGATCTATTGTTTTGAAGGTAACAAATACACAATTCATGTCTTCCTCTTTAATACAAATATTAATTCATTTCTTTGCGTAAAATCTATAATTTGCGTTTCGAGAAAACTCACGATTTCCCGATATGTTTTCCAAACGTTAGGAGAATATCGATATATTTCTTTCCCGTGGACATTCATCAAAGTCGAAACGCAGAATAACTCACAAAAAAAAAATAATAAATAAATAAAAACGGAGTAGAAAATGGAAAATAAAGATAAAAAAAAAGTGTTGGAGCATTTTCACCAGTTCGGTAAATATTACGCTTATTGTTGCCATACCTTGAAAGTACATAGAATTCTTTTGTTTTATTTTGCTTAGTGTTTCGGAATAAAAGAAAAAATGCTTTGAAATAAATGATTATAAGATGCATTTTACATTTGGTTCTTATGACGCTATTATGTTATAAATCATCTTTGTGCAGATAGAAAAAGAAAAAAGAATATATTTGAAAAAATATTTTTTTAGTTCCATGGCCTGAAACACTTAATCGTCTGCGAATCAATCATTGTCCGGAACGATTAAGATAAATAATATCACAATCGTTCAAACGATTCGATAAGAAAATGAGAAGCTTGAGTACGTAGGGAAACAATACATATATCATGCTTGCATTTGATGGAGAAATATGAATTTTTCCCGCTTCGCAGATATTCTGATATTCAAATGATGCCGAGTATTATAAATACGTGCATTTCGATAATCCATGTTCCCTTTATCAATTCTATTTTTATTATTAACTGATTTTCAGCAATATTTTCAAAAAAAGGAGCTTTTTATTTAACAAATGGAAAATTGAATAATTTCAGTAATTTTTTTTAAAACAAAATGTTGTGGAAGTAGAATTTTGTCATTTAAGTAATAGGATGTACATTTTAAATTTTATTATTTATAAATACTTTAATGAATTTGAAAGACTTAGTCTATACTTGGAGTAATTTTTGTTTTGGAATTTGGATATTTTATTTTTAAAAATATAACTTTAAAAGCTAAATAGTGCAACTCTCGACAATGTATATAATAAGGATTTTTTTAAATTTGTGTTGTGAATATTTATAATCTTGTACTTACTGTAGTCAACACAATTCTAATAAGTTCATTGCGTAAGATGTAAAATCTGCATATGTTTATTTCCCTTCTTTTTAAAGTAATTAAAAATTTCGATGTACAGTTTTTTAATTTCAGGCCAACTGCTCTTTCCATTCATTCTTATACGTTTATAACTTTTTCAATCAAGAGAGGATTCTGTTAAAAACGGATTATTTTTTCATAATACTAAGTGGCCTATGAAATATTCGTGTTAAATTATGTATATATATATTTTAACCATGTACGTTATGACAAAAGTAGTTTTCGAAGCATCAACGATGAAATTTCATCTTAAAAAGCAAGTGACCAAATCGAATATTTGTATAAAATTGTCTTAATTTTTTTGGTTTTTACAACAAATGAAAGGATATAGTAACTACGAAACATGCAATTCAGCCGTACCACGAATTGGATTAGGAAATGAGATTGCCCTGCCATCTAGTGAGCGCGATAAGAAGTATTCGTCGCTGACTAAATCGTTCCTATTTTTTTTCCCTACCAGCGCATTATAATCGTGAAGAAGTTCCACACCTTTCCATTTCCTCTGAGGAAACCAACTTATTTTTCCATCATTTATATCCATCCTGCTTCATTAAACTTGATTGCCAACAAGTGATGTCACTGCAAAATTTTCTGGAATAAAAGAATTTCCCTTCCCAATACAATCGCGCTTCCAAACTTTGGTGTATGTACATAACAGCATCAATTATCTCTACACATTTTCCCCAGCATTGTTAAAGACTAATTAGAAGTGGACTGGGAGGAGGGAAAGGGGGAGTACCAGGGTGCGCGCGTTTTTGCCCCTTGTTCACCTACAGGCCGTTAATAGGTGCGCATTAATTGGTTTTGCCTGCCATTTAGTCCAGTGCTTGTCTTTTACTTTTGCACCCCCCACTGCTCCTTTTAACGTTACCTCCTTCTAAATAAAGCTTTTAATTAATGTAGGGATGTTTGGCGAAGATAAGGCTATTAATTATTATCCCGTTCTAAGCAAAGGGTGCGTTTGATTTAGGTTCTGGTAGAAGAGTATTTCTCGCTTGTGTAATAGTTTTAAGCATTTTGCTAAGGAATAAATTGGGTTATATATTTTTTTAGAAAAATGGTTCTTTGAACAGTTGAGTTATTCATCAATTTTTCCATTGTAAGAAGTAATATATTTCAAAATAGGGGAATTTATATAGTTTGTTTTTAGTTATCAAACAAATGACTGCTTATTATTTTAAACTGGAAGATAGTTTCTGTAACAAAAGCAAAACTGTCTTGAATAACAGTAGTGCTCAAATATTTCTGTGAATTTGATATGAAGAAATTGAAAACTACTTTATTTCGATATTTTTACTATATTGATGATAAAATGGAGATTTAAAATAAAATGCGAGTAATATGTTTAATCTTTCTCAAAAAATACTCAACAATACTTATAAACTGCATGAAATTCATATGCGTTATGGTATATATCTACGTTAAACAAAATTAAAAATTTTTACGGTATAGATTTTTTTACTAAATTTATCCGATAACGTTCGTAACCGTGATTTTTGAAAAAGCGTATTAATAATTTTTTTTTAATATTTAGTGTCATTTGAATTAGAATATATATAAAATGGTTTTAAGAATAAAAATTTTTTAAATACAATATTTTGGCAAAAAAATGCAGAAAGGACGACATATTTTCAAAACATTTTACTGTTGTGAAAATTTTTCAATAAATTTTTTTCCCAATAATTAAAGACTTCTGTAGTGAGCTTGAGCTAGGATTGTTGATATGTTTAATTTAGGAGCGGGTTTATTCATTTTAATGTATCAGAATTGAGAAATTTTATCAAAAAAACCATGTATTATTTCAATATTGATAATAGTTCTAATTGTGAATATGTGAATTTTTCGAAAATTCTTCTTTAGGCTCGGTTGAGGTCTTGGTTACATAAAAATATTACTGAAACATTTTCCATTAAAGAATAATGTTTTGAAAATGTCGGTCTTTCTTCATTTTTTGCCTAAAAATTTCATTTTAGGGCATTTTTATTGTACTCAAATGAAATCAAATGAATATCATAAAACAACTTTGTATGTTTATTCTAGTTTAAGTAACATCTAAATATCAAATATTCAACTACACGCTTTTTTCAAAATCATGGTTTCGAGCTTAGTCGGATACTTTAATTCATTAAGTTAAATACTAACCAATTGTCCATATTAAAAAAACTTCCTTAGGTTATGTATAGTAAAATTGAGTAATTTTTTTCACTTATGATTTTTTTTTAAAATTCGTATCGATCAAATTTCCCGCTCATATGTACACAACAAGAAGGAAAATGTCATCATTATTCGATTGGTTTTTCTCCAAAACACCCCTTTCAAAAGAATATTTTTACCATCCAACGAAGCATATCGAAATTTTTAGACCAGTGTAATTTCCATTATGTACAGACAAATAACTTCTGCTACCGTGTCATTTTTACGAACGAAAAGTCAAAAGAAAAGAAATGTATATTTTACACTATCCTTTCCAAAGTTTGAAATGACTGAGGAAAAACAAATTTTCACCTATAATACACTAAGTGCAGGGGGAGGAAGGCGAGTGTAGTTTGAAAACATCACGGCCTTTTCACCTTTTTTATCCATTTTTCCTCCCTAATCTAAACACCGAAGCTTTTTTTGCGTTATCAAAATAAAACCGGCACATTTTCTTTCTAGCGCTCAGACTTTGCTAACATAGAGCACCTTTCTTTTTCTTTTCAACTTCGGGAAGTTTTTGAAGGGATTCTAAGGGGCGAAAAGAAAAGCACCTCTGTTTAACTTGGTTTATTTAACCTGAGAAAAATCTGACTTCTTTTTTTTTCCTTGTCATTCTTTCTCTTAGCAACTCTAAAAATTTAGAGTGTGTGTGTGTGTTTAAAACGGCCAAGATGTGTTTTGGCGAGCAAAATATAGTGTGTTTTTGGCGGGGAAAAAACAGTAAAAGAAAACTGTAGATAAACACAACGAGAGGACTAGGAGGTAATAGTTAAAATAAAATAAAAGTAAAAACAGAATCTCTGTAGCCAAAGAAACGCTATGAAATACGGGAGAACCTAATGTAAAAGCGTGTGACGTAGGAAACCGGCTCCTCTGGGGAATTCGGACTGAGGACACGATTGTGCTTTCAAGGAAAAATGTTTTTACATTTGGAACAAATCAGATCGAATCCTGGGAATTGTTACCATCTGCTTTTCCTGCACCATACCCTCTCTGATTGCCTGATAGTGAAACAATGTAAAGATGCTCCAGATTTCCTTGAAAGCTTTTCCTAAGCCTTGTTGAAATGTGTATTTACAGGCAATATATGTCTTGCTAATATATATTTATATTGGAGCGCAATCATTGCTTCATAGGTACTTAGTAAGAGTGATTTTTTTTTCCTTTTACTTTTAAAAATAAATGCGCCGCTTTTGTTTATTTGCGTGGCCGCAATAGTCGAACGGTTGGAATCGCAAACTCGTGGTCGATGTCATTTCTGTCGAGTCATGAGTTCAAGTTTTGTTACCGTTACTGAAAAGTCTCAAGATCCGTTTTGTAGAGGGGCTAATGCATGTTTAATCTGTCGAGATTCGTATCGAAGCGTGGTATCGAAATTCTTGAAGTGGGTTGCCTACTCAGTTGTCGCTTTCGTCATTTGACAGTGGTTCAAAATTGCGGGGTCCAACCCCAAAAGGCTATGGTGTAGCTTCGTAGTTTTCTGTTAATGTTGACCCTTTCAATTCGTTTATTGTCTTGCTTTTGTAATAGTTTCATATCGTAGGTATAATTTCAATGTGTTCTAAGGGATTTTCCTTTTGAAATTATTTGCATTTTGTGTTCGAAGCAAACTATTCAAAGACCGAAATGTAAAATATTTTTTCAGTTAATAAAATTTTAATTTAAAAAAATGCTTACTTTTCAATGCAGTATTTTTTCGATAGATCAGTTATAATTTTAAAAAATGATTTTTTCATAAATTAGTAATTTGACGGTATTTTGAATACAATTGTTCAAAAAAAATTGATACAAAATTAGTGACTCTTATTTCGCGCTGCTCTTATTTTTTGTAGTTTAATTCGAAAAGAGGCAGTGGCGTAGCTACCGCCGTATTAGCAGTTTCAATGATACGGGGCCCCCAAGCTACAGGGGCCCCAGCATGTGTAACTACAGTCCCACTAACAGGACTCTCATATCTGAAAGGGGCCCACTCAGAACTAGCTACACCAGTGAAGAGAGGTAAAGCATAACTGAATACCGATCACAAATTATTTTATCAACGATTGTACCTTTTATTTAGTGTTACAAGTTATTTTAATTCATTAATTTCTGGCATTACAATTAAATTCATTCGAAAATTTTAATTTTGTACTTAAATTTGAGTTTGGGTATATTTTTTATGTATTTTTTAAATTGTATTTATACATAATACATAAAATTACATTTTTGTAAAATTTATCCCGTTTTTTTTACTAGTTCTGAATGCTACTCGATAATTCAGTTATTTAAAAAGAAAATTACGATATCTCGCACTTTTTTTTATGAAGAATATCGGCAGAAAAAATACATTAGTACATTCTAGAATATTCCTGTCCCGTACTCAATTCCCGAATCATCCATCTTTCAACATACACGAATTTGGAACTATCTCTACATGCAGTTCCTTCACTCTAACAATAAAGTATTCAAAGGTAGGGTACATCAGGCATTCATTTATACATACACGTGGATGTACATATAGATGACAAAGCCAGAGCCGAAACGAAAACCAAAGGTTATCTTGCCTCGACTGGAAATGATGGACATAGGTGAACACAGGAAAGAGTATTTGATGTCCAAGTAACTGAGGGTTAGGGTGTTTTTTGCATTTATTTATTCTGTCCGGAGTAATGCTAGAAACATCTGTGAAATCTATGAATTTATGATGCTTCCATTGTAGACCCGCATAAGCAGAGTCATTTATGTGATGGGCAGTGTGTTTTAGCTATGTTATTCTTGTTTGCGAAACGTGTCACCGGCCTGATGTGAAATTTCTTTTTCTTTTGCAAGAAAGGGTTTTTTCTTGGAAGGGTTTTTTTCTTACTGCATTTCGATACATCTAAAAAAGGTTTATTTGGTGTTATGTTAAGAACAAGTCTAGATAAGACACATATTTGCATAAAAAGGTTTAAAATACAATGGGCCTCGTTCTGTGAATTAGAGGAAGCATTTTTGTAGCCAATTAAATGATTTGTTTGTTTACAGAATTAACACTTGTCTCGCGCGCGTAATGGAAATCTCTTAATCCTTTTTTTCATATGAAATTAATAACTGTTGGTGATTCCTGAAAATGAAAGGGAAAATAAATATTCGTGATCTGTCCTGCATTTTTAACTCTCGGATGGACTGGCGGCCGCGGTAGCGTAGTGGTTATGATCACGAACTCATGGCCGGCGTGTCTCGCGTTCGAATCTTAAAGCCATGAAAGACCCGCCATGATGCACATTAAATCTGTCTTACTCAAAATGTTCCCGTTGACGTGATGTGGTATTTGGAGAGAGGTGTCATACTCGTCACTTGACCTAGGTTTAAAATTATGAGGATCGTCGCCAATAGCCCTGTTGATTTATAATTCGACGTTATAACTCACTCGAATGGACTGAATATTGATTGTTTTATAATTATTTTTTAACGAAAATAGCAAAATCTTCTACTGGTTGCTGCGTTATATATAATCGGAAACTTTTTCCTCACCGCAATGTTTTTGCGAAATTTTTTTAAAAAAAAACTTGACATTTTTGCCAATTGCTTTATCATGGCGTGGTTGGTTTGTCGCTGGCCTTCTGCACCCAAGGTTGCGGGTTCGTCCCCGGCCCAAGTCGTTGGATTTTCATGATGCAGAAAATCGACAGCGGCCATGTCGTGTGCATGTAAAAGATCCCTAGAGTGTCTGTTTGGCTTGGATGCTCTCGGCAAAATTAAATCCTAGTGCAAGTTCGCATCGTCAAAGCTCAGGTGCCTCCCTCTATGGAGGAAACTGGACTTCAAAATTACCTGTGGCGATTTGTATTCGCCTGTAGGGCACCACACTAAAAAGTGATACCAGCTTCTGGGGATGTACTAGCTCTGCAATGGTTAATGATCAATTCGCAGCCCAATAGAAATAAATATAAATAAAAACAAAACAATTCCTTGGTTAATTTCTTAAGAGAAATCAATCTTGAAAAATAAGTGAATTTTTATAGAAATGAAAAGCGAATCTGTGTAATCGCCCGTATTATAGATCAGAATCAGTAGCGCACACAGGAATTTTTCAATTTTGGGGGGTCCGGGGTCGAAAGTTCACCATTCTTGTATCAAGCTCCTTTTGATTTTGTCGATTTTCGGGAACAAAACACAGTAAAAAATAATTTTTGAATAAATTAGCATTAATTAATAAAATTAATCATCAATAACAAGTAATTAAATTTTACGTACTATATACTTTGATTTTCCCCCGATTGATTATAATTCTAAGGCTTTGGGGGGGTCCGGACCCCCAGGACCCCCCTTGTGTGCGCCACTGATCAGAATACATCGTATGAAGATAAATAAGTGGAAAGTCTCGGCAAAAATTGCATAGATATTTCGCTTTGCAGGTCATGTCCTGTCATGCCATTCATTAAAAAGTGGCGCCCTTTGCCCATGCTACATCTCTCCCCAGTCCAATAATTAGGCCTCTCATTTGTCAAACTTCTTTTGGGTGGGGTTTGAACTGATACATAGTAAACGATTCGTTATCTAGGGGTTCACCCTTTTTCTCTGATCGTGTCAATGCCGATCTTTTCAAAAACTTTCCTATTGGGAAATAGATCAGTCGGAAAGAAAATGACAGCTGCAGGTTTCTGAAATATCTGCTTCTCCAGATAAGCTTTGGACTCTTAATGCAATATTCCCCCTCCCGTTATTAATTGCTTGGAAAAACTCAAGTGATAAAAGCCGAATGAATCGCTCATTTTTCCTGTCTCGATGTGATTAAAGCTCATTGGAAGGCTGATAGATACGGCTGAGTGTACCTTTGGGCTATGCGACTGCAATGTGTCAAAATAGCAAGTGGGTGTGCTGTTGTCCGTGCTTTCCGAGATGTTTTTTACCTTGTGATTAATCTCAATTTTTGTATCGTTGACTTGAGAGGAATTTTTATGGGTGTTAAATATTGTTTGTTTTTAATAGGTGTACATACAGTGTTTGGGAAGTAATCGGCAGTTTTGGTCTTTCCTATTCTATAAATATGTAAGCAATTAAAAGTAAAGAATAATTTAACACGCATGTAATTTTATAATGGGTTGATTTCGCTGCGAGGACCGACCGCCCTTCCTACCTTTTGGATCTAAAACTAGCACCTTGTATTTATCGATCTATATATCAATCATTTATAGAAAATGATTTATCGATTACTTGCATGAACATTTATTTCACAAATGAAACGCTTTATTATAATTTTTTTTCCCAAAATCAAAATTGCCTTGTATAAGAAAATATGTCTCAGTACGAGATTGAATGTTAATCTGTTTATTATCGAAGGTTAATATGTTGTGTCTATAATGTTTATTTTACTAGTAAATTCTACAAGACTTGTTTTTCGTTTAACATAAGTAACATCCAGATTCCGATTGTAGATTTCAGATTTAATGTTTTTCAATTCAATAGCGTACAGAGAGCAAGAAATAAATTTTTGCGTGTGTTAATTGTTACTTTTTGTTTGTTTGTAAACAACTGTTGTGTATGTATAAAGATATTTTAAAGTGAAAAATCGTGTTGTCAAGATAATATATTAAACAGAGGTATGATTCATAGCTACACCAGTCTATTTTTATGCTGCAGCATTCTGTGTAAGTTTTAGGTCTCTTTTTCACGTTAAATGATGACAGTATCAAGAACAAAATATGTATGTCCCCTAATTTTCAATGTAGTGATTAAAAAAATATTGCATGGAAAAAAAACTGTAGTAAATCATAATGCGGTAGATAAGAGTTAAGCTGTGCACTGATCTTTTTTCTCCCTTGTTGACTGGTGTGGTGTGGTAGTTAGGAGAGGGGTTGCCATCTCAGGTGTCGTCCACGTCACTTGACCATGGTTCAAAATTACGTGGTCCGTCGCCAAAAGCCCTCATGTAGCTGAACAGTGCGACGTTAATATTCAATCAATCAATCTCCCTTGTTTGACTATAGTTTTTTCAGATCTAGTTGAATTTTTATCTTTTATAAAACGATCGTATCGATAGTACTGCAATGCCTTTCAACTTAGTTTTTACAAGGAATTTTAATATGCTAAGTTAAAAGAACTCTAATTTCGGTAATATATTTTGAAATTATTGTATTAAAATAATTTTCAGTTGCTTTTGGGTTCCCCCTTTGTAATAAATAGCATTAGATGTTAGACTTTCTCGATCAAAAACATTTAAATATTCTGGAAAAAAGACATTACCCGATATTTTGTATGTTTACTATGAATAATAACACATTAACCAATAAACCCAATAACTATTTTAAAAGCTATTTAAATGCATTATTTATATTATATAATAAAAATCATGCCTATACAGTGATGTCTTACCTTGGAGGCTCAGTTTACGTTGAAGTTCGTCTGTATTCAGTATCTTTAGTTTAAAGAATTTCTATACTCTATCTTAATGTCGAAATCAAAGCTTAAACTCTTTTTTCTAGAAAAAAAATCCTACCAAGTACGTGAGAAAGCAGCAGCTTACACTTTATGCATGAAATTCAATTTCGCATCTTCTGAAGGCCCGGTCGAAATTAATGATACCCCGAAACTTGTAATTAACTTCTTTATCCTTAGCAATTTCCTTTCTGGAGGGATTATGTGTTTCTCTCGTTACAGTGTCACTTCAACCACGTTAATAATTTCTTAACTCGCTGGTACTATTTCTCAGTAAAAGATTTGGGACTAGTCCTGCTAGTCAATCGTGTTAGTTAAAACAATGACACGCCTACACGTAACTTATAGTTCATCTGGAAACAACAATGTCCTTCGTTCTTCATTCATCACTCGAAGACAGCTTGGAAAGTTGTAGTTGTCCTTCGTAACTGACCTCATTTTCGATTTGGAGGAAATTTTAATAACGAAGAAAATGGATCATTGTCTTTGAAGTGCATTGAAAGGTGAATCGTGAGAAATACAAATAACCTTTTGAACTAAAGTATGCGATTAAATAGGAATACGTTTTTCTTTTTTTTTTTCCGAATGACCATTGGAAACGTTCCACAATTAAGCATAATCAGTTTCGTCTATGAGATTGTTTTGAGTGATACGGTTAAGGTTGTGTGTTTGTTCGTTTTCTGGTGATTTTAAACTGATTTTAAATCGTCAACTTGAGACGAGTAGACAACAAAATGATCCATGACGAGGGAAGGTTATTTATCTCAATTACCATCCGCTGTTCTTTCATTGAATTAATTTCCCGATTTTTGTTTCATCATCCAATTAGTGTTTTCTATCTTTTTGGAAGAATGCCGCTTTTCAATGGAGAATTGCATTTAACCGCTTCTGGTCACTCGTCCTTGTTAGCTATTTTTTGACTTCTGTATCAATTAAGTTGATTTATTTTGTTTTTATTTTTCTTTTTGTCTCAAGAAATTTTTTTCTTAGAACCATTACTTCTTTGCATAAATCTTGTATTTTTTTGAAAAGCCAATCTGTTCTGATTATTATATTCTTAGTAACTTTTTTTTATCCTACTGAATGCGTTAAGCTGGCATACCTAGTTACAGATTGCTTAAAGTAGTTTTTAATTTTTTCTGGTCAAGTAAGTTTTGTCATTCAATACATAAATCTGTTTATACGTTTCATTCCAAGTAAAATCGTAATTTTTAGTGAAATGGTTTTTTTTTAACTCAAATTTTTACGTTTAAAGTATCCAACTGCGTTCGGAGCAGTGTTTTTGCAAAATCGTATAAATGAATCATTTTTTGATATTTAATGTCACTTGAACTTAAAATATGCATGTAAAATTGTTTGAATAATTTTTTTACTAAAATAATATTTCTAAAACAATTTTATACGTATATTTTAATTCAAATGCCATTAAATATGAACATACCATACAAAAATTATTTGTATGGCTTTGTAAAATCAGTTTCAAACGTAGATGGACTTTAAAAATCCTTAATAACCGAATACATAAATTTATGAATTTATTTTGATCCAATTTTGCTTAGATTCTTTTATAGGCTGACGTTAATAACTTTTGATGCTTTATTTTGGAGATAAAAAAATACCTAACTAGTATTTCGCTCTCAACCTATATTGTATGTTTAAGCAAAATTCTTTAAATCTGTCTTAAATAATGAAACATTTTATTTTGCAAACTATTATAGAATTATCTTGTTTTCATACAAGTTTCTATGTAATTCGAAGAACTTCGGACACTTCGTAAAATAGCCTGCCATCTAATAAAGTTCTACTTTCGCAAAGAAAATGAAACCTTATACTATCTCCTTCGAAACTTTCATTCCTGTGCGTGTTATTCGCGTTCATTCATAAACTTCCTCGTTTTAAAAAGAGCACTGTAAGAACATTAACAAATTATGCATGAAGGCTTTCAACAAATAATTCGAAATAAAAAAAAAACATTGATTAATTTTTATGAAAGAGTAAATGAAACTGAGATTAAAAAAAAAGGGCGATACCTAATGTTGCCAGTACGTGTATCTAAATAAGAAATCGTAATCGCCTATCTCCCGCCTTTGAATATTTATGATAACGCCGGAGCCCGGGAAAATCTCGGATACCACCATAAACAACAACAAAATACAGAAACATCTCATCCGACTGTCTTTCTTTTATGATATGCTTCTGCAACAGAGGTTTTCTCTCGTTTTTCTTTTAAGGAGAGAGGAAAAAAGCTGAAAAAAAAAAGAATACAACTCAGGGGTGTTAAAGCATTTTTTCCCTCGCGTTTTTTCTTTTTCTTTTGTATCTTCCTTTGTTCTTTCACAAATCAAAATCTCTGAAGAGAAACGAATGCACGTTAATGTATCTTTTTTTTAAAGGGGAAAAAAGATTGAAATCTTCTATGTGGTGATATTATAATTTTCGAAATGGTTCAGAGAGATTCCTTATATGCATGTAATCAATGGTTAATATACAGATAGGAATTTTGTTATGAATTGTTTTAGTGGATTACTGTATAAGAAATTTTGTTTGTAATGGTTTTAGAATTAAAAAAATATCATTTTGTGTGTTATTCAATGAAAGCAAGCGCACTGTGTGTGTGTGTGTTTAAGGAGTGTTTTTTTTTTTTTTTGTTGGGCGTGTATGGAATATTTATATAAAGTTTCAACGTAATTTATGAAGATTTTAATACTTTATGTAATCTATAAAAATTTAATACTGATTTTACATAAAACAATTCAAATAAAAAAAATTATATACATTTTTGTTTTTTGATTCAAAATTCATTCCTTATTACTTTGTTCCAGTTCCTATAGATGAAAAAAGTTTGATTATTTGGAAGTAATGATTAATCTGGTCTTAAAGCAAATAATACTTGAAGTTATTATTTTTTTTTCTTAAACTTTATTTCATTGTTAGATGTTCTTAATTTGTCTTGATCAATGCCTCGAAATAATAAAAGTCGAAAATCATTGATTCTCAAACCATTTTAATGAAAACTTTACCTTTTGATTTCAGATTTGTCAAATATCAATTATGATTTAAAATATTTTGAGTTGGAATTGCACTTTATTTGTTAATAGAATTATCTAAATCATATAACCATCTCTTTAATCATCATATTAAGTACTGGCGTAGCTAGTTCTGAGTGGGCTCTGTATCAAAATTTCTTCGGGGCCCCAGTTTACATATAAGAGCCACGTAAGTGGGACTTAAGTTACACCTTTTGACCCCTGTAGCTTGGGGGCGTATAATTGATACGGCGGTAGCTACGCTTCTGATATTAAGCTTAGTGTATTTTGAAATATTTTATGAGCAAGATATTGAAGAAATACGAAAAGAATTGCATCCAAGAGTTATAGCAATATGTTTATAGGAATTCCCCACCCCAGGAACCTTGCATGTAATTTAATTGGATTTAGGCTTAGTTTTATGTTTATTTTTTAATATTTCCAGTCCCATGCATTGTTAAAGATGTTATCAAAAACGCTCGTGCATCATTATATGCTAAATATATAAATGACATTGACACGAGAAAAAAAACTTCATGAAATATTGTCATAAAATAAACGATTGTATAAAGGATATCTCTTATTGATGAGTACTTCAATATTGAAGTTTCGTAAAACTGACACCCGAAGTACCTTCTCCAAATTTATTGAAAAGAAAAAAAATTCCTCTTTAATATTGATGGTCTATTTTACCAAATCTATACCTCTGCCTAAAAAAAGTAACGCTCGGAAGATGTTTTATCAAATGCGAGGGGAAAAAAAACATTTAATCGCGCAATGGGAAATTGATACGCATGAGGCGTTTCATCCGGTGTTACTCCCAAAACATGGTATTCACGGACAATAAATAGTATTTTCAATACGAAAAAATGTTCTCAGAATCGTCAGGTCGTCTTGGTCGGTTGGCATCAACAACCCTGCGTCGCGTTTCTTGCCCTCTTGAACGCATGCGTGGTTAATGCCAATAGGATAAGTCCATTTTCAGCTAATTTCCATATCAGATTAGATTATGGTAGGTCAAGCATAGATATGACCAATAATAGGTCTTGGCTATCTTTAATGTGCACCGAAGCGAGTTATGTTAAATACCCAAGAACTGATGAGGTTGTAACTATGTTCTGTTTTAAGATTTAGTTCTGTTCAGGGCTGATATGAATGAATATTTAGGAGTGATTCTTACTTACTTGCTTGGTTTGTATATTAAGTCGCAAAATAGTCATGGTTTAGGTTGAGGAAATCAACGATGCAGCCATTTAATCCTTTAATAAGGCCATTTTTTTCTAGTAATGTTATCTTAAAAGTATTTTTGAGATTTTAGATTGATTTATTAAAGGAAATTCATTTAGCTTATTATTTAAAATTAATTTTTAAGCATTTTTTTTGTGGGAAGTATTTCTCCCACCACCTAACTGGAAGCTATTCGAAGGTAGGACATCTTATGTTTTGCATTTCTTTTATAATACATTACATGATATTTATAAAAAGTAATTTGTTAATACTAAAATATAGACTGAAGAAATTATAAATTTAGATTTTTTTATTAAAAAATTTAAGACTTTACGCACTTTCCATGTAATTTCGGACAGTGATCAATATTTAGTGGGGCATTGCAAGCCATACAAATGTATCTTGTTCTTATGTGCTTTAGTCAGAGTTGGGTTGAATGACATAAAGGCCCCTAGGCAGTCGAATTCTCAAGGCCCTGCAGCTTGTTTTTGGAGCACTAACAGAAAATAGAACACGCCGCTCTTTTGGGCTCTTAAAAAGCGTGGTGCCCAGTGGCGCAATGTACACCCCCGCATTGCGGGGGGCAGGATTCTTGGGGGCCCAAAGCTTGACTGCCGCCATGTACCTACCCTATGTAAAATTTTCCTTGGTGGGCCCAAAACATGACTTTGCAGGGGGCCCAAATGTTCTCCGTTACGCCACTAGCGGGGCCCATAGGCAATTGCCTACTCCGCTTAATGAGTAATCCGGCACTGGTTTTAGTAGAGCACAGCTGGCAACGTCCATGTATTTTTTTGGGGGGCAAGTTATCCTATGGTCACCAATTCTAGTCAATTGTGTGCCATCTGAAACAGTTTACTTGGTGCTCAGGAAATTAACAGGTCGTCTTTTGCGCTTGCGACTCGAAAATACAGATATCAGTTGTCGGGCAAGCAGAAGTGCCAGCAGCTCCATTAATCATAGATTTAAAAATATCTTCCTATGGACAGTTAAAAATTGAATTGGGGAGAAATATGCTTTTACCACGGCCTTATAAAAGATTAAAACATAGAAATGTTACTTTTTAAATGAATGATGTGAAAAGATAAATTGAATCTTTTAATTAGAATTATTTTATTGTATAGTTCATTGTAAGTGAAAACTAAGCAACATTTAGAATTGCTAGTCAGTATTTAGTTTTAGAAAACGACTGAGAAATAATTAGGAATCTATTAACCCAAGGTAAAAAGTCGCGACAATTTCTGATGCTTTGCACATTTTCTAAGAAACGGAAGTTCTTGCGTGTTATGTCCAACACATCATCCTCGCCAAATTCAAATCCTTTCATGTAAGCGAGGCGACTTTGTCACAAAGCCGAGAATGAATGTGCGTGTAATTTAACCGAGTTAAGTATAATTTATGAGATATGATACAGAGTGAAAAAGATTCCTGTTTTCAGAAAGCGAATCCCCAAAACGAACGCCAATTTTCCGGCTCTTTTCAAAAAATGAAATGCTTTGCCGGATGGAGGTCAAAAGGTTTAAGACTGGAGGACTATATTAGGATGTCCGGTTAATAAATATTGCTCGATTTGTTCCGGCAAGTTGACCGTAGACTGTTTTGTTGACTTTTTGTATTGAAAGCTTAGTGTACTTTCCTTTTTGACAATGATGAATGACTTCATAAAGCTTATCCAAAGCCCTGAGTGTACATTTACGATTTTCAAACTTCGTGTTATTGATTCTAAAGACAAATCAGATTTGTTAACATATTGTGGCCGTTCGAATATTTTAAATAAACTTTTAATTTGCGGAAAATTTTTTCTACATGTTAGTATATTGTAATCTTGTTTTCAGCAGCCTATTTTATGTGATATTGATTTACGTTATAATCGTTACTTTTCACTCCATGAAATGTGTCCTATATTTTGGCATCTACATTTAAATGTCGAAATTGATTTGTAATTAAAAATTGCTTGTTTCTAAATCGTTAGAATTCGGTGAGATTTAAAGGTGTTATAAAAAGTACGAATTATATTAAATGTAATTGCCCGGAAGAATAAAATGCCGTTGTAAGATTTTGAGCATCAATATAGCTTCATAAAAGTATAATCGAGGTTAGAAAAGTTTCTGTAAGTCTCTTAAGTAGTGATTCATTCAAATGCTTAACTGCAGGTTCCTCCACTGGATATCTTAATTCAGTGCCGATTTAAGATGATTTCGGGCCCTGGGTACTAAAGATCTACAAGGCCCTTTGGCACTGGCGGATCGAAATTTATAACCAGACAATCTAGCTTATGCCGGCACTTCCGGGCCCCCAACTTTTTTTATGAACTTTTTTTCGTGTAAGTAATATTCTAATGAAATAGTTAACTTAAAAAACACGAAATTGTTAAGATTAATTGATTTAAGTACTGTAAAATCCGGCGTATAGCGCGCAATTTCAAACACAAATAAGATCGAAACGTACGGGTGCGCGTTATACGCCGGGTATAAAAGAGAGCTTTAAAAATAAAAATAAAAAAAGATGAGCATGGGAAAAAAAATTCTTCAAATATTCAAATATTGACTTCTACAAATATTGAAATACTGTTTATTTAAAAAAAAATCTCTCCTTGTGAACTTAAATGTTTGTAATTCTAGAAGTGTACTATTTTTTTTTTCTCTATACCTTGGAATAATACTTCGAATAAATGACTTCAAAACATAAGATCATTGTATATGTACATTTAAGTTTTTTTTCATAAAAAAAAGGGGGGTATGCGTTATACGGCGAACATACCTAAAAATTTTTTAAAAAATGCAGCTCGCAAGTATATATACGCGTTATACTTCGGATTTTACGTTAATTAGTATTCTAATAAATGGGCTTATATTGAAAGTGTAGTAAAAAAGAATGGAGCATTATTCCAATGTGAAATATAGAATTGATAGAGTAAATAAAATAAAATGATTATAGGTCTTATAAAAAAAGTATTGACTCACCCACTGAAATGAAATTTCTTAAGCTGAACAATTCCTCGAAACTTACTCATTGACATAATCATGGCCCACACCCTGACCTTGTACAATTCTCACTATTGCTAATTATTGTAAGGCGAATTGTATTGAATTCACATTCTTGATTTCTCACTTCCACGAGAAACAGCAATTTTCATTTGCCACTATGCTATAAGATGAAATTAAATTTTAAATACTCCTATAATCTACGTGGAAAACTATTTACACACCCAGGCATTGACCTAATAAAAGTCGTGGCTAATTTCTTATGTTTGCTTTGCCTTTTTTAGATTTTAAAATTAAAATTTAAATGGTTATTGTTCACTTCTCATACTTAATTGCTGAAGAGTGTAATAAAGTGCAAATATGCTTTGGAATTTTAATGTTTGTGCTGCGCGCATAGAGAGAGCTTCTCATTGTTAAAATTTTTATCAGACAATTGTGAAAGTTATTTTAAGTTTTTCAGCCGGTGTGAATTAAACATATGAGATGTGCTTATTTTAATGTTATGCTGTATGTAGGTCAGTTTTTAATTTCAGCGAATTCGTCGAAGGTTGTTTTTGAACGGAATTAAGTTTACTTTTGCCTTCTTTCTTCCCATTGTTCTCGAAACAAGTTAAATAACCAGTTTTGCTATACCTTTGATTGAACGGTGTCAGTTTTCATAATCGGGTTGATTTATGTATAATGATGTGTGTGTATGATGCATGTTGAGATTAATATCTTGCGTATTGCTTTACTTGTGAGGGTTTTTTTAAGAAATATGTTTTAAAATCTTTTCCTATGGACAGATGAAATAAATTTGTTGATTAATGCACAGTTTTGAATAAAAACGCATTGTTTTATTGAATGCTGTTTTATTAATTTTTAAAACTTTATAATCTATAAAGAGTTTCAAATCAAATTTCTTACCATTTTGCGGAATGAATTTCGTTCTCTTAAAATATAAATACTATAAGTAACGCTTTTTAGGATAATATTAGTAATTTTGAAGTTGTGTTTAATATTCTCTTAATAATTTACTTTCTTCATCTTGTGTACATCTGCAGGTTCCGAAAAATCTTAATTTAAATCTCCACATTTTTAAGTTCTCAAATATAATTCAAAATGTGTGTAGAATTTATTTACCGAATACCTCCGTGATTTGAAAAATGAGTTTTAATTTCACACACACACATCGCGTTTTTTGTTTCAATGGGTGAACAGCTTAATTAATAACTTTCAAATCCTTATTGGGTCAGCTCGATCTCCTTGGGCTATTCGCTGTTCACCCTATATTTTGATATATTTGACGATGTTTTGAAAATAAGTTACTACACGAAAAATTAACATGTTGACTAATAAAACTAAATTTCAAAAAAAAATATTGTTTGCCATCACTTGCATTTTAGAAGGAATCTAGTAAAAATAGTTATCATACTATTAGACTTTTTTTTTTTTTTGATTATTGAGAATGGCTTACACAAGGGGTTTTTATAATTTTTATTATAGAAATATCCCTCGACGCTTCCGTGTACGTGTTTTTCGAAATGTATCCATCCGCTAATTATTGATACCTTATTTCAGTCCATTTAACAAACGCTATTTTATAGCAAAGAATTCCTATCTCCTAAGTATGTGAATTTTGGGAAATTGATAACTCAAATACATCACAACTTATTCAGCTTTGTCATTTAGGTAACTTGTGCTTGTAAAACAGTTGTAACTGGATTATTTTTTACACATAAGACGAACACGTGAATTACAAGCATTCAGTTACTGGAACTCTCCCAATCGCCGAGCCCTTCACACTTTTACATTAATATATTATTCAATAATCCCTTAATTGATGGGGATGCGAGATAATTGCCCCCAAAGTAATTTTATAAAAAAGAATAAATAGCGGCTTTATAAACAGACTTGCCGCAAGAGACTCTGGAATGATGTCTCCACACAGGGTTTCTGAACCAACTGCAATCAGCATTGCATTAGAGAAATTATCGAGGATCCAATTTCGAGTCGCTTTTATTAGAAGTATTGCGTTCATTTGACTTTATTTGTCAGTGTAATTGGTGTGCCGCGCACATTTTGAGGTTTCCAGCGGATGCATTAGTTTTAATTTAGCAAATTGCGTCCTATTTTTTCTGTACTAATGAGTGGTGCAAAGCGAGGGGTGAATGGTAATAAAGCTATCCTTTGGAGTTTTGATGGATGTAGTATCAATTCCACTTTCTAATTGACGTTAATTGTCGGCATGTTTGGATGGTTTTATGCATCCTCCAACGCCATTTGTGTAAGTAATTTGTTACTTATTAGCTGGCAACATATTTATATATCCTGGCGAAGTTGTTTCATTTAGCTGTGGCTTGGTTAACATCGCTCATCATTCGTGAAATTGAAAAGGGGCTTTTAATAATAGTTATGTTGTAAATTGAAAAGAATCGGTGAAGCTTTACTAAATCTATTACTAAAGGGTGTTTTTTTGAGAGGTATAGAACTTTAAATTGCAATAAAACAACGATGTATTATTCGATTGACATGAATTTTTTTTTATTCGAAAGATAATCTTGTGGCATTACATTTTAAATATGACTTCTGGCATAGGACTGCCACGGCTGGCTCGGATGTAGTCCAATCTGGACGTGAAATTTTCGATGACTTTTTCCAACATTTGTGGTCGTATATCGGCAATAACACGGCGAATGTTGTCTTCCAAAGGGTCAAGCGTTTGTGGCTCATTCGCATAGACCAATGACTTAACATAGCCCCACAGAAAATAGTCTAGCGGTGTTAAATCACAAGATCTTGGAGGCCAATTCACAGGTCCAAAACGTGAAATTAGGCGGTCACCAAAAGTGTCTTTCAATAAATCGATTGTGGCACGAGCTGTGTGACATGTTGCGCCGTCTTGTTGGAACCACAGCTCCTGGAGATCATGATTGTTCAATTCAGGAATGAAAAAGTTAGTAATCATGGCTCTATACCGATCACCATTGACTGTAACGTTGTGGCCTTCATCGTTTTTGAAGGATTCCACCAGCCCATAAAGCGCACCAAACAGTCCGTTTTTCTGGATGTAACGGTGTTTCGACATACACTTGTGGATTAGCTTCACTCCAAATGGGGCAGTTTTGTTTGTGGACGTAGCCATTCAACCAGAAGTGCGCTTCATCGCTAAACAAAATTCGCTTATGAAAATCGGGAACAACGGCAATCTCGTTTTGGGCCCATTCGACGAATCTACGCCTTGCTTGATGATCCTTTTGATGAATCGCCAAACCAAACTGAGAATAAATCACTTGACAGCTGTTAAATCGGTCGCCATCTTGGAAAGTAATGCCAACTTAAACTTCTATACCTGGAAAAAAAAAATTCTTTATTTAAGAGGATTCAGTGTTATAGCTGTCTTTGCATTTCGTACATTTAGTACGCGAGCTTGATGTAAACGCATTTTTGAACAGAAAATGTCAATTTTCGTGATATTTTGCAACGTTGTTGTAATTCATACACAAGTTTATATTGTAGCATTTTAAAATTTTCTATATATTTCGTAGATAATTTTTTCTTTTAACATGTAAAGAAAACTTATTTAGCATTACGGTACAGGAGAAAAATGAGAAATACATTTTGTATCAGAAAAAAATGGGTCAACTCTGAGAAAAATTAGTAACATAAAATATGCTGCTCTCTATAGTGTAGCGAAATCAAAGTTTGATTTTGAAGACATTTATATTTCAAAAAAATTCCAAATTCGGTTCCTTTTTAACGTTAAGCGAAGACATCCTTAAAAGGAAAATTTTATGCTTTTAAATGTTTTCGCTTTAAGAACTTTTTTGTTAAATGTTCCTCTCATTACGTATTTTTATTTTAGATTTCAAAGAAGCTGAAGTTCATTTATTAAATTGTCTGGCGTTAGCTTATAATTTTACATTTTCTAATGGATTTCATTATATCTTGGGTGAAGCATATTTACTTTGTAGCTTCCTTTAAATTCGGTTTCTTCGTACTTCAAGAAAAATCTCCATACTTTTTCAATTTTTTTCAATCCTGACAAAAAAAATTACCAGAAGTTTGTAAAAGAATTTATCAGTGTTAATATTTCATTTCCTATCCCATTCTAATGCGTAGCCGCAATAGCAAAAAAATGTGATATTAAACAACTTTTCTTGGACTACATCACGCAGAAAACCGAGCGATCGATTACACGGAATGGGTTTCTCAGAAGCAACTTTTTTATCTGTATCAAAACCTCTATCAATTCTTTTTCTCGGAACAATATTATTTCCCCTTCCATCCGCTGATTAATTTATTGACTATAACTCCCTTCTCTTTCACTTTATAATACATATATGCAATCCATCTATCTGCATTAATACTAACTGGGTGTATATATATATTGTTATGGATATGATGTATCTGGTCTTAGAGGAGGAGAGAGGGCTTGAGCGTTGGAAACCCGAGACAAATGGCTGTGTATATATCATCCACCTACCGTGCTTGGCACGAGAGATTTCAGTGTTCTCGCCTCTTGGTTGCGTTAAAATTTAGATAACGTTCCTCTTATCAAAAAGTGGAGTTTTAAAATATGTCGCCTTGATATTCGCGACGGTATATTATGTTATGTAGCAAGCCCGGTGTGGAAGTAGTGTTATAAAACAATAAGTCGATATTTTTATATCGTAGTTATTTATACACTTGACGGTAATTTTTATATTATAATTTATTCTAAACCAGGGGTGGCGAACTTTTACGGATCAACGTGCCGTTTTATCTAAAGAAATGTTTAATGAGGTACAGACGGGCCGTGTCAAATAATTTTAACTTGCGATTAATAGGAAAATAAAATTAAATACTAAAAACTCCTTATTTACAACGGAAAAATACATTTTGCACTGAATTGTAGTAAATGTTTTAGTTATACCTCTGCAATTCAAATTAAAGTAACATTAATGTGACTTCTGTTGTTGCAGATTAGATAACAAGTTACTTATTTTAGGATTGCAAGATGGTACTTTTGGCAGAATGCATACTGAATTGGAGTCCTCTGCTAAATGGTTTCTAAGCGAGTCTATAATGTTATTTTTTCATCTGTGAAAATAATGACTCTCAGGCTTAGGTAGATGAAAATATAGTTAAAATAGCATGAACCAGCCTCTTCAAACAGTTAAATGTGTCTGGAATTGAATTCCATGTTTCCAAAATTCCGTTGCTGGCATTTTTACTGATATTGCTTGCTAATCAATGTTTGTTCGTAATACTTCATAGTGAACTTGGTTAATTTGAACTAAACTGCAAACAGTTTTTGATTGGCCATGTGCCTAAAACATTGCACCACATACCATCAATGGCACGTGTGCCATTGGTTCACCATCCCTGTTCTAAACCAATCATTAAAATTCTGAATATTTCGCGTCAGAAATGTTTATGTATTACGATTGCACAACTGACGTTTAAAAATACCAACATTAATATTAAAAGGTTAATAGTTTATTTGCTAATTTTCTAGTAAACATCAAGCTTGGTTGTCAATCGAGTGTTAGAATTTTGTATAGTTTTGGCTGTAAAATCGTAGCTTATTAATAATTCAGATTGCGAATATTTTTTTTACTTGATACCTTTTTACTTTTGTGAGCTTCTTGGAATAAATAACAATTAAGAGCCGGTTGCTGAAAGATCAGCGTCTTCTACTTTACGAAAGTAAGGTTCATTGTCATATTTGGTGTTTTCAATTTCTGTTATGTAATTTTTACTATAACTGAAACGCTTTTCAAAAATTTATGTTTATTTGAATGTTTAGATAACCACAAGAGAAAAGCACATAACACAAATAATATGTACTTCTAAAAATTTAAGGTAAATTTAAGAATTTTTAACGCTAGATCTATGCACTTTTCATTGAAAAACTGCAATTCCTTGCATGCATTTGTCTAACCGTATACATAGGTTTCAATATAAATTATGTAGTAGTGTTGATTTTGAATCCTGCAAAATCAGAATTGACTGAATGCCTTCAAATACACTGAATCAAATACTCAATGGATTCGAATCACTTCCGTCTGAAACCCAAATGTAAATTTTTGTTTTAAATTGGTGCATGAGTGATGAACCTTCTCTTTTTCTTCCCTAACTTTTATTTTCGAAATTTTTTTTTAGTGCTTCGAAGTTGAAGTGAAAAGAAAGGGCAAACGTTCACTGCTTGAATTGACTTTGAAAACCGTTACTACTATCTCAAATAAGGCGGAGAAGAGATTATTTGATACATTTAAATTGCGAAGTCTTCTGTAACTGCTGTCGTATTTCTGAATAAATCTGTATTCTTTTCCATGGCGATGGCAAAACTTAGGTCCCCAGGTGCAAGACAATTTTTGTTCTTTCCCTATTCCCCTGGGTTTTTCCTCGCTGAGCATCAGAGACGTTTGGTGATTGACAGTTTGGAGAGTTTCTAGGAATGCTGCACCGAAAAGAGTTCTTCGGTAAAAGAAAATAAAAGGAAAAAATATTTAAAAAAAAAAAAACATTTGGAATACTTTACTTCGTTTCGTTGAGAAAGTCGGCAAATTTTCAAAGTAGGGAAGAGAAAGACGGATATCTCTTACTGTGTGTGTGTGTATTGTGGGACATATAAAATTCGATTTTCGTTGTCAAGCCTGTTATTTTCTGAAAAAGAAAAATTTTTTTTCCTTTTCTTATACGAGACTTCTACAACTATGAGTATCACATTATGTTTATTTATTTATAGATTCTTACTAAATTGGAAAAAAAGTAAAAAGAAAAGAGTATGTTGAAACATTTTTTTTAGTTGGAATTTATGTAAGATATTGAATATGACCTATATTTCGATTCTAGCAACTTCTGTTTCGATTCCAAAAATACATATTTCGAATTTGTATCTTTCTTGAAAGGATTCCATACATTTTTTATGTTCTTTCGGTTTTCTTTTCCTGCCTTTGCCCGTTCTGTCATGATCTTGTGTTTTGTTTTCCTATGCCATATGCTTCCGAGATCTATTTGGAGAGTCGGAACAGGGGTCTATCTAATATAGCGGCGTGTTATTCATGAAGCGCTTTCTTTTTGATATTTGACATAGAATTGTATTTGTTCCACCCTTTACCTTTAAATAAAATTCGTAGCTTCCCGTGAGTGAGTTTCATGAACCCTGAAACTTTTTATAAGTATGTGTGAAAAGTGCGGATTTAAATTACACATTGATTTTATTAATATCCTTAGTTCTTTGAGGCAGGAATTTTAAAAAATAAAGACTTCAGTTACACTGGAATTTTTATTTTTGAATTACACAAATTTAAATTATTTTTATTAATTAAAGGATAAAAAGATTACAAAAAACATGAAATAATTCAATTGAGTTTTATTTTGTTACAGAGTGAGATTTAAATAGTCCCCCAGTGACACGTGGGATTATGATGATCATATTTCTAGATGAAATATCCCATGTGTATTTACGCATCAGAAAGATGGGACACTTTTAACACCACCATGCTTCAAAGAGTTAAATTCACAATTTTATTCAAATATTTGATCGTTTGATTCAAAACAGGCGTTTAGCTACCACCATACCTTAAGCTACAGTGGCCTCAACAAGTGTAAGCAAAAAGTCGTAAGATATTGAGGGACCCCAAAAAAGGGCCTCAAGGAATTTTGGATACAAGGCCCACTCAGAGCTAGTAACGCCAGTGATTCAAAACCTTTATTTTGTTACTACAAAATATTTAAGAATGTTATATTGTTGGTCTTATTGTAGATTTTTTTTATAATTTAAATATATATATATTTCATGAATGATTATATGATATATGTATAATTTTATTGCTTCAACTTGAGCAGCTTTATCAACTAGATAACAAACGCAAAAGGTTTTTCAAATTATAATTTTGTTAGACATATTGAATTTTCATAACTTAGTTGAAGAAACTATATACGTATCTAAAAAAAAAATTCTTGTTCGAGTAATTTCTATTGTATGTAAAATTTGTTAACCAATATGAATTATTTATGTGCACTCTTCGATTTTACATACAGTCTAGCATTTTTGAAAGTGTGTGAATTAATTACATCGCCCGATTTTATTGTTTGCACTAAACTTTTCCCACATAACGCTTACAATGAAGCTCTTTTCAAAAGCTTTCGGTATCATGAATAAAAAATATTTACAAGTCATATATACGGATTTTCGCAATTAGAACCATGCAATTTATGTTCTGCTTTAATGCCTGGACGAAGCTCGTCTTTATAGTTCTATTCCCCTTGTTGTCATTGTGTGAGTAGGTGAAGTAGAATAAAAGGAACTGTTAGTCGCGCTGGACTGCATCCATGGCTTCGCTTCGTTGCCGCGAAATCGAAAATGTTGGCAGCTCTGGGGAGCATGGTGAATCTTTTGTTAATTGAAATATTTATAGGCTTCCCAGCTGACAGACACATTATTACGTGGTACAGGTGAAGTTGGACCTGATCCCAATTGTACTGTACTGATGTTACTATGAATCTCTCCCGGATGGCGGTTGGATATGTCAGCTTAAGAATGAAGTCTTGTTTGAACCCACTGAGCTGTCGATTGGTTGAATTTTTGTGTTATGTGTTTTCTTTGTTTACGTTTCCGGTGGCTTTCGGTCTATTTGAAGATGAACTGTGTGTAATTTCTTGTTCTTTGTTGATAACTTGCGGTTTGAAGTCACAGAGGTTGTATTCTTATGCTCTCTTTGTGTATGTTGACTCTTATATCGTTTGTCATTAAAACTGTCTAGTATAGCGGTCTCCGAATTTTTCTGGTTTTGCGTACTCTAAAACGAAAATTATAAGTATCTCATTGCACATGTCCAACATGAGCTTACTTTGGCTTGCCCCAAGTATCACTCTGAGTACCCACTGGGGTACGCGCAGTGGCGTAACGTACACCCCCGCAATCGTCGCGGGGGGCAGGCTTCTAAGGGGCCCAAAGCCTGACTGTTGTCAAGCATAGTTTGAAGCCCCAAATCTAACCTTGCAGGGGGATGCCTTAATATTCTCAGTTACAATGCAAAATTTAAGTAGGAATAGTATTCTAGAAGCCACTAATATTCATCCTTTTTCATGTCTCGGAATTTATATAGGTCTGTGCAATTTCTCTAAAAAAACTATGCTTATTTTTTTCAATGAATTTTAATTGATTTGATGCAGTAGCTAACGATGCGAAGCGCATTGTATACGCTTTAAAAAAATCCGGTCTTCCATGTTGTGCCGGTGCATCCTAAAAGAAATTGCCGAAATGAATTCTGTATCGTTATGCAAGATATCAGTTGTAAATTTATTTAGAATTAATTTACTTCATTTCTTTTGAATACATTTGTCTAATTTTATTTCATCGTAGAAAGAGAATATTGATGAATAAACGACTAAATTAAGTATTTTTTTTCTGTTATTTGCATGAGAGCTGTGCAGTTTCTATACCGTTACCATTCATCGCAATTAGTTTACTAACATAAAATATGCAAAAGTTGGTCAAGCTAAATAAATTCTGTATTAATTCTGTTGGTATTGGTAAATGAAGGGAAAACATTTGATCACTTTTAAGGGCTGGCTTATACTGTTCTATGTGTTTCTTTTACATTGTAGAACGAAAGTAAAATCTTTTTTAAATCTCCTCCCATCTGATTTTGAATAGATTTACTAAGGGATTTGAAAATAATTTTTCCCTCTCGAGTCTCTTCTCTAAATCAGTGATTTGATTGGCCATTTCCCGAAGTCTACAGCGCGAGTTTTTTTACTAGAATAAGTTGTTCATCAGTCGATCTCTGAAAAACAATGTAACAACAAAAAAAGTCCCTGAATTCGCAATTACGCTTTCGTCTTCCTTTATTTTATTTATTTTTTCCCCTATTCCATTCTGGCGTAAACGGCGGAGGGAAAAAAAGTACCGAATCGTTGGGACCTGATGAGATGAAATTTCGCCGTCAATTTGAAAATGCGTGGTAGCTGGTTCGTCAGCGTGTGTGTGTGCACTATAGTGGATTTGGTAGACCATTTCTGAATCAAAAAATTAGGAAATTTGATTGAGGCATTTTTTTGGAAAAGGAACTGGAATAATCCCTAGTTTGTCAAATCATGAATTTTATAGTGTCTTGTTTCCTTCGTTTTATTTCAATATGCAATGTAAAATGGTACAAAGAACTTTGTCTCTGTTAGAAATTGTAGATAAGGATATTTTTCCCCTCAAGATCACATACAGAAAATACTAAATATGGAAACATAACTAAATACTTAATAACTTACTATACTTTATATAACTTACTAAATCGTATATAATTGTCTTATGCTGCAATGTATCTCTGAACATATGGTATTTTTAAACGTTTTAATTAACTATTGATTGTTGCATTCTTATGTGGAACAAAATAAACCGTAATATCATCCACAGGAAAGTGAATAAATATATCATTAAATCATTAAGAAATGACATTGAGTCTTATAATTTACATTTGTGCTTTTAAGAATTATTAAAATATTACCTACTTATCATCATTCTATTACATGTCAATTTTTCTCCAATGTAAAACACAATTAAAATGTTAAGAGTATAAAAGGACACACACATCAATTCTCGCCTCCCATAACTAATTACAAAAATCTTATCGATTCTTTATCAAGTGTGAGAAATAATGGTAAATTTAGAATTGTCTTTTTTATACTGCTATATATATATATGTCTTTCAAATTAGTATCAATGGATTAGACCTGTATCACTAGACGATCAGCAGAAAACACATTTATTTGCACTCTTTATTGTTGCATTAAATAACCGCTTGAGTACATATATTACAAAATTTGTGCCTGAAAATATTTGGAAAGAACCATCAAGTGAAAATTTGACTAATTCGCCTCGACTGAACAGCGATTGAATAGAGATGAGTAAAGTGAATATGTTTTACCATTCCATACAAGAGAAAAATATAATTAACCTCCAGACTATGTTATTATTGGTTATTACCAGCCTACTTCTATTTGGACACTATACATTAAACTAAATGTGAATTTTAAGCATTGTTTCAATTAGATAATTAAAAATAGCATTTTATTTCTCGTTTTATTCTGATCGAGAAAGTGATAAATGCTAATTTTTTGTAAAAACCCTTTTTAAGGACTGAAACTTCTTTTCGGACAGCATCTCAGTTAAGGCTAATGTATACATCTTAAAAGTAATAAGATATCCCTCGACGTCTGGCCACTAGGCGGCGCTGGAGACCCTGTTCGGGCATTTTTATTAAAGTGGGCTTTTGCTCCAAGTGTTAGAGTAGCCCTGGGGTTCCTTTTATTAGTTCTTTTCTTATTTCTATTTTTTTCTCCTTTCGGGAAAAATTCCCCAGGGGAAGGAGGATTTGGAAAAAGGAGTGAATTGTTCTTTTTTTTTTTTTTTTCAAAAACTGTTTTCTTTTAATTTTTTTTTCCTGCCTAAAAAGTGTTCAGCTTTTATTGAGGAGTAATTTTCACTGTGGTCTGTTTTTTTCCACGTTCCATCTTCTCTCTCTGTTGGAGTTTAACTTTAAAGTTTTACTGCGCTTCGGAACCACTGCAGAGAAGAGAGGAAACAGTTATTACGTTTCAAGCATTAAATTTTCCTTTCTCTGACGAATTGTGAAAAGGTTTTTCAACTGGTAACATTTTTTGGGATGTCTTTCCTCCCTTTCCCACGCCTGAAATTCAATTCTATTGGGGACAAACTTCTGCTAAATTAAATTACTATTGAAATGTACAAAGTTTAGTTTCTTTTTGTTAGGTAATTTTTCTTATTGCTAGTTTTAACATTGGTCATTTGTAAAATTTTGATATTCCTTACAGATATTTAATACTGAAAAATGGGAGAACCATTCGATAGTTTGATTTTCAACTTTATTTTCTGAAATATTTCTTTTTACTTTTCTTTTTGGTAGTGTTTTAATAAACTGAATTGAGAGAGAGAGAAAACTCTAAATATTTAAACATTGGGATGAATTGAAAGAAACTGTTATTTAATTTGCGTTAGACCTAAAAGAATTGATGTTAAAATGTATTTGATCAACTGTGTAACTACGAAATATGTCGTTATCACATTTTCACATGTTTTTAATTATGCACAGAAAAATAGTTATGTCTTAACCATAATAAAAATATTTCAGTACTAATTATTTTGATGAAAGTGAATCGTATTCACATCTGTTTCCTCACATGTAAAATTTTCGACTGCTCTTTCCTTTGTATTTCCAGCTCTGTTATTTTTCCACGTTTACCACAAAAAAAAATATAAATCGTTTATAAAATCAAATACAGGAACTGAATACTTTTCCAACTTACTCCACCCCTTTTTCTTTTCTTAGCTTTTGTACAAGTGCGTAATGATTATTATGTTAGAAATATTCCTTTTATATTTTGGATTAAAAAAAAACTATTCTGTATCTACATCTAAATTGTATCGTTGGTTAATAATTTTATTGCTACACCCATAAATTTCGTCAAAGCGAGCTCTGAAATTAACTCCCAGACCACGAAATTGACTTTTTATTTCTCGAAACTTATTTGCTGTTATACCCGTTAAATAAGACCACCCTCACTCATACAATACCTAGCATCAATTCTACATCCAACTATGCCGGACTTTCCTCGTGTCAATTATCGGGTCTCTGCTACTACTCTATCCCCCTCCCTCCCTACCGAAACGATGCTTTTTATTGTTTACTGGAAGCCTCTGTAGTAGCGTTTCCCCCCATCAAAAGAAAAAAAGCTGGAACGCCTACAAAATCCAATTGCGAAAATTGCAACCTTAATAACTTTCTTCCTCAGTTTGTTGCTCCACTGTGCCACATTCCCTTTTCGATATGGACACCCCTCGGCTTCCCCATTCCTTTTTGGGTTGAAGCCTCAAAATTCATTATGATTATTCATTATTTTTCACCTCTCTTGCGGAAAACCCTTCTTCCTCTTCTCTTATATATTTTCGTCATTACTCAATATTACGGAAGAAGGGCAAAGCTGTAAAACAAGAATAAATAAGTAATAAAGGCTTCCTCGCACATACTGGCAAAGAATGAGGGGAGTCTTTTCAAGTTGTGACTCCTCCCCTCTCCTCTTGTGCTGAAAATCTCCCAATTTTTATCAGACAATGGGAAACACTCAAATAACTTGCTGGGGTCCGCATTGTTACGGAGGACTTTTCAGTATTGTTTTCGCGCGTGCGGGAATATTACGGTCCTCATTGCTCAAAGCTTTTTCTTTTCGCTTTATGGTTAAATTTGTTTTTGGTAATTTTTTCCCCATTGCTTCCTTTTTATCTTCTGTTTGGAATTTTTTTTTCTTTTGGAGTTGATCATAGTTTCTGTTTGAATCGCCATCATACTGTTGCTGTAATTTAAAAAATTTTTTAGGAGAAAGTAAGAAAATGATGGTTGGCATCTAAAAAGAGGCAATGATCTCACTTGCTAACACAATAGGCTCTGGTTTTATATATATATATATATATATATATATATATATATATATATATATATATATATATATATATATATATATATATATATATACACGAATTCTTGGAATTTAAATGTTAAATTGATGTAATGGTAAATTAATTTTAATCAAATTAAAAGAATGGAATCGAAATATGAACATAATCTATGGAATTTTAAAGGACCTGTAGACAATATACCGGATATAAATGTCAACATTTTGAGTGGTTTATGCGAATATCGCATGAATCTCCGAAGCAATTACAACAGTGGCGCACACAAGGGGGGGAGGGTCCGGACCGCCCCAACCCTTGATTTTTTTTCGATCGATTATAATTCTTAGTACGTAGTACGTAAGATTTAATTAAGTATTTGTTAATGATTAATTTTATTAATTAATGCTAATTATGTATTCAATAATTAGTTTTTTACTGTGTTTTGATTTTGTCGATTTTCGGGAACAAAAGGAGCATGATACAAGAATGGTGAACTTTCGACCCCCCCCGGAAAATTCCTGTGTGCGCCACTGAATTACAACATACTAGAACACAACCGCTGTTTCAGTTAAATCATGAAAATAACTTTGAATAGGGCACCATTCAAGAGCAAAACCAATCATTCAACAAAACAATCATTGAATTATAGCATATCTGTATTCATTTTGAAATTAGAATATATATATATATATATTAGCGAATTTGGGTAGTAAAAACTGTTGTCAGGTATTTGAATGTTCTGTCAGCCCCCCTTCCCGTTCAAGTACAAAAATAATATCAATGAAAATTAAGCTTGATAATTAAATATATTCATATATAAATAAAAAGATACTTAAACACATTGATTTAAATCTGAAATTCAGTTTATAATCAGACATATAAACTTTGATTAGTCTAATTTATTATTTTGTTTAAAAACATGGAATTTGTGGTCTCAAGAAGTCGAACAAATTCTTGTAGAAATTTTCGTGGTTCTATTTTCAAAATCAGTGAATTTCGAATTGTTTCAATGTGCAGTTCGAATTGCACATTCTATTGCAATGTAAAAGAACCAGTATTGGAAAAAAGATATGAATAGGAAAACGAAATGAAAAATTGTCAAATCGAATATCATTGACTTTTTGTACCTTCATGTGTCAAACATTTACAAAATGATTTAATCATTTTCATTGTCTGTGAACCAAAATTTTCCAAATGGGGGGGGGGGAATTATTACAATATAAATAACACTCTTTGATTGGCGTTAAAACAAAACTAAGTTGTCTTTTACAAGCAAAAGCAACTTCGCATTTTCCCCTCAAGCATTTGTACTTTTCCTTTATTTAGATCTAGAAAGAACCCTACTTCTAGTTCAAGAATAGTAAAATTTCCAGATCCATTTTTGGAGAAGGGAAGAGGAAGGAAAAAATGGAACAATATTGAAATCTGTGATTTCTTTCTTTCTCGATACCAATGAATTTTTTCCAATGCAACTATCTAAAATATGGATCTAGGGTTAGAAATCCATTTCAAAGGGGAGGGAGGGGGGAGAAAGACACAAATTATTGAATTCAGTTGATAGCAGGAAGTGTTGGGAGGGTTGTGAAACCTAGGAGTTTTTCCCCCGTTTTCCTGGTTGGGGGTAGATGGACGAACTATCGAGGGTGGTGGAGATAATGAGATTTCGTGATTATCTGAATTTCGGTTTGGAGGAATAATTAATCGTTCCTCTTCCTCTGCTGTGATAGATTTTGTGGGGAAACGACGAACGTGGTAGGTTATTTTTAATTATATTTTTATCGTTATCCCCCCTCTCCACTTATTGAAGTGGTAAGAATCGAAATGGTAAAGTTTTCTTGATTTTCTCTCTCCTGGTGAGTTTGTGATTAATGAGGGGTTAAAAATATCAGGAGGGGGAGCCACTTTAGAGTGTGGGAAGCGCACGCGTTTCTCCTGGAGGCTCGTGCACTTTTCAATATATCAGTGTTACGGAATGCAAGAAATTATGTATTTTTTTTTTTTTTTTTTAGTTGATGGAGAAATTCAGATTTATTTTAAGTTATTTCGTCTCTTTGAGCTGAAAATGGTAAAACATGAAATTTATTTCAAAATAATCTGTAAAAACTATTATTTAGAAAATAGATGACGCTGCTTCAACAGCGGTGTTGTGAAATTATATTCACAATAGAATTGTGTGGAGAGGGTGACGGGAGAGAGAGGGGCTTACGAGAGTCCGAGAGTAAAGTTTTGTGAAGTTATGAGGTAGTTTAGCTATAGTAGTTGCAAAATTAAGTTCTTTTTGTTGAAGAGCGGAAGTTATATATAAAGGGTGTTTTTTTAAGAGGTATAGAACTTTAAATTGCAATAAAACAACGATGTATTATTCGATGGACATGAATTTTTTTTATTCGAAAGAATCTTGTGGCATTACATTTTAAATGTGATCAAGCAAGGCGTAGATTCGTCGAATGGGCCCAAAACGAGATTGCCGTTGTTCCCGATTTTCATAAGCGAATTTTGTTTAGCGATGAAGCGCACTTCTGGTTGAATGGCTACGTCCACAAACAAAACTGCCGCATTTGGAGTGAAGCTAATCCACAAGTGTATGTCGAAACACCGTTACATCCAGAAAAACTGACTGTTTGGTGCGCTTTATGGGCTGGTGGAATCCTTCTTCAAAAACGATGAAGGCCACAACGTTACAGTCAATGGTGATCGGTATAGAGCCATGATTACTAACTTTTTCATTCCTGAATTGAACAATCATGATGCCCAGGAGCTGTGGTTCCAACAAGACGGCGCAACATGTCACACAGCTCGTGCCACAATCGATTTATTGAAAGACACGTTTGGTCACCGCCTCATTTCACGTTTTGGACCTGTGAATTGGCCTCCAAGATCTTGTGATTTAACGCCGCTAGACTGTTTTTTGTGGGGCTATGTAAAGTCATTGGTCTATGCGGATAAGCCACAAACGCTTGACCATTTGGAAGACAACATTCGCCGTGTTATTGCCGATATACGGCCAC
Organism: Trichonephila clavipes; assembly: GCA_019973935.1. Classification (NCBI taxonomy): domain Eukaryota; kingdom Metazoa; phylum Arthropoda; class Arachnida; order Araneae; family Nephilidae; genus Trichonephila; species Trichonephila clavipes. Next base: position 971,652 of record BMAU01017533.1, on the reverse strand, counting down.
AAATGTTGGAAAAAGTCATCGAAAATTGGACGTCCAGATTGGACTACATCCGAGCCAGCCGTGGCAGTCCTATGTTAGACATATTTAAAATGTAATGCCACAAGGTTATCTTTCGAATAAAAAAAAATTCATGTCAATCGAATAATACATCGTTGTTTTATTGCAATTTAAAGTTCTATACCTCTAAAAAAAAACACCCTTTATATAGACAGACGACTATAAAAATATTGTTCTTTATAAAATTCTTTCAATATTCATAGACGATATCTATATTTTGATAGTTTGCCTTAAAAGCAGAAATTCTTATCTTTTTATTTAAAAACAAAACTAAAACAATCCAATTCCAATCCGTTTATTAAGTCATAAGTACTGGGCAAAATTATTAGTTTTATCTTGATATAGTTTTAAAGTTTATTACTATATCAACTTTATCACTATAAAGTTTTTATTAAAACAATATTTGTTGTAATTTTAAGTTTTTTTTTTACATTGGTCAATCATAATTGCTATATTGCATAGATGTAATGCCCATTCAATCAGCAATTCAATTTTAAAAATCATTATTTAGATTATATATTTCCTTTTTAAAAATTTTACAATAGGTTTCGATTAGCCTTTTGTCTTGAATAATTGCTTGTTGCATCATCTCACTATTTCTGGCTTTTTGACTCAAATTCATATCTATATTCATATATATATATAATATACTATCATATTTCGTCAACTGTTGGGGCTCAATTTCCAAACATGCCTTCAACCTTTTATTTTTTTCTAAAATTCTATAACAGGAAAAGTATTCCACGACTATCAATTCGAATTCTTTCGTGCCCCACCTCTCGTGTTGGGAATGGTCGCTTCTTGACTGACGTCCACGGATTAGTCATGTTTTGAGCAATGGCCCCCAAGATTTGCCGGATACTTTGCGGGACGTGTAATTACGTCCTTCAATCATTACTTCTGATATTAATCTCTCCTAATTACTCGGGAAAACAAACGACTTGGGCGCGACGCGTGAGATAGTTTCTAATAGGTTAAATCTGTTTTGTTGGCAGTGTTACTATGTGGATTGATGCGATTTTTCAGCGGGTGGACTTTCTTGGTGGTGTGGAGATTTTTCAAATGCTGCTTATAGGGTGCTATCCATTATTCAGAGGTGGAAATACTTCATTGAATATGATGCATTTTTGAGATAGATATTTCGTATCATTAAAATTTTGTAAGATTTGTTAGACTTTTACATCTTAATCGGTTATTTGTTGGAACAGTTTATTACTTCGGAAAACTACGGATTTTGCATAAGAACACTTGAAATAAGTGTCACGAACAGTGGCGCACACAGGAATTTTTCAAGGGGGTCTGGGGTCGAAAGTTCACCATTCTTGTAGCATGCTCCTTTTTATTTTGTCGATTTGCGGGAACAAAAACACAGTAAAAAACCTAGTTTTCGAATAAATAATTAGCATTAACAAAATTAATCATTAATAGCAAGTAATTAGTTAAATTTTACGTACTATATACTTAAAATTATAATCAATCCGAAAAAATCGAGGGCTTTAGGGGGGGGTCCGGACCCCCAGCACACCTCCACCCCCCCCCTTGTGTGTCACTGGTCACGAATAATAAAGCCACCAAATATTAAAAACTATTTCATTTCTAAAGAAATTTAGATTAATTAAATTTTTGTCAATATATTATTATACATGATTAAAAATGTAATTTTGTTTCAACGAGTAAAATAATTTCAGCATAATTTCACTGTTTTTAAATCTATGAAACAATTCAGTTGCAACCAAAGGTAATATTGTGCCTAATATATCTTTTAGGGTTGTTTTTTAAGCTAACAGTTTGAACTAAGAATCTTGGGGGAATGAAAACGTATTGTCAATTTTTTTTTAATGAGTTACGCGCGTAATTCATGTATAAGATGAGGCTGAGTGTGTGGTGAACATCTTGGATATCAAAATTTACAGAACTGAATTATAAAGAAACTGCGGCTCAGCTCTGCATTAATTTCCGTATTAATTTCTCTGTATAAATTTTCCGAACAGTTACGAAATTATGTTACTTGGTTTGACTTTTATAGTGAAATTTTATGCATAGTATACATATTGATTGTAATTTTGGATTCTTGAGTTTAAATACACTTACTCGTAATGAAAATAAAATCTATTGTAAGGGGGAAAAAACACTTACCCGTAAAACCCGGCGTATAACACGCACCGCCGTATAACGCACACCTATACTTTTAAGCTGCAATTTTAATTTTTAGGTGTGTTCGCCGTATAACGCGCACCCCCTATATTACGAAGAAACCTGAAATGTATATGCGCAATGCTCTAATGTTTTGAAGCCATTTATTCGATGTATTATTCCAAGTTTCAGAAATAATATACTTCTAGAACTACAACCCTTTAAGTTCATAAGAAATGTCTTTTCTTTCAAATGAACAGTATTTCAATATATATAGGAGCCTAATTTTTTTTTGCCTTTTTTTTAAAAAATTTTTAAAGCTATCGTTTTTATACCCGGCGAACAACCCGCACCCGTGAATTCCGATCTCATTTTTTGTATTGAAAGTGCGCGTTAAACACCGGATTTCACGGTATTTATATATGTGTGTTTTCCAAGATATTTGAATGTTTCATACATAATTTCAGCATGCTTAAAAGATTGTTCTATGTTTTTCTTAAAAAAATGCGATGATATGTTTGATCTTATGTTATATAACATTTAAATTAATTGTATTTTCATTTCTTTTCTTTTCAGGTAAGTTATATATTCCTGATGGATTATTATTGTCAATGCATCTCACGTGAGTCATCCGAAGTTTATTAGTCTTTTTCTCATTAGTTCTCATTTTTATACCCGGCGTATAACGCGCACCCGTTAATTTCGACCTTAATTTTTGTGTTAAAAGTGTGCGTTCTACGCCGGATTTTACGGTATATTGAATTTAGCAACTATTCAAAGTGGAGTTATATATAAGTTAAAGAGGACAGTTGGAATGTTGCTTATACTGGAATCTAAGAAAATCGTCTTGCAAGATTGGCCAAAAATATCTCATAAAGGAAAAGAAAGGCAGAAAAAAACATCAATACAGTAGTTTCAATTAGTCTCTTGGCCTGAGTGTTACTGCTGCAATTCATCAAACCTTATTCTGTACGGATTTTTATATCTCCTCTCTTTCACTGTAACTTTTTTCATTATCCTTTTATAAGTTGGGGTGAACATCATAAGGGGGTGGGGATAGGAATTTCATCGAACGAAGGGAATGATTCTCGTTGGCATCCATTTCTAGAACTTGTGCCCATTCGCATTAACCGTTGCCAGATCTCTTCACCGCAAGTGTGCAATCAATTATTTTTTTCTCGTGCTTTTCAGGTGTCGTTTACGTTTAAAAGGAATGGTCAGAGGGTAATTGCAACTGCGCAGTTAAAATTCGAACACGTAGTTTAGAGAGTAGGGAGGATAGCTCTGTTGTGAATTAGCAAATGATATTTTTTTTATTCCCCTACTTGGAGGAGAGAAAAATCTCAATCGTTTTGGTCTTCCACTTATACTTAAAAATTACTCGATTTGGAATGTTTTGCGTCTTAAACAATATACTTGATGTTTAGGTTCTCGATAATACTTATAATCGTTCGGTATAGCTCTCCTCCCCTTCCTTTTAGAACATTCCGTTACATACACCCCCTAACACTTCCCCCTGGATTCTAAAAATAGCATAATTAGTCTGCAACGACGCAAACGATCTTTTTAAAAACAGCATATAAACCTATTCAGTTTTTTTCGTCTGCCATTTGACTTACTTTTCACTGCTACCGTGATGAGCTGGTTTGCGCTGTGCAGTTTTAAATTACATATTTGCAGCGTGTTATTATATTCTGTTGCACAGATGCATTATGGCGTGTTGTATGGTCCTGACGTCCCAGTTTTCCCTTAATGGGTAAAGCGTGGATTGCCCCCCTCATTTACCCCCTTTCTCCACCCTGCTTCCTTTATTTCAAAGAATGGGAAGTTAACACACAGTTGCAAGTTGCAATTTATGTGAAGTTCGAAGTACTAGAATGTGAAGAATTTTTCTTTTCAAGGATTTTTAATTAAGTTTGTTCCGTCATACGAGTCTAAACATGTTTTTTTTCTTTCTCCTAAAGTAAAATTTCTTTTATGGAAACTCGTTTAACTTTTTCTCGTGTTTATTGCATAATTTCTTAACAGTGAGGTTTTTTATTTTTCAAATTTTTAACTTTCAGGAAACCCAAAATTTGTACTTCTGAGTAATTGTTTAGGACTTCTACTGAAAAGTATTTTAAAATGTATTTTTTAAGGTTCTCTGCTAGTAGAACTAAAAAACGTTTGGCTGAAAGGAAATTGAAGTAGGAAAGTCTCTCACGAAAGGAGAATTTTCACACTGTGTAGAATAGATAAAATTCTTTGAAATGAAATAATGTTTGGTGAAACAAAGTCTACGTTAGCGCTAAATTTGTAACCGATTACTTATTGTCTAAATAGTATCGAATATATTAAACTTCTAGAAATTCATCGTACACATTTTTAGTACGAATTAGCGGTTATTTTTCTTTCTTTGTTGTTGCTGAAATTGTCTTTCGAGTATTCATTGGAATTAATCAAAATAATAACCTTTCTTCAAAAGAACTTGTTGCATATTTTTATTGACTTATTTAATTGTGTTTTTATTGTATGTTCGAAATTCACAGTTTATCACTCAAAAAATAGTTTTTGCAACTAGTTGTGAAATTGGATTCCTATGGCTGGCGCTTAAGCAAACGGGTTTAAATTGATAACTTTATCAGTCAAGATTAAAGAAATATCGGTGACTCCCCCCTATCCATCCCTCTCCCCATTAAGCTTCTAAAAACAGACTGTGGACTTTGTTGTTAATTCACGTATTGTGTAGCGAAACGATACAGGTTTAGCTATTTGGTCGTTACATGTAATGCTATTGGTAATTCAGAACTTTGTTATAATTAGCTGTGGAACAAGTACGCTCTTAACAACCCCCACCCATCTATGTATGTTAAAATGTACTGTTTAAATTTTCAAATTATCCTTCATAGTGTTGAAAATTTCTTTGAAATTCTAATCTAAAATAATAGAAAATCATTTCTGTTCCCCCCTTTTATTTCTTTTTAAAAATATTTAATGATTTCTCATTTTTAATATGCTGGATGTAATATTCATTTTAATTTGTAATAAATAATAGTTTTCAAATAGTGGTTCAATGCTGATATGGTGAAGTCATTTCGATCATTATTGAGACATGCGAAAGCTACATTTACTATTTCATTTAATTTTTCTATTTGTTTACATGCATTTGTTCCAAATTCTTCCTTTGAGAATCTGTACAAAGCAGCACCTATTTTTCCAAACTAAAAAAGTGATTTTTAAAAACATACGAGAGAAATAATGGATCAACTGAATCGGAAACATTTTGAAAAGTATTATTAGGCTTCGCGATGGCTAATATTCCGTGAATAAATCACTTAAATCCAAAAAGGGAAAATAAGCCATTCTCCGGTAATAATTCAAACAGCCTTCTACGTAATGGGAATAGGAAATTGAAATGTTTTTGTTGTCTTCCAGATGTTTCACCTGCATAGCGAAATGTCGTGACATCGTCAAATCGTGTCTCGCAGAGTTCTCAGTCTTTATTTTCTTGCGTCATTGGAGTTACAGTTATGTTTCTACAATTTTAAACGGTCGAGTTTTTTCTTTGTAATAAAGACTTTAGTTTCCTACGAAATCTGTTCATGTAATGATTATTATTTTCTTAATAGTTTTGTAGCATGAATCTATTATGGCGACCACATAAACCAGAGTTCTAAGGTGTAAGAAATGTTAATTTTTTAAAATATTCTTGTTTTTTAGGTTTTGTTTCATTTCCTTTAAATTCTGAAAAATTAGAATTTTATTTATGAGGTTTGTATCTCCCCTCCTTTTTTTATTCGAGATATTTAGATGCAGACTGATTTCATTCATACTTTGCTTTGTAAGATGTAAAAAAATAATTACAATACTGTTTAGAAAACTAATTTATTTCATTAAATTGGCTTAAAGTTCATTTAAAAATAAAAGTATATGAAATATTAAATTTTTTAGTATATTATAACCTTATGTTCTTGATTCTATATAGGTAATTCGTTCTTCAAAATCTATGCTACATTAAAAAAACTTAAGTTTTATCTTTCTATATAAGTTTTTCGTGATGATGTGATACATTTATTTATCTCCTACATGAGAACAATAAGAAAAAGGCAATAAGTCCTGTTCAATATTATGGTTACAAATTGGCGCTATTTTCATTTCAATCAACTATTTCAAGTTCAAAGATTAGCACTACATTACATCATAAATGCATATCTGAGATTGAATTCGCATTTATATAATAGACAATTGTATGTGGTTTTGTCAAAGTGCAGGAAAAAAGACTAAAAATGCCGTGCAAATTAGATGAAAAGGTGATAAGGGACATTGTACTTCAATTTAGTGCTTCTGTAAAAACAAATTAGAACTACATAATGCATGTAAATTACAGTTTCAAAATTTCAGCAATGAGTGAACGGAGTTGTGTAATTTGTACAGTGGGGGTTGGTCCGCCGTTTGTGGCGGATCGGAGATCCCCCCCAGTTAATACTTTCTGATTACGTCACATTATTCCTAAATTTTAATTCTGAGTTTTGTGAGTATTTGATAGATATTAACATTCTATATGCGTACATACTTACAAAGCATATTTTTATTTCACTTATTAATCTTCATATATAAAAATAGATGCTTGTGTTTTTTGACCTCGCTTCATTCCAACACCGTTCACTATGAAAACTGGCATGTATATGTATTTTTTGTGAAGGTTTTTGTGCTGTCATCTTTGTTGCAGCTCCCCACCAGGTGAAGCTATAGTATATCAACTGCTAAAACATTCAATCAATCGCCAAGTTGCCGACAGGATCACCAAAAATGATGCCAACTTGCCTCTATCGCCAACATTTCGTTATGTTCCCATTGAATCGCCATTATAATGTAAGGAACGGCGTGGCTTGTGAATATTACAATTTTAACATAAAATAAATACAACAGAAAGTAATATTAACGTATTACACATCCAGACATAAATTTACACTATTTTAAGGGTTTATTACAGAAAATTTGTAACAATGTGTTACTTTGGCTGAGCAGAGATCAGCTTTGGAAGGTGTTTTCAAAAATCGACTCACAAGACAGTTACGGGGCGTTATATATCAGTTTTATCTGCTATTAGATCTACAGACTTTAAAAATTTAGCTAATGTGGGTTTTTTGTTCAGATGAAGTATGCAAAAAGCTTTATTTTTTTTGTTTAATGTGTAATTCAAATAAAATTAACTCATTAAAAACTTTATCCTTCAATCTGTATATTGCTTAATTTTTCAATTAACCCGTACGAAGAACGAGTATACCAGCTAGTTACGTATATTGGCAATTTGTCATCTGTTCAAATGGAGCGTTTTTAAATTGATATTTTTCCAAAATCAAACTCTTAAATAATTTGTTCCTCCTGTTACGTACTCCCCCTCATCCTATATTTAAATTATCTGCCACAAAATACACCCTGCCTTTTTTTTTATTAGGCTCTCCCAGATAAAATCTTAACCCGACTGAAGTTACATCCCTGAATTGCATTTTGCAATTTCCTCGCAACGTGAGGTTTGGCCGAAAATTCCTATTTTCTTTGGTGGCCTCTCCATAAAATCTAGGCACGCGCCCTTGCGGCTAGCAAAGAGACAACATGAGTAAACTTCATTACTTAATGCGATGTATCGAAAGAACCTTCGGCTCAGTAAAGGAATATTGCTGTCGCTTCATTAAATTTTCAGAAGCCATAAGACATTGGGAAAGAGTTTTCTGGAGAGAATCTACTTTACATCGGCTTAAAGATTTAAAACAACGATATCGACCCACTTTCTCTCATCCTCTTCCCACTATTTTTTTCTCCTATTCCTTTTTTTTTTGTACAAAAAATATCTTTATAGTTGCTGGGAACTTTTAATTCTATATAAGTATTATTTTAATATTGTTCCCCTGGGTTGGATTGAATTTTACAGGAATGCCTATTCTTCTATATGTTAATGAGATACTCCAGATAAGTTTCGTTAACGGATTAGTTTCGCAAAAACTCAACTTAAATTATAATTTATTAACTATTTATATTTTTATCCCTGTTAAGGGAGCAACATATAGTTTAAATTAAATTGTTCTTGAGTTTCGTGTAAATCTCAAGGCCTGGAAGCGATTACTTTTCTTTTTGACGTCCTTTTTTTTCGTCCTCTTGATTTTGTGTAAATATTCGTATTTGATAAATATTAAATCTTTTGTGAGTGTGTCAGATTGAAAGACAAACTCGCAACACAGAGGTAGGTTAAATAAATTATAGTTTTAAAAAATTAAAAAAAATAACACCCTTTTATAGTTTAATTGAACTAAGTTGTAACGTAATCTTTTAGTCGCGAAATATGGAAATGGGATCTGAAAATGGAAAATCGTTAATCCTGATGATCCTGATCTGGACAATGGAACAAAATTACTAAATTTTGTATTGTCATCGGTCCTGGACAAGTGAGCAAAATTTCGAATTAATCTGACCTTTTAAAGTGAGTAAAAATTGGTTCAAAGATTCCGTTACGTACAAGTGAAACTTAAAGTGTTAAAAATATTCAGCATTGATATCAGTTCATGTGTCTACAACTTGTACCAGTCTGTCTTAAATGTAATGTTAGAATTTACCGATGTATTTTATTGAAAGAAACCGCATGAGCACACTTCTATGCAAAATCCACTGCCTCTTAAATTGGATCTTGCTGCAACTGGCACTAACTATAATTGAATTCTTTCAGTTTTTGTTTCAGTTCACAAGTAACAAAAGCGAAGGTAATTTAAAATAATAGGTGTTTTTAAATCAATGCGTAAAACAATTCCAGTTAACAATGGAATAGATGTTTTAAATATCGCTTATTCTCTATAGAGAAAAATTGAGTTATACGCGACTTTCTTAATTGCTTTTGCCTTTTATAATAATAATGAGAAAGAAAATATTTTTGTTCGTCGAATGATTAGTCCCTTAAGACTTAAATAGAAATATCCATTTTTGTTTCGAGCTTTTCTTTCGATACAAACCATCCTCTTTTTCTTTTATGAACATGTTTGCTTCGTGTCTATTTGCGATTAATAATGCCTTGAGTAGGTCAAGCCAAACTGCGTGGGTGTTTCCTGATTGTCCCCCTTGTGTAATGCTTAAGTTTGCCCATTCTACCCTTAAAAGTTCTCTAGGTTGCATTTACCGGTTAGATTTCCAACTACACCCAATTGTTACGTGTTGGAGATGCGTAAAATTGATATAGTGACTTGCATGACTCCACTTTCTCTTTAGGTATTGGGTGTGTGATTCATTGTTAATTTAAAGAAACATTTTTAAAAAGGGAAAGCATTTTAAGGAACTACTAAAAGGTTTTAGAATTTAAAGCTTAACTACATCAAAGTATAATTCTGTTTTATGTTTAAAAGTATGGTCATCCATAAATATTAACATATTTTTTAACCATCTATTAGTTGTATCGTTACCAATCAACTTTTTACGTTTTTTTTCGTGTATGACCAGGGGTCGTAGAAGCCTAATTGTTGTGGTTATGGGCAAGGACGTCATAAGCCCTGGCCCAGGACTTCTACCACAATGGTGGTCTCGTCTCGTTTTTGACTCGGCTTTAATTAGACCATGATTCGAATCAATCCAACGGTCCAAAGTTTTCCTCTGTGCTATTTTAAGCCATGCACTTTTATTGTTGGTACGAGTATTTGACAACGTACGCTATGTACCGTCTACTTTTAAGGGTCATAGGTGTGTTCATTTGTCTGAGGGCTTCAAGAAGTCTTAAGAGGTCCCTGGTCACGGATTCGTGGCTGGCGTGTCTCGAGTTCGATTCCTAGTGTCACTGAAGATGCTCCGTGTGGAATGGCTCAATCCTCCCTTGGCATGGCGTGGAAGTTAAGAGAGCGGACGCCGCCTCAGTTGTCGTCCTCTTCACTTGACCATGGTTCAAAATTTCGAAGTCCGTCGCCAATAGCACTCGCATTGCTTTGAGTGCGACATTAAATAAACATTCACTTATGTATGACCATTCTAGTTTTGTCTTTCTCTCATATTCGATGAGAAGAAAATAGTATCGGCAAAATGGAATTCACAAAGTATTCTTTACAATCAGATTCTTTATGTATTGTATAACTGAAATATTCGAAGATTTTGGAACGTCATTTTTAAATATATCGTGTAAGTTTTTTTACTGCATACAGATGCACATAACTTACAAAATAGAAAATTTTGATGTACCCATGAAATACTAAATACAATATGGAGTGTATTAGAACTCGCAAGCACCATTATGTATGCATCACAAATGCAATTTTCCTAATCCTATTTGAACAATTTAATGAAATTCCAATAGTCTTCAAACGTAATACACAAATATATAAATTTCATAAATTTTTTTTTGCTTATTGATCATTATAAAGAAACTTCTGCAAACGTTATCGTATAATAAAACGCAAAAATAATACTCAACTTCCGAAAATTAAAAATAAAAACTGCTTTAAAAAAAGCTGTTCTTAACTTACACCTAAATTCGTAGCAAATGAAATCAAATATACGGATACCATTCACAAAATAATATTCCAGAATATTTTAATATTTATTTCATTTATTTTTTGAGAGCAAAGGCCGGAAAAATAAGTTCATCATCGCGAACTAACATTTCATTCGAATCCCTTCTTTTTTTTAATCTCCCCCGCCGCCCCTCAAGCTTTTAGATTAACTGTTTTCTACCTGCCTAAAAACAGACGCTGCGAAAGAAAAACACGCGAATTTTCATCGAAGGTATTTTTCCCGGCCCTCTGTTCGTGCCGTTCTTGAGACCTTTTGCAGCTGCGGCAGAACGGCATTGTGCCATGAGCTCCAGCGTCCGATTTTCACCGGTTTGACAGTTCGACGGGCCAAGTATTATGAACCGTCCCCTAAGATTTTCAGATTTCACCTGTCTTCAGTCACGTGAACGATAAGGCGTGGCAGCGATTGAAACTCTCTGGGCCCTTTCTGAGAACAGTGGTGTAAGCTCGTTTCGGCTATTTCGTAATATCGGGACCGGAATTTGATTCTTTTTAGAATGGTTGCTTTTAGTTTTTTCTTACAGGTCACTTATTAAATGAATGTAATGTTATTTATAATGGTTTTCTTAATAGGTTTCAGGTATATATGGAAAATGTATCGATTATAATTGGGAAAATAACATCAGTTATAATTTGATTGTAATAAATTATTTAATTATGTATTAATTTAATTATACAATTATATGCAAATATCCTAGATTATTTTTATGTGGTTTTTAATTTTTTACAATTGCACCTTTTTTAATTCAAAAATTGAAAATATATAATGTATTTTAATTTTTTATTTTTATGAAAGTTTTAAAAGTTGTAAATAATAGGTGAAACACACAAGTTTTTTCTCATCCAATTTCTTATTGAAGGCGGCTATAGCCTAGTGGAGTGTTGTGGTGCCGCTGAACCCCCGTGGCCGTGGTAGCCTAGTGGTCAAGATATCGAATCATGGCTGGCGTGTCATGAGTTCGAGCCCAGTACCACTAAAGACCCGCCGTGTAGGGGAGCTATGCACGTTAAATCTGTTGAGAGCTCAAACGTCTTCCCGTTGGTGTGGTGTTGTAGTTAGAAGAGGGGTGCCAGCTCAAATGTCGTTCACGTCACTTGACCACGGTTCAAAATTACGAGATCCGTCCCCAAAAGCCCTCATGTAGTTGAACAGTGCGACATTAATATTCACTCACTCACGCCGCTGAGCCCCGCCGTGTAGAGGGGTCCGATGTCCTCCCTTTGGTGTGGAGTGCCCATTCAGATGTCGTCTTCGTTATGACTGAAGTTCAAAATTACGAGGACCGTCACCAATAGCTTTTTATAGTGCGACATTAGTATAACTTAATCTCGCTGCTTATAAATTTATCTAAAAAAGATCAATATTCTGTAAAAAGTTGTAATTTTCCTAAGCCTTAAATTGACCTGTCATCTTTAACACTATAGATGATCGGGGGGAATTACAGGAAATCTAAAACTTACATATATAATATAATATTAAAAAATCTTAAAAATATTATCGATGATTTTCGCCAGACGCCAAGAAGACAATTACTTCTAGGAGGAAACACTTAAACTCATTTCTTAGAGCGTAGAATTTTAACAAACACTCGATTCATTAGTCGCTACTTACACCACTCTACCTTTCGCTCTGGGCCAGGTAAAAAAGTAAAAGACGAAGACCCATCACTTCTATTAGTGACATCTTTCAAATCATAGATATTATTACCTTTGAAGGTTTTGCTGCTGGAGGTTAAGGGAGCTAATAGTTCAATGCTTCATAGTAATTTTTTTTTCTCCTTTTCCATTTCGGGTTCCCTCTCGAATTTTTTCGTCCCCCCCGTCCGTACGAAGTCTGAGCGAGCGCTTTGTTCTCTTCGGAATAAAATTATAGAGTAATGTCCGAAATGTATTTGTAAGAGGACGGATTTTTGTTTTCCCGTGTTTGAGGCGTACCTCCAACATTTTTCCTTCTGACTGCTGTGCTGTTGTCGTCTGAAGTAAATTGGGGGTTTCCGAGTGCTTTTTCTCAATAAAAATACGCCCTTCCCTTAGTGTTTTTGGTTTTTTCCCAGGTTAAATCAGACTTACATCGATGCGATGTATTAAAGATGGGAATAAATTGGGTGGAGAATAATTTAGAGTCCCGTTTCCTTGTTTATTTATTTGATAGATTGGAGTACGCTGTTTTTTTTTTTACTGTGTTTAAATGCAATTTGTTAAAAACAGTCACTCGGATAGTTTTTTTTTTAAAAAAAGAATTTTCCTTCCGCTGCAATTTATTTTTCATAATTTTGACTCATTGATGGTGTTTTAGTTTTTCATTCGAAATTTGTGATTATAAAAATATTGGAATTTAAATAGAAAAAAAAAACTTTTTTTCCTTGTCTTTTATATTTCGTATGCCAGTTATTAATTTCTCTCCCCCAAAAAAAAAAAGAAAATTTAAAATTTTTTCAAAAATAAATCAATATTTAACTAATTATTTTTAGAAAAACGAACTTAAATTTACATATTTAAAGTCTTTTTCAAACAAAATAACATTTTTGTATATTAATGTAAATTTTTGAAAATTATACTTAAGGACTCGTTAAACTTGAGACTGATATGTATTGCTTTGAAAATATGCAGTACAGTTCAACATAGATAACGCATTATCTAAACACATGAATTACATATTGGAACAAATTTGTGTTTTCTAGGTAAAATGGGTATTTTTCGTATTTAGCTAAAAAAAACTTTTTTTTCCTTGTGAAAGGATTGCGGAGAGAGAGCTTCGTAGTTGAATTCAGTTAGTTCCTTGTGGCTCAAAATCCTCACGTTGGTGTGACGTGAAAGCTTAGAGAGTGAGATGCGAACTCGGGTGTCATACTTGTTACTTTACCGTGGTTCAAAATTGCAAGAACGAACGCCAAAAGCACTCGGTTTGCTTCGGAATGCAACACGAGTAAGAAATCAAATCAATTTGTTCTTTATGGAATTAAAAACCTTAGGAAAAAGTTGTTACGATAATTAATTTGAAATTAGTCTTAAATTCTCTTCACATGGAGTGATTTGGAAGCTATGAAATACCAACTGACTTTTTTGACTTGATTATGGATCAGTATTGCAAATCCCGTTCTTCAATTGCCATATAGCGAAATTAATTTACATTCCTTCGAAAATGTCAATAGTTTACCTGTGTTTCTTTGAAGAATTTCGCTATGCTTTATTTATATTTTATCTCTTGGTAATACTACGTAATTCTAACATTCATTGGAATCTTTTTCCATTCGTCTACGATGAAAAGAATAATCTTTCAATATCACAACCGGATGTTTAATTTTCTCACGGAAAAAGAAAAAAAAACAGTTTAAAAATTGTATCCACCACTTGTTTCCCAATGTTTTCGTGAATTAGTAAATGAATGTAATTCCTCTATGCGAACAGAATATTCCCGACTTAAAACTACCTCTTCCGAATTAACTGGATTCGCGATGACTTTACCGCATTCGTCTGTTAAATCCGATTGTCATGAAATATCCATAGCATACAAATCGGTTCAAGCTTTATTATAATTACTGCTCCAACTTGACGACTTACGCTCCGAATCCGGCTTAAACGTTCCTGGTTATCGTTTGATGTTCCAGTGTTGCCATTGTGTGATAGAGAAATGAATAAAAGATTATAAATTTCGAATTGGATGGTAGTGCTTAAGCGAAATTTATAATGATCGTCTCTCTTGCGTCTATAAAATGTGGAATCGCGTAAGTTATATACCGTTCCTCTGATCTAGGTATACTATAAGTTTATTTCAAATACTGTTTGGCGATATTTGAGTGGTGTTAATATTTAATTTGAATGCTGCTGATGTCTCATAACACTGGCATTAATCCCCATTTCTTGGCGCCTAGTTGGTCATTAGTTTATCATCACAATTCCGTTAATGCGTGAGGTGCAATTTTTAAAAGAACATCTTTTCCACTTTGTAAGCTAAATGTGTTCTTCATTACCAACTGTTGGGGGAAATGTCTGGTCAGTTTGTTAAAAGCATCAGTGGTAAAATTCCGGTTTCAATTTGCTGTCGTACCCAAAATTTAAACCAGGAAAATTGCAGTAGACAAAAGAGGGTTGAAAGAAGGCAGGAAAGTACATGCGGCGAAGTGTTATGCACAAAGTAACCGAGCAATACTGGGTGAGTAATCTAGAATTCAAACATTCTCATCACCAGGATAGCATCCATCAATGTGTAGCACTCGAAATCTTTTGTTATGTGCACTCACTTAATTCCATCAATCATTTTTGTTGACTTTATTTCCGGGTATTGTTAAAGGAACATGATTGTTTGAAGTGGTATATACATCAAGAACGAAGTGTTCGTGGGTTTTATTGGGTATTGGATGCGTCGAAGTGACTCAGAAACGCTAGTCATTAAGGTTTTTAATTCGAAGGAAGCCTCTTGGGAGGTCGTGTTCCATATTTCGTCACAGTACTAATTGGAATGATTATGTCTTGCTTCACCCAAACGTGATTTGTTCAGACATTAATTCATCTCGTCTTGTTTTTATCTGTCGTCACGTAACGTAATTCACATTTCTTATATGTTGGTATCTCTTGAGTACAAATCTGTTAATTTCTTAAATTCTTTTGCTTTTTCAACTTGTGAAATTTCTAGACAATATTTTATACGCGAACACTTGTATTTCAGTTAATTTCATTTTAGTTTATTTAATGAATTGCGACATTTGTTCTTTCTCGAATCATTTAATAATTTAATGGAATCTTTATGGTACAGATAAGAATTCGGATATTCTTTTCTCGGCAAACAAATAGAATGTTGAGTTTCATTTTTTAAAGTTTTTTTTATTCGTAAGCTTTCACGGCGAAAAATGATTTTATGCTTCCCCTGACGAATTCCATTCCTTTGTAACAAATGCAGTTTCCGCCTAAAATCGATATTGGATTCGAGCGTAATTCTTAATCCAATATACTCATGAGAAATTTTAAATTTTATGTAGCAACTAGTTTTCCCTACACGTACAGTAAAGATTTTTTTACGATTTAACGATACATCATTTTTTATTATTCTTCAGTGTGTCATTTTTTTTTTTTTCTTTGTGTTCATTTAGCGTGACTACAATATCAATCGCTCAAGTTTTTCTTAACTGTAGATATTTCTGTTAGAGTTTAAGTTTTGATTTCTTATTGAAATTTTTTAGGTATACGTCTTATAGGCAAACTTTTTAAATTACAACTTAAAGCTCGTAGAGTTATCTAAAAATTAACTGTGCTATGTGTCGAGTGTGTTCCTTAGCTGGAATAAACGTAAAC
This sequence comes from Trichonephila clavipes, assembly GCA_019973935.1. Lineage (NCBI taxonomy): Eukaryota > Metazoa > Arthropoda > Arachnida > Araneae > Nephilidae > Trichonephila > Trichonephila clavipes. The sequence goes on along the minus strand of BMAU01017533.1, from coordinate 955,654 downwards.
AATTTTAAGCCTGTAATTTCAGGCCGATATAATATATATATACTAATACCAGACTATTGTTTTGGATTTGTATATGAATGTGGTTTTCGTAAAAGAACTGAATGCTTTTATAGAACACTTTTATGCACACGTTTTCGAACATAAGTGTTCACATGTCATTCATGCTTCCTATTAAAATGCACATTTAAAGAATTTTTTGGGTTTCCCTACTTTCAGGGATGTGTTAGCGTAGTGGTCATGGTCTCGAACTCGTTGTCGAGTCCTGATGCTACTGAAACCCCGCCGTATAGAAGGGCTGTTGCTTGTTAAATCTGTCGTGCTTCATCCTCACGTTGGTGTGGTGTGGAAGTTAGAATGAGGTGCTGGTACAGGCGTCGTGTGCATCCCTTGCCTGTGCTTCAAAATTACAAGGTTCGTCACCAAAGCCCTTATTTTGCTTTAAGAAGCAGGACGATGGTAATAAACACGCCCTCACTCATTCCCAACCTTTAGTGCATTATTCAAAATCTTAGTGTCCGCTTTCATTGTCACTGAGCGGCTGTACTAATGCCTCCACCTGACCCAAACATAGTGGTTAAACAACCCTCTATTGCAAATCCCTGATATGAAACTGAATCCTACTCACTTGGCGAAATCACATCTCGCACCACCCATCGAAATCTAGCCCTAGAATTAAGCCCTGTCAACTCCTGTGCAAATGGATCCTTCCTCTCAACATATCCCTGTCACATACATTCGGAGAAGGGTCTGAAGCACGTTGGGCCCTTTCTGTGTAAAGGCCCCCCAATTAACTGCTTCGCTTAAACACTGATGAAACATGAACGGCCGTTTTATGTGCTCGCTTCGTTCATTATGCAAGCGAGGCGCTAACTACCTTTGTGCGTCCTCCCTGCTTTAATGATATTCCAAAGATTTCGCCCCCGCTCGCTGTGTATAGTAGTGGACGCACTCTGCCCTTATTACGCATTTGCTCAGAACAATCTTTACCGTGCCTTTTAAATCCTTTCGAGAGGGGAGGTGGTAAGATGAAACCGTTTTGTTATGGACTGCATCGGTTATGAAAATGGGATGGATTGGATGAAATTTCGATATTTCAGAGATAAGGGGGGTTGTGTATGTAAGATGTTTGCAAGATCGATACTGATGTACCTTCTGTCGGTTGAAGCGTATATAATTAGAATATTATCAAGTCTTTATGTAAATTGTTTAATATCTTGTGACCTTTCCGTTTTTTTTAAATATAAATGCACGTTATTTGTAATACAATCCTTTTGGTGTGTGAACAATATTTTATAGAATAGAATTTTTTATAAATCTATTAAATTCGTGAAGAAGGTATTCTGAAGAATTTGTACTGCATTTAAATTTCAAACGTTATAACTTAAGCCCCCCTTTTTTTAATGAATATGAATAAGAGTAATTTTTGAGATTTCATTCTGCAAAATACTTGGAATGATTAGATATTTTGAAGAAAAAAATTCGTTTCAAGTTTTTTAAAGTACAAGAAAATTTTATTTTAACAATTGTAGTTATATATACTTACAACCAGTGGCGCAAACAAGGGGGGTTCCTGGGGATCCGGACCCCCCAAAGCCCTTGATTTTTTTCCAATTGATTATAATTCTCAGCATATAGTACGTAAAATTAAGTATTTGTTATTAATGATTAATTTTATTAATTAATGCTAATTATTTATTCAATAATTAGTTTTTTACTGTGTTTTGTTCCCGAAATCGACAAAATCAAAAGGAGCATGATACAAGAATGGTGAACTTTTGACCCTGGACTCCCCCTCTGAAAAATTCCTGTTTGCGCTACTGCCTACAACTGATATCTCTCGCTCACAGCAAATTCTATAACAAATACTGCCACATTTGGAAATAGTTTTTTATCTGCAGTCCTTGTTTATCCCATTAATGAGACTGTCCTGCCATAATTTTTATACTAATTACGATATAACCCAATTTCTAACTGACTTTAAAAGCTATTTATAAAAATTTAGTTTAGTTTCGTCATCATCCTGTGATTGTAATATTGGTGGTGAGGAAAATGTGAGACATGTACCACTGGCTTCCAAGGGACTTAATACAAGGTAGCCTCCGAATCTTTAACAACTTATTTCCACCAGAAGTGTTTTTAACAAGTTCTGTGAATTAGTTACAAAAATTTGTAATCCTTCATAACCTCAATTTTTTTCCCTTCATTCCTTTGTAATGTCTGATTAATACTTTTGTGAGCCCCGCGTGATACTTCGTGGTGCATAGGGATTTTATAATTGCTTTCAATGAAAAAAAGTCGTTGTTTATCGCAAATGTTTCATACATTTGATTAGAGACCCACAGAAAAGTAGTTTAAAATAATACATACTTTTCTCGAAGTATTCCTTTGTTCAAACAATACATAGTTCTCTTTATGTTAAAATATTGCCGGTATTAGTATAAAGATGACCACGGCTATTTTTAAGGGCTCTTACACTGTCCAGATCGGACATTATTCATTCTCTCGTCATTTCACATAGAGGTTTCTTTAAAGCAATACACAAATGCTCTGATCTTTCCTCAAAACAAAATAGATGAACATTCTTCAGTAAACGGGTGATTCTCCTTTTAGAATTTAATAGTTTTTATTACCACCGAAATTGAAGAACAACAAAGGAGGATCGGAACGATCATAAACAAGGAGCAAAAAGAACGTGATAAACTTTCGAGTTTGTCCTTGAGAATGTGTACGGACCATCCACTTGATGCTCTTCTTTTTTCCAACTTTTTATATATACTTTTTTTCCCACCCTTTTCCTTCTGAATTCACCTTCTTATTTCTTGCCGGACATGAATTATGGCATCGTTAAAGCGTAAAAGAGCAAAGTATAGGGGGGAAATGGTTCGGTCTCCTGGTTTTTAGGGACCGTTTATGGATTTATTTTCGACAATTTCTGTTCCCTAATTTCAGCGGCCGCGGGTTTTTATTGAAGCTTAACAAGAGGCTTTCTCTCACCTGCAGTGAAATATTTTCTCATCGTGGTCATTAATAAAATTATCCCCTTGTGTACTTTTGCTTTTTACTCGGAGAGGAAAAATGGAAAGAGAGGGCACGTAAAAAAAGGGACTGTGAATAAAGACAGAACAGTGTTTAACAATAGGGTAAACTGAAGTTAAGGAAAGAAAAAAAAAAAAAACTTACCCTTAGAGTTATCTTTTTTGAATGTGTGATTAATTTGTTAACTCGGGTTTCTTTTGTAGTCACTCAGCCTTATCTTGAACTTCCTCCTTTTTTTTTTTCCTTCGGTGTGTATGACTTACGCATCCTGTTAAAGGGTCTGTTTAGCATTGTTTCTAATTCTTTTTTCTCCCCCTTCAAATGAATACCCAGAGTGTTTTGTTTGGGGATAAGATATTTCTAAAGACCTATTTTTTTGTATTAAAGAAGTCCCGAAGCGCCTATTAAAGCGCGAGTGATTTACAAGTATTTAAAATATGCAACTCTCTGTATTAAAGCTTCCCATATTTTAAAACGGAACCTTATTCTCTGTACAGTAAAGTTATGTTTGTACAAATATACGAAAACAATGGAAGAGATCAAATGTTAATGTTTGGCCGCTGTAGTCTAGTGGTTATGGTCTTGAACTCGTGGTCGGGGTTTCCCGGGTTAGTCCTGGTGCCACTGAAGACTCGCCGTGTAGAGGAGGCTGATGCCCGTTGGATCTGTCAAAGTTCAACGTCCTCCCGTTGGTGTGGTAGTTGGGGGGAGGGGTGCCCGTTAAAGGTCTTTCTCGTAAATTATCTAGGTTCAAAACATCTAGATCTCTCGTGTTGCGATGCTAATAAACCCCTCACTTACTCCAAAATTCTGCTGTTACATATTTAAAATAATGTACACATGATAAATATATTTTATTTTTATGTAATCCTACTAAATCTCGTTTTTGTTTAAACACAATCGGGGAAATGTAGACCACCATTTACATCTCCTGTTTTTCTCCAAGTAGAATAAAGCGACCGCATGTTGTGTTTTATTCCTTCAGAAAACAAGGATCATAAGCTTGCGCCTTTTTTATGATTCGCCGCTCTGCCTTTATAAATCCCTCCCGCAAGAGATAAATGATTTGGGAAAAGGGTACTCCCACAAAAAGCGGCAGGGAAAGGAAACGAAAGAAAAAAAATACTCCTGTAATTTAGGTTATATTTTGGAAAAGCCCTTGCGGAAAAGGCAGTGCGCATCGAAAGAATTCATACGCGACTGAGACGGTTAGCAGCTGCTTCCTATTTATTTTGCCGCCTTTGCTCCAGGAGAAAGAAACAAGTCCTGACTTTGACAGGCGACATGCTCATTCATTCTGTCACCCGCTCTTTGGAATCTGTCGCCCGCCATTTTGATTCATGCTCACTATGAACTAGCAACGCCATCTAGTGAGGGTTTGTTTTACTAAATCGTCTGTGGAAATTGTGTACGACCGTGCGGAGTTTTTTTTTTTAAAAAAAAGAGAAACTGTATGTGTATGTTTATTAAAAAAATTTTAAAGACTTGAAAATTAAGAGTAATTACAAATCGACAATTTATTTTTTTGTAATATAAATATTGATTTGTTTAATTATTTGATTTCGGTACGGATTTCAGACTTTGTAAACATACCGTGTAATGTGTAGACAAACCTGTTTTTTATGCGATTTTTGTCAGCAAATTTTTAGTTTTGAAATTTTTGAATATTTTTTCGTGCGGTTGCTTTCAAGTGGTCCCTATTTATTGCACAAAAACGGGGGTTGACTGTAACTTGTATGTGTGTGTGTATTTAAGATCGAAAATACTCTTCTAAAAGTTATAAATAGCATTTTTTCTGTGTATCACTGTCTGTGAATTTTATATTTGCACACATAAGTATTCGTTTAAAAAAATAAATCGAATTAATTATAAAAGTATTATATGTGAGATTGTATTCTTGTATACATCTTAAATTCTTTATTCCTGTAAATTTTGCGAAACTACTTTGATTCTTATTACGAAAACTCTTCATTTCATATTTTCCAAGTTTTTAATATTTGTCTGATAAAATAATAAAAATAATAATCCTGTTATTTTTTGAAAGTGAACCCACTTAGCGTTTTGTGAAGGACTGCATATCTAAAAGAATCAGTAATACTTAATTGGAATTTTTATATAAATAAATTGTGGTATAGCAATTCATTTCTTTACAGCAGCAAATTAAAATTTTATTACAGAAGTATTAAAGTTAAAGCGGAAACACAAGCTTCAAATATCTTTTTAGTCATGATTTATTTACTGAATGTTTAACTCTCTCGTGACTAATTGCTATATCCAGATTCATGAATTTGATGTGTATCCAAAATGCTTTTGCGCACCATGAACTGAAACAATCTAATCGGAGGGAAAAATCGCATTGCATCCACCATCATGTAACGAACATGCGTGACAAAAGATCTGTATTTACAAATCGTGTCCATTATTATATCAAGTTCAAGATGATATATTCTAATTTTTCTTAATTTCTTATCTCTCTATGAAATGCTTATTCAAGCAGAACCGCGCATAAAGATCAATTCGAGAATGACAAGAAGCGTAAATTTTAGGGTGGGAATGATATGGCCGCGAATTTTTTTAATCCTTTCTTAGCCTTTTATTTTTTGGATTGTTTTATTTTGGTAATCGCCGTGAGATGTGAAATTGTTCAGTTATTGCAACTGGGATTTACTTGCTGGTGTGGTTTTTTTTTCGTTCGCCTGTTTGATAAAAGAAATGGTAATGTAATGTTTTTGTTTTGAAATATTATGCAGTACAATTAGAGATTTGTGTTTCTTATTTATATATCGTATAAATATTTTGGCCATTGTGTTGTAGACGTATCTGATCAGCAACTTATATTTTTGGGTTGTCATTTTCAATTGTTAAAAATAGCGGTAGAACTTTAGTTTTATTGTTTGGGTATCATACCAATATTTAATTTAAAAGATCTATACTTGTCGAAATTGTTATATTGAGAATTTTAAAACAAATATTTTCTTGTAATGTTCGAAATTTTACCTGCAATTGATTAATTATAGAGTACTAAAATTCAACATCTGATCTTATGATTGCTTGCATTTATTAGGATGGGTTAAATATTATCTTTATTTTCTGAAAGTCTGACATTTTAAAGTTTCTACAAATGATAACGGAAATTATGTTTATTATATGAATAACGGAGTGTTTTATCTGAAATTTAATTTAGGAACGACAAGTATTTAATTTTCATAAAATAAGCATTACATTTGCTTTTTTTTTTTTTTTTATTATTTATTTCTTTATTTGTCAAATCGGAATTTTTAGTTTGTTAATTAGACGATCCAAACCGAAGTTTGTTCACCGTAATGAGTTAAAATCCGTTCGTGAATTTTTATCCGCTTTGTATATAGAAACCTTCTCTAATGGCAATGTTTTAAAACCAGTGCTGCTGTTACAGGCGAAATCATGAGAATTTCTAGAAACGCCGCTGCAGATGTTATTTAATTGTGCTTGTGCATTTATGGTTAGAAAAATGTAAATAGGAGCATTTTACCGAAAATGAATAGAGCAAAAAAAGGGTTCCTTGCTATTTAAATCCATTAGAGTTTCTAAATGATATATTTTTGAGTTCTACAATTGAATTTGAAGAATGATTTTTTATAAAAAGCTCTCGTGAAAGTGGGTTCAAAATAAAGCATACTTAGCTCCACTCTGTTTATTTCGAAATGCAAATAAGCAGGGAATTTTAATATCCTAGTTTCGAAATAATTGGCCTGCAGTGAAAACAGGGCAAGACAATTGCACCGTGGCCATTAATTTATCCTTACTTTTATTGGTTCCTTTTATTTTGTTCCCCCTTTTTTATTATTCTGCTTATTAATTTATTTCTTTTTTGCCGTTGTAAATACCTTAGTGAAAGGAATTTCTTTTTAACTAACAAGATAGGAAAACGAAGGGAGGAGGAGGAGGAAGAGTGTAATGCATCACGCAAATGAGGGAGAATCATTTTCGAGTCCAATTCGAATAGAATTCTAGTTCGGAACCCATTTTTGCTCGAGTTTTTATTAAAATTGGTATGGTAATTACGTCTGTCTTTGTTATGTATGGGGGAAAAAATATCAACCATATGGTTTAAGTGATCCAGTAAGTCTGACCCGTGTCACGTGACCCATGACGCACGTGCGTGATTTTCAGAAATGGAGTTGGTTTAGAACTCACACACGATTTCAAAGGGTTTTTTGTGTACTCGAAAGAGCATGTTCTATCAGGAGAGAGTAATATTTAGACCATCTGATAAGTCTAGATATTTTTAAAAGATTCTGGAATTTTTACCATTTCTTTACTCGTTGCCTCTATTTTAAATTGGTTCGTTGTGAATCTATAGCCTACAGAATTTTTTTTTTTTTAAATTTAACTACAATGTAATGTGAATTTTTTTGTTATTGCTAGAATCAGTTTTCAGTGGTTTCATCTTTTCTCAGTCTAGTATCCCATTTAGCTACGTGAAGAAATACAGGATTTGTTCATTTTTTTCCTCTGGGTTTCGAAACCCTATAGTAAAAAACTGCGACGTTTACAGTAAAAAAGAGCATCTGAAAGCATTCACAAATAATTAAAGTTTTATTTACGTACTTTACTAGTGCTCTATGTGTGAAACCTTGGTTTTACGGCGTACATCAATGCGATAGTTCAGTTCCTGCCATACTGTTCAACATGTGGCTATCAATGTTATTAACTGCACGTGTTAACCTTTCATTCAATTCTGCCATATCGCGCGGCTAAGAGGTTACAAAATCTTGATAAAAGACCAAATTTTCGAATAACACGTGCTGTCAATAACATTAATAGTACCATGTTGAACAGTGTGGCAGGAATTGAACTATCGCATTGTTGTACGCTGTGTAACAAAGATTTCACACACAGAACACCAGTAAAGTATGTAAATAAAACTTGAATTGTCTCTGCATTGTTTCAAATGTTCTTTTTTTGTTACATTTGTCTTATTTTTTTTTTTAATACAGCGTTTCGTAACAGTGGCAAAAATTTATGTATAACCCGAAATTTTTAGTTGCACTTTATATACAAAACTTGCGTTTACTCAGTGCCGGCTTATCCATTAAGGGCCCGGATAAGCTGGACTTAACCAGATTCTCTGGTTAAAAATTTCGATCCGCCAGTGCCAAGGGGGCCCGTAGATCTTCTGCGCCCAGGGCCCGAAATGAGCTTAAATCGGCACTGGGTTTACTAGTCCCCCCAGTATCCACCAATGGGGAGAACTGGAGAAAGATCATATTTTTATGCAGAAATGCTATTTCAATTACATTCTTGGTGTTTATGCTAAAAATTATGTATATATATATACTTGGCATTATAAATTTTCTTTTATTTAGTAATTAAAAAATACATTAAATATTCTTTACTTTTAAAAAAAAAATAGTCTGTTTTATTTTTAAATATATGCGAGCTTTTTTCTTATTCCATATTATATTTTTCCTTTAAAAATTCCTGACATCACACGGTTATATCCAATTGAAAAATGAAGAGCAAAGCCCGCTGGACAAAGATAATAAATTTGTGTTACAAATATGCCGGGACAATACCTCCTTTTCCCCGCACAAACACAAAAAGAAACGAGGAGGGGAAGAAAAAAAAGCATTAAAAGAAGACCTCAGAAACAAAAAAAGAAACCGATATTTAATCAAGCTGTCTCTTTCTGCTTTGTCAGCTATTCTTTTTGCCCAATGGAGCGTGAATCCCTGCAAGTGATATGAAGAAAATGATTATTTGTAAAAGAACAGATTTTTGTAGCAGATTTATGCTTTTGCCCTTATTTTGATAATGGAAACTGTGTGGCCGCTTGTTTCTGTTTCCTAATCTTTCTCTGAATTGTTGGTGGTTCCTGTTGAGATATTGATTGGGAGACTTAATGAGACCTATTCGTTACGAGAGTTACTTAGAAAAGGCATTTTTTTCTTTTTATTTCTACTGGTGACATCTTTTACGCACAGGGTTGCTGCTTCGTTGTAATTCTTTTACTTCAATGTAGAACTAATGAGAGGGAATGCCCTCAGTTAATACAGCATTTATCTTAATTGCATATAATAATGAAAATTGTTTCAAATCGGATTGCTGCACCGAAGTTTAGGGTACAAATGACTTCATTGACATAGAAATAATTTTAAATAGTCCCAATTGAGCCTTGTAAAAATTTCTTTTGAGGTTCAGCATTCTTTATTTGTATCTATGGTAGTGTAAATTTAGTTATGCTAAATATTCAATCGCTATAATTATAAAATTTTAAATAAAGCTTCTTCGCTTCCCCCTCCCCCTCCTCCTCTTTTAACTCTTCGTTAGAAGAATTTGACTTCTGAATTTTTTTGAAATTCAAACTAAAGAACTGAGTCTTCTGCTGCTTGATCCACAACACGTAAACACTCTTACTAATCATTTTAGATTATTGAAAAATATAACCTGATATGGGATTTTAAATGGTTAAGTCAAATGTAACATAAAAGTACATTGCTAGCTATTTAAATTGAACAGCTTTGTAGAGAGATTGATGTACGTTAAATGTGACGAGACTAAGAGTTCTCACGTAGGCAAAGTGTGTTGGATAGTGGGTTCCAGCTCAGGGGTCGTCTTCGTCATCTGACCGAGGTTCAAAATTACGAGATCCGTCACCAATAGCCCTTGCATAGCTTCAAAATACGACGTTAATTGACAATTAATAAAATGAAACCAGTTGTATAATTATGGAAATACAGCACTTTCCTTTGGATTCAATTCAGTTAAATATGAGCTGCAAAGTTCTTTTTATATCTGCAAATTTTTCATCTAATCTTAAGCAACACAGTTACATTGTCCTGTCACCATAAGATAGCTGTATTAACACTATAATGTGTGAATAATTGGTAGCGTTATTTTAATGCAAAAATTAAATAAGTCGTTAGGAACGGTATTTTTCGTTGCCAGGCTGTCTGGTTATCAAATGGGAGACTAATTTCAACATTTTCCAGATCAAAGCATTATACAATATCGGTCAAACATATCGAAGATAATAAAATATAAAGTCCTTTAAAGATTAACCTTACCAGATTTTTTCAGTAAAAATAAATGCTTACTTGATTGTTTTGAGAATTCTAGTCATACTACTACTGTGTCAATAATCGTATCAAAATCGGTTTATATTTAATCGTATTTCATTTATTATGGAAAAACTTATCTATTCCCACCTTGCCTATTAATCTGTTTATCATAGAAATCATTATCGGAAACATTAATGTGGCGATCATTATTATTAGAAGCAAGTGTCATCTGAGTAATAGTGGTGATAAGAAATATGCGACGTGCATACTCAAACCTTTCTCGTACACTAAATCATTGTCATTATTACCTTGCATTTGCAATAAGGAATGCGCATTGTCATCTGTACATTTAAAAGTATATAAATAATATGGTATCTTGCATTCTTGTTGCAGAAATCTCGATTGCGAAGCGCATGTGTAGAATAATGAATACGTGATCTCCGAGAGTAACTGGGACATATTTCATATTTTAAAGCGTTATCTTCGAAAAAAACTTATTTATTTGTGGGGAGAAAAATAAAAGTGTAATCTGATACTAGACGAATGTGGCGCTTCACTGATAAGTCTTGGAATTCTTGTTTACAATCGCGAAGTCGAAACGAGTATTCCAGAACTTGCCTGGAGGATAAAAATCCAAACTGTGTGAGAAGGCAAGGAACGAGATCAATTTTGGATTGCAGAGTTACCTAGGAATTTTAAAATTTAGAATTTTTAGATTATATTATTCTCTTCGGTAGCTACAGTAAGTTGGATAACTTCAGTCTGAACGAGAACCAATCAAAATGGAATTTTACCTCTTATAATGAATATATGCAATAATATTTTTAACACATAGGATTCGGATATCTTTATGGTGATGTATAGGTTATATATATATATATACAAGGAGTATAAAAGAAATTTTTTTAAGTCAATTCCTACTTAGATCAACATAGAAAAATTTTATTTTAGCTTTTTATTAAATAGTTAGAATTAATATAAATATGTATATACATATGGCAGATTCGCAACATTAAGTGGTAATTAATTTTTGTTAATTTTCATTAAAGTATCGTATTGTCATCCAAAACAATCATGTGTATAAAATTTCAGTTCAACTGAATGCTGTAAAACGAGAAAAACCTTTTCAAGTTTTGACACAAGTCGCCAACGTGGCTGTATTTGTAATTCTTTAAAGAATTAGTTTTAATCAATTAATTTGTATTAATTATAGTTAAATTATTGTATTGTCATTCAAAATAATCATGTATGTAAAGTTACAGCTCAATTGAGTACTTTAAAATGTATTTTATTAACGATTGAAAATTCTACCATTGTAAATAAATAAATATATAGAGTGTGAGCTAATAGTAGGAATTGAAAAAGTGTTTGTCTTTGGACGCTTGAAGGAAAGAATAAGCAAGTTAGGACTGTTCTCTGCATTTGGAAGAATTTACTGGCCTATGCTCTCGCCAAGTTAATCTAAATTTTTCCAAAATTTTCAATTTACATGCTTTTTCTACGAGTTATTGGTTAAATGGACTGAGGAGTCCTACATCAATTCATATTGATTATCTTTCTGTCTACTCTGGTATGAAGCTTATTTTTTCTGCTCCGATAGTACATGGAAATCCGAGTCTGCAATTAAGCTTGTTTGCATCTATCCCCACTGCTTTCTGTTTTGACCTCCCCCCACTGATACCTATCCCATTAGCCTAAAAGCCAACTCGGCCCATTTAACTTGAATGGGGTATCCCCGTAAATCCATCATGTCCCTTTGTAACATCCCTCGCCGATATTGCTCATTTCCTTTCTTAATACGACTCCTGACTTTATTTGTGGCTTTCCTAATTATCGAAACTCTTTCCCCGTTTCCAATTAAACATAGGAGGACGAATCGAATCTTCCTTCCCTTTCTGTGGCCGGGGGTTGCGCAGGGGTGGTAGAGTTTTCGGGGAACAAGACAGACGAAAACGGTAATAATTAGAGGCTGCCGAAACCGGCGCAACCGAAACCAGGGCGAACCGGTGCGTTGGACCATGAACCGGAGCCCTCCCTTCTTGTCTGTGATCCCTGTGTTCTTTCGTGTTTGGGATGGAGGGGATTTAAAAGTGACGTCATTTTTGACGGGGTGGGAGGGGCTGAGGGCCCATTTGGTGAAACATCCGGAAAGACGGCCGGGGCCCTCCGACAACACGAAACTGTTTTTAGAGAGGAGGGTAAATCTGGACGGCTTTCAGCCTAAGTGCGTTTTTATAGCCCCCCGTAGTGCAACTTATGTTGCCAGCGCGCGTAATGTCCGCTCCAGTTGAAAGAAATGACTGAAAAGCTATTTTCTCTTGTATATTTTTATTGCACATTGCAATTTCATGAGGAAGTTAATCACTGTAATATTTTTTTTTCTGAGAGGTGATCTAATGCGTCCATAATGATATGCTTTTAAAAAAAACTGCCAGTTCGCTTGGGATTTGTTGAAAAACAGATTAGTGTTTATTTTCTAAGCTTAGGTCGCGTCGAAAATCACTAACCTTATTTTGAAGTCAAATAACCGTAAATATTTACAGTTAAGACGGCGCTTCAAAAGAGTTATTTTCTACGATTTTGTGTCGCGATTAATTGGGAGCGTGTGAACTTGTTTGTCACAAAAGTAAATCAGATTGTCATATTATTTAATCTTGTTTTGATTTCCTCGTTTAATAACCTATATTTTTACTTGGATTATACTAAGATCTCGTACATTCTAGTTCACGGTATGGAATATAAAGGTAAATCTGAACCTGCACTGACATTTCTCAATTATCATTACAGTACTTTATTTTCTTTTAGAAGTTCATTATAAACTGATGGACTTAATTCTAACAAAATGCTTTTACTTTTTTTTTTCAGAGACTTATTTATCGCTACAATAATTGTAAGCAAGATCCAGTTATATATTATGGTATCGTTACTTTATATACTTGGAACCATTTCTGCTGTTTTAATTGTATTTCAAGAGTAACTGCTACGTTGGTTATAGTTGTGGTTTTCCTTTTTAGTGCATTTCTAACAATACAATAGTTAACATCAATCTTAGTTTTACATTGACACTATTTTGTTTCCGATTTCGGAAGAATGTATAGCTTGCCCTCCAATATGTACGAATTTGTCCTTTTTGGAGAATGAACAATGTAGTAATTTCCACCATTTATCAATGTCACTGCTGAAGGTGTCCCTTGTCTGGCTGCATGAGAGGACTGGGATGGGGTCATGGGTTATTTTCATTTCGGGTCATGAGAGGACGTTCTTTTTGCCGAGATGCTTCAAATCGTTGAAGTGGGAGGGATCAGAGCTCAAGTGCGCTGTACTCTCAGTCTTGGTGGGAGGTAAGAGGGTCAACATACAGCTTTTAATGCGTACCTAATGCCCCTTAAAGCCTTCCCTCTTGGTACTGGTGACGCATAGGGCTGTGGGGCTTCCATATCTCCGTGAAAATGCCCTGATCGATGGTCCCCTCGGTGGTAAGGCATTCAGAACGGGCTATAATGCGGTTACTTTTTTTCTATGGGAAAAATGGAGATTCAGACATTTGCCCCTCACTTGAATGCCATGTGATTTAATTATTAACAGCATGCGGTCCTTTTAAACTATTCAGAAATGGAATTAATCTGACACTGCTGTGTTTTTTCCATCTTTGTTTCCGAATGTAGTTTAAATTTATACTTTAAAATAGAAATTTAAATCCGAGAATTATGTAGACTCTAGATTTTTTCCGCTGTAATTTTGTAACGAAAGGAAAGGTCAGTTTGAAACATGTTTTTTTTTTTTTTTTTTTTTTTTTTTTTTGCATTATTGTTACTTTATTTAAATCTACTTCTCAGGGAAAAGTTTTGAAAGTTTTATACGTGCTTGTTTGTGGTGGAGGCTGATAATCTAAATTGAAATGAATAAATAAATTTTTTTAAAAATTCTTAAATTAAATATCTTTAGATAGTCTTTAAACCGTTTTAATTTTTCTTTAACGCTTTTATTTTAATCGTTTTATTAAGTTGAATTAAGAGGAAACCTGTTTGGATTTATTTTTATAATCCCACTCCAAAATATCTCCCATAAACCATTTGATACTTAATCAAACAAAATCAATTAAACCACACTCGGGGATACAAGAAGCATTTCTATATAATAGAATTTAGTCTCATTATCTTGCCCCTCACTGTATCATCTCGAGAATATAACACACACATTCCAGCCGTAATCGACAAAATAACAGAACCTTTTCTCTCCATCTACCCCAAACCGCTTTATTCAGCATTCGAAACAGCAGGTGCAGCCATACCCATGCATATTCAACGTCCTACACGCGTACCAACAACTATTCAACAGCACTTGAACTCGTCAATTCTCTTTCCCTCTATATTTCCTGATGGCAAACGTGGTTTATTTCGATGGAATATTGGCTACTGACCACGGCATGCGGCGGAGACGTATATTTCACCACCTGGGACAAGCAAAATGTGTCGAGTGACTCATGGACATTCATTGTGGGGACGAATATACAATTCCGCCCGGGAGCAAATTAGGTGAGAAGGCTTGTGTGGGTGAGAGAAGCGAATTTGATTGATACGTTTTATCGATTTGTTATTGATGTGGTCTATGGTGCACGCCTTGAGGGCCAGTGGTCGGTTTGCTCATGCTGGCTGTAGGCGACTGTTTGGTGACACAATTTTAATTAATTGTCTCGGGAAAGGTGTGTAATTGGGCTTCGGAATTAACGCAATCTGTTCATCGGACACTAGTTTTGACGCCCACTCGGCGGCGGAAATAGAAGAATCAATTCCTTTTTGTTTTTGGATTGTTGCTATGCAGTTAAAAAAAATTAGAGCACTTGTTGTATAGTGGATTAATCTGATATTTATCATAACCCCCATCAAAAACAAGTAAAAGGCGTGTCTGGTATAAAATCTTAAAAATGAACAAGATGAATATTTTCCGAATGTTACAGATATTAAATCGGTGTTTGTATATAACGACATGCTTTTTGTGTATACCCCTTCTTCCTCTTAATTAAAATGAGAATTCCATAAAATTTTTTGATGAATTTTGATTTTTAACCTACCTTGAGAAAATGATAGTCAACATCGGTTTTCTCTGTTAAGAAAATTCTGTGTACAGTAGTTATCAGCCTTTTAATGATCTACTAGATGAATAACTGTTTTTTCAAAAAAGGTCAACCAAAAGAATCCAATATTTTAAACATTTTTAAGTTTAATTTTGAATTTTATCACATCCAATACTCAATTTTTTGTAATATTTTTACATGCTTAGTAAAATATTTCGTGAAATGTTGGTTATTCAAAAACATTGAATTCTCTTTATAGAGTTTTAAACTTTATTTAAATTTAAAAACTTGTTACTTTTCCCGCTGTTATACTGCGATTAAAAAGCTGTAGTGATTTTCTGTTAAATGATAATTTAAAAGTAAGTTAATGGTATTTTGTGGGCTCTTTTCTTGATTCATCTAGTAAAAACTATTCAAGTTTTCTATTCATCCGTCAAATCTCACTGTATTAAATTCAGAAGGCATTTCCAACTCAATTCAAGACTTATTTAATACTTAATGTAAAAAAATTATATACTCCCATTTTTTAAGTCTCAGTTCTGATAAAAAAAATTAGTATTGAATTTTAACCTGGATAGCTCTTAAATTCATAAGAGAACGTTTAAAATATTTTTCAAAAGTTAACAGTTTTTGAATCATTAGATAAAAGAGCTTTAAAAAGGGATTTTATTTCCTCACACTAGTTTTATAATTTTGAAGAAGTCTGTTTTTGAAAATATCACACACAGTCTAGCAAATTTTTTTCAAAAGGTTTTCACAATACTTTTTTTCTTTTTGACAAATTCGCTAGTCGTTATTAATGAGAAATGTGCATCGAATATATTTCACCAAACATATCTATGGGCAGAGAATTCTCCCGAATCGAGTGATATGCGTGTGTTGTCAGCGAGTAGGAAAATGTTTGCCACGAGCAAAGAAACATTGATTCCCCAGAGTAAAGAGGGCAAAATGTTCCTTAGGCTTAAGTCCTACCTTCCCGTCAAAATGATCTCTCGAACCCCCGCTTTATCACGTATCGTTCCAGAAATAGACAAGATTGACGCAGTTTACTGTCATTTCTTGTCAAGTCCTCTGTTGATTTAGCTTCGCCATCCCCCAAGTTGTAAGGATCTTCACAGCTCGCTGCTGGCTTGAAGAACTTCGTCAGGGTTTCACTTACGGTTGTTACAGAAAGCAGCTGAAATAGAATTTGACTGCCTGTGCTTTTTGATGAATATGCATGCAAAAAGACAGGAGGAGAGGGAAAAAAAAAGATGCGTGATGCAATGGCCTTATAATGGTATCGAAGTAAACATTTTTATTCCAAAAGTTCATCGATCGCATCAAAGTTATGTTGTTTATGCAGCTTTTAGTACGCATTCGTCACCGCTACTGTCGAGTACATATTGATATTAAATTCAACCATTTGATTTGGATAGTACTCGGAAATGCAATATTATATACTTTCATTAATAAAAAAAAGTTCGAGCAATTTGTTCGTTTTGAATTAACGATTTTCTTGTTTAAAAGTATGTAGTGTTTTTATTCTGAAATATACTCATTTTTTTTCCTTTCCTTTCATATGAGTTATCACGTAACAAAATAAAAATTTGGACAGTCAAATCTCGAAAGAAACATTTTAACCATTTTCTGATTAAAATGATCCCATACTAGCTAAACCAGGAATACTTTAACTGCGGGCCGCATGCAGCCCACCGAGCCTCTTTAGGTGGCCCGGCCATGACCTATTGCTCTGAGAAATTCATTTAAGAACAATGTATTAAAAATTTGGTGGGAAATTCTTTGACAAGAAATCAAATATATCAATTTTGCTGTCGATGTCGTCCGGCTACGAATTGATATTCTTTTTTATTTGTTACAGTTAGTGACAACAAACAGCAGTAGAGTAGAGGCACTTTTACCGGTGGAATTAATTTTTAACAATCTTTCATACCTTGCAAGCGAAAAATATTCAAATGATTTTGAAGTTGACTATTTTGTAGTGAAAAACAAATACGGATCAGTACTTGTTTGATTTGTCACGAAAGTGCTGTATTTAAAAATACCAGTAAACATGAATCATTCACTGACACTTCTTCTCCAATATCTCTTTCGAGAGATGTAAATAGGCTTTATTAAATATTCTTTGCAACAGCAACAAAATGTTTTGTCGGTGGTAATGTCACAGCATTAGCAAAGACAATCTATGGAGTTTGTTGTATTATTGGTAATCATATGAAATCGTTTACTGATTCAAAAATTATGAAGGAGCGTTTCTTAAATTCTTTTAATTTAGTGTTAGTGACAAAAATAAAATAATAATAATAATAATAATAATAATAATAATAAAGTTACACAGGCAGGGGTGTTTGTGCTCCGGGGAAACCCCGAAATTCCGGGGATTTTGAACTTCGATACCCGGAAATTCCGGGGATCGTCGTTCAAAAGGAAGTAGGAATAATAATGAATTATTTATTTTGATCTGGGTAATTTTGTTTGCTGGGTAAATATTTACATAAAATGTAGTAGTTTATATGTTTGAAAATTTATGGTTATTAATTTTACAAAAAAAGTAATTCATTGAACTTTTATAATTAGGTCATTCAATACTTCATAATTGTAATTTTTCGTTTCTCCCCCCCTTTCTCGAAACTCCAAAATGTCGGTAGTAAGTCCGTAAAAGTTTCAGGGGATTTTTTGGGGTCCCACAAACACCCCTGCACAGGAGTCATAATATTTTGATCAATTTTCCACATTTTAAATTTCAAATGTTATCTTTTGGTATTAAAGCTTCTCCCCCGTTTGACCTCATGTTGCGGCCCACGTGAAATAGCTAACATATGTATGCGGCCCACGTGAAGTGGCTGACATATGTATGCGGCCCAGCACAAAGAAAGTTGGAGTACCCCTAGTGTAGAGGACCGCCGATGCGCGTTAAATCTGTCGATTCTCATTGTCCTCCTGTTGGTGTGGTGGGTTGCGGTAGCCCAGTGGTCAAGGTATCGGACCGTGGCTTGCTTTGTCACGGGTTCGAGCCCAGTACCACTAAAGACCCACCGTCGTGCACGTTAAATCTGTCGAGCCCGTCCTCCCGTTGGTGTGGTGTGGTAGTTACCAGCTCAACGTCAGACCATGGTTCAAAATTACGTGGTCCGTCGCCAAAAGCCCTCGTGTAGCTGAATAGTGCGACGTTAATATTCCATCAATCAATCAACCACTAAAGACCCGCCGTGTAGGGTAGCGATCTGTCGAGAGCTGAAAACGTCCTCCCGTGGGTGTGGTGTGGTAGTTAGGAGAGGGAAGTGCCAGCTGAGGTGCTGTCCACGTCTCTTGACCATGGTTCAAAATTACGTGGTCCGTTGCCAAAAGCCCTCGTGTAGCTGAACAGAGCGACGTTAATATTCACTCACTCACGCACCCGGTTGGTGTGGTATTTCGGAGATTGATGACAGCTCTGGTGTCGTACTCCTCATTTTACCGAGAAGCGCAAAATTACGAGGCCCGTCGCCAGTATTCCTTGTATAGCTTTGCAGTGCAACGTAAATATATCTCTCGCTATAAACAAAAAGCAAACTGTTGCTAATAACACATCCAAAAGGCGAGTAGAATATGCCGACTTTTAATGTTTAAGTTTCGATTGCTGTTTTAAAAATAGTAAGATGCAAGTTATTTGTTGATGGGAAAAAATCAGCTGGAGAGATGTGTATATTCTCGTATGTTTACTTATGCTTTTGATGGAAAAAAATGTCCGTGTCTTGGAAAGTAGAAAGTAAATAATCTTTGTGTGTTAAAACTTGCTGTGATTTAATTAAATCCTGTTACTCGTAATTTCTTGCCTTTATCTTCATCATTAGTAGGTAAGTGTTCTTTGGTGATGGACCCATTGTTTTTACATCAGTAATTTCATAAATGCCTATTGTATTGAAGATGTAGCACAACTTTAAGTTAATGTCTGTATTACTTTTTATTACCTTCACGTATCGAATTCAGTTTATTTTCTTTTAATGGACTCTTAAACAATCGGATGTTAGAGATAATGGAATTAAACCGTGACTGAGTTTTGCTATTGGATTGGCATATCTTTGAAAAATTTGTTGTATTTACTTTTATAGATGCAGGATGTGTTATGATGGCCTACTATTAGTGAAAATGGACATGGAAATTGCGCATTGTTGCATAAAATTAAATTGTTATATAATTTTGCTTTTACGACGCGCTGATGAATTTATTCATTGAATGGATCAAATAATAACTTATTATCGCTTTGAAGGCATTTATTCTGGTACTAAAAGTTTTATTTGAATATGTTGAGCAACTCACAAGAATAGTTAAAAGTGGATTAAGTTTTTCACAAGCATTTTGGCCGTACAGAAGAAAATTGAATTCTATTGCATTATGTTTCCGAAAAATGTT
Organism: Trichonephila clavipes; assembly: GCA_019973935.1. NCBI lineage: Eukaryota > Metazoa > Arthropoda > Arachnida > Araneae > Nephilidae > Trichonephila > Trichonephila clavipes. The sequence goes on along the minus strand of BMAU01017533.1, from coordinate 936,109 downwards.
TCTAAAACTTTTTTAAAAATTCAATGGATTATTATGCATTTAAGGTGAATGACTACATTCGAAAGCGTGATTTTGAAAAAGCGTGTAAATGAATAATTTTTATTACATTTAGTATCAGTTGAATTAGAATATACTTATAAAAAATTTTGCGAATATTGTTACAGGTAAAAAATATTTAAAAGTAATTTTTCGGCTAAAAGTGGAGAAAGAATGAAATATTTTCAAAATATTCTCCTTTTATGAAAAATGCTTTTATAATATTTTACCTACATAGCTAGGACTTCTATACCGTGTTTGAACTAAAATTATATTGAAATATATAAATTAAACGTGAATTTATTCATATATTTTTTTTATATCAAGTTGAAAAATTTTAAAAACACTCGTTATTTCAATTGATCGTTAACACCGAATGTGTAAATTTTACAAAACTTTTAGTTCAACCCCGGAATAGAAGTCTAGCTATATATATATAAGCAAAATATTATTGAACCATTTTTCATGGAAGTAGAATGTTTTAAAGATGTCACTCTTCGTTTTTTGTCAAAGAATTCCCTGTAAATTTTTTTTTCTAATAATCTTAATTTCTTTCTTGTAATTGAAAAAATGTTCTAATCTAATAAATTAAAATCTTCAATTTTATGTCTATTCTAATTAAAAATATTTAAAAAAACTATTCATTTATACGCTTTTTTTAATTAACGACTGTGAACGTAGTCAATCACCGTAAATGCAAGAAAAGAATAAAAACGCTCAGGAACAAAAGTTTTTATTAATGCAGCCACCCTATATTTAAGTATTGTTACATTCGCAATCATTGGAACTAGAAAAGAGCAAAAAAACTCTTGAAAATCGTATAATATCCAATACATACTTGGAACAGGTAATAAAATTTCTATTTTCTTCAATGCCAAAATGTGTCTGCATAGTATCTTCATTTGGAATTGTTTTTTCTTGATTATTCGAATGGTTGAAAACAAAGTGACATACGCGCATCTCGAGACATTCATTTTGTCACGATATAGTTCTGACTTTCTTTCTAGGTGTCGTGCCGCGCCTTTTTAGGACAGATGTTATACTTCACACCGTTTCACAAAGATATTTTTTAATCTCTTTTGGTTGGAGAAATGTATTATGTTTCGACATTAACTTGAGGTTTTTTCTCTCCCCCTCCACTTTCATGCCTTAATGTGGTTTTCGTTGGTTTGTCAGCTCAGAATAACATTACTCTCATTACCATTGTGCTGATGAGCTATTTCAGAAAGAATAATAGGTTGATTTTTTTTTTTTTTGAGAAAGATAATTCACTCTTGCTTGCCAGTTTTTCTGTGTCTTTATATTGAATTGAAGTTTTGGCGTTTTGATATCGGTCTAAATTTGTCTGTTGATGACTAGGTTCGTTTTCAAAACTGCTTATGATTATTTTAAGCTTCTGTCAGTGTTAATTGTTAACTTGAAAGTATTTTTTATAGCACATCATATTTAGCTTTCAGTTCATTGTCAGGACATTAGATTGAAAAGGGCTTATCAAAGTTGTTTTAAAAAGAAATTAAGGTAAACTTAACGATAGACTTAATATTGTAAGTAATTTGTAAGATAGCCTAAAATACATAAATGACAATAAATGACTTTCAATCACGGGCGTAGCTTCATGACCGCGTCAAAATGTGTAAGTAAAAAATCATAATGTTAAGGGGACGCAAAGAAAGTTTCCTATGGAATTTTCATGCAGCTACGCTCAGGACTAGCTACGCCAGTGCTTTCAATTAAAATCTTTCTTTTAAGCTTTAATTTTTCACCTTTACAAAAGTGTGCACTTCAGTTTTAAAGTCGAAATTAATTTCTGGTGTCTTTTATTCCTCATCTTACTGAAGTTTGTATTTATATATATAAAATTAGTAACAAGACATGTTAATCTGAATTTTAATTTTGAATGTCATCTTAATGTCAGTCAAAATAGTTAGTTTTTTATTCCTTCTTAATTTTCAATATTTCATTTAATATTCCACTCATATTTTAATGGATTTTTCTCCATTAAATTGGTTTTTAATATTTTAAACTTTCTATTTTGAATGTATTAATTTTAGTGTTGATATATTTGTTTGCCCCCCTTCTATAAAAAAAAACCTTTTTTGCGAGACAAATCGTATTGAATCAAGCTTTTAAAAGGTAAAGCTTCATTTGGTATTTAAATTCCCATTCTCTTTAAAAAAAAATCTTGCACTTCTAAGAAAACTCCTATCAACTGAATATTATTTAATTTCGTTTTTCATTCTTATCTTGAGAATTCTCGGATCTTTCATTTCAGATCTCGTTTTAATCTAGACATCCCCCCCTTTTTTTAAATAAAAGGTTTCTAAAGATTATTTGCGATGAGGGAAAGAGAAAAAAAACTCTGGCACCTGCTGAAGTTTTTAACTCGCTCCTGAATTCAAAACGCAATTTTCCTCTTAATACGAAATAATTTCAGACGGAATACCGAAAGAATAATCTGCATATAAATTGGAACGAGTAGAGTTGTTCCGAAGCGGCAACCTCACGAAATGCAGGGCCCATAATAATAATAATATCGAGCCTGCGAACTAAATGAAAAGCAAGGGGAAAGGAAGAGCCGAGCCTTAACAAAAAGAGAGAAATAATGAAGTAAAACATAAATATGTAGGATCATTGGGACACTAATTACAAGTGTCAAGCTGCAGGGTGGAACCTACTTTGCATGTCATTAACGTCACAAACTGGCGGGAGAGAGCGCCGTGTGTTGTTCGATGTCTTCCATTATACGCCTCGACTTTTACTTTTAGCCCTGTCTGTACAAGTCAACATTATTGTTAAATAAATTAATCTGGAGTAGTTAGAATTATGGTTTCTCTGAGAATTTTTGAAATGGGGTAACTCTGTTTGTGTGAACTGATGCGTTGTTTCCATTCGTCCCTAATGAATATCAAAATTTGGGCTAGAAATGTAGGGAGATTTTGATTATCCTACCTCGAGGATTAAACGAAAATTTGTAAGTTTCACCTGTTCTAGATTTTTGAAAAAGGAATTCGAATGAGTTGGATGGGCTAATGCAGTATTTGTTGCAAATGAGATTATTTTCATTTTGCTTTTTAAGTGATTTTTCAATCCCACGGAATCATTTCACGTTTTATATTAAAGGAATAGCTTGAATATGTTTATACATAAAGAAAATAAGAAGTTTTGCTGTTGAATGTTGATGTATAAATTTGATTGGTCAAAAATGTGAGATTTATTACTTTAATAGAGGTGTTGCGCCCTCTAGCGCCCGCTATGTGAAGCAAGCTTTTGTAAAAAAAGGACTCGGAAAAGAACTGAACAGACATGTAACCAAGCGGGATGTGTTATGTAGCGGTTTTTGTAGAAAATAGTTTTTAGTTTAGAAATTATTGTAAATAAACGTTAGAATTGCCTACCAAAAGAAACCTCTTTGCTGTCAAAGTCCACAAGAACCTCATTTAATCTAGTAACGATCACATGGATCGAATAAGAACACCACAAGAGACTTGCTTACAAAAATGACGATTTAAATACCCATAGATCATTGTGTTGTGTGTTTAAACATCATATAATAATTCTATAATTCTGCAATATTGAATTATTCGAAATCAATTTGGTATTCTTTATGATAATTATGTAAAATGTATCCTTATAAAAATAAGGAGTTTTAGCTAGTTGTATTGTTCTATTATTTTTATATTTGAATAACTTCGATGGGAAGTTACTTTTATTATTCAAAATTGTTATTAGTTTTATTATTCATTATTAGTGTTTTATTTATTTCAAAATAAATATCATACAGTAAATCGATAAGCTATAAAAGTTATCGATAATCGGAGTAAATCTAAGCAAGGGCAATCGATAAGCTTTGTGAAATTCGAACACATAGTGCTTATTACATTCTCATTTAATGGTTTGTGATATTTCGCTACGGTCTTTAAAAAACTGGTTTACTAAAACGCGATAAAATATATTTGCTTTCAAGACCGTGAAGAAAGGAACTTTTTATTTCGCTGAACCCAATCGAACACTCTAAATTCCTTTTTGAACGCGTTTCAGGAAACATTTTTGCTTTTATCGAAATATATATCGAATTGCATATTGAAAATAATAGTATTCGTTTTGAAAAGTATTTACAAATGTTCGGAAATTTCATTTTGAAAACTAAGAAACCAGTTACAGGTTTTAGGAAAAAGATTATATAGGTATCTCAAATTTTTCTACAAACTCGTTTCTTTTTATTCTTACTTCTAATTATTTTTAATTTACTGAAAATAAACAAAGCCTGATTATATTAGAAAAATTTGCAAATTTGATTTGTTTCCTGCAAATAAAATTTTATTACTCAGATCGTATCGAGAAGCGTCGGCGTATATGGATTCTTTAACACATAATAAATAAGAACTTGCAGGGTAGTTTTCTTAAGGCTTATTCCGAATCACTTGAATCACTTGAATATATATATATATAATCACGCGCACACGTTCACATTTCTTAATTTCCTTCCTCCTTTTTTTGTGTGTGTCCCCGATTCTTTTTTTATGGGAAAGATTAAAAAGGAATATCGAGAAAAACTTCCAAATAAACTTATAAACAATATAATAAAGATAAGAACAAATGGAATGCATCCAACTGCAGGGGACGAAAAGCAATCGGCTAGTCCCCCCTCCGTGATCTGAGATGAAGGGAAAAAAATAAATATGAAGGATAGAAGAAGGAAAAAAAACTTCCGAAATATCTCGAGAAACTTTTGTTTTTGTTTTATGTATGCTCTTTAACCAATTTCTTGTATTTATAGAAAGTAGAAATGAAATTCCCTGTTGGCTCAGTCAACGTAAAGAATACCAAATATTGACGCTAGAAATTCTTTTGTGTAGCTATTGACTTCGTAGATATTTTTTTGTATGTACTTCATATTAAAAAGGTGGGGGTGGCAGTTACCGTTGTTTCGCCTAAAAAAAATGCCAATTCTAGTCCTGGGAGAAAACGAAGAGTTTTTTCGTATGTGTTGCATAATAAATTTCTGGCGAAAAAAGTTGTTTCTTTCGAAACAGAAAGAGAAATGGTTCTTTAATTGTTACTTTTTTTGTTGTGTTTAGATTACTGTACTTGGTTTTGTAGAAGATTCTATATTTTTCTTCCTTGACCTCTTCATATATAGAAATAGATCAGTGGCGTAACGGAGAACACTTGGGCCCCCCTGCAAAATCAGGTTTTGGGCCCCCAAGTTGGATTTTACAAAGGGTAGGTATTTGGCGATAGTCAGGCTGTGGGCCCTCTAATAGATATTGTTTATATCTTTTATTATGACTCTAAATATTCAGTTTCCTTCCATTAAACTTCAATATTTGTATTTTTAATGTATACCTGCTGGCTTTGTAGATTTTCTATTTGCTATGCTCAATGTTATTTTATTATAAAGAAAGTTTTCCTCGTACTAATGGAAAATGGATTTTTCACGGTTGTCCTGTAATTAAAAAATTCATGGGCCTTTTTAATGTGCAATAATTAGCTTTATTTTCCCTCGTGACCTCGCTTTAAATACCGACCACACTGTAGACTTACGCAGAACATTTGCCGAGTTTTTGTAATTTATTCAGATTATGCTTTTTTATTTTAAAAAAAAATCTTAAGGCATCTTTACGGTAATTTTACAAGAAAAAAAAATGTTGGTTTTTATCGTTTAAGAATAGAAAATTGCACAAAAATAAAACATTTTTTATTCGATAGGCTGAAAGTCGATTCAGTAAAAAGGTTACAAGTTTGCTAATGTCAATATATATTCGGACTGTTGCCAATCTGGCAAAGCAAAAAAGTTACAAAGGAATCGTTTCCAGTTTTACAAGTAACAATTATAATTTTAAAACTTAGCAAAAAAAAATACCTCTATAAAATATTCATAAAATTAATTACAATTAACGTATAATGCAAAATAGTAAACTACAAATGCATAAATATAAAATTATGAAATTAGTCTTGAATATTAATAATTTTCTATATATATACATATTTATACTATACCTTTTATTTCATTTATATTTCTGCTAATTTATTGAACTGATTTTCTTGAATCTGACTTGACTCGCGCAGCCATTAGTTGTCAAAAAGGTGAACAATTGAAATAATTGATTCTACGATTGTTCAGTTAGATCGCTATACCTTTCGAAATAGATAATTGAAATACATTTATATTCATGAGTTTTCCACTTTTGAAAAACGTCATCATTCCGTGTAAAGCAAATACTTAGATGTTTAAATTACGATTGCATTTTAGAAACTTAATGCACATTTGCCGCTAAAACCTCTTCAGATTCGATGCTGAAGAGCGTCGTTCTCTTTGTTTTGCTTTTCTCTGTTATTTTTTCATTTTTCCAACATTGTTTCCAATTTAGAAAACATGAATGATGGAGGGTATTAAAAACTAGAAGAAAATACTTAAAAAACGAGAGAGAAACTCTTGCTACACCCCATCCCTTTTCTTCGGAAGTTTCGTAGCCGTCTCAATTCGTTACCCTCTTACTTTTTTTTCTTCTCGCGAAACGCTTTGATGCCAGATACCATCACATTTTTTTAATATTTTTTTTATTCTCGCTTGCTTTCATTTCTTTCCTTCTCTTGTTTTTAAAATAAAAGAAAAAAAGATGAAAATCCCTGATGAATTTTACTTTTTCATTTCGCTGTCAGCAAGTTGAAAGTGAAATTTAATAAAGTTTCGAAACTTGCTTGATGGAGTTGGTAGGAGGGGAAAGAGTACCAAAGAAGAGTTTTTTTTTTAAAAAAACTACTAAAAATAACAAAAGTATCCTTATTCTTAGATGCTGTATATCATCTCGGCTGCTGTGTTATATTCCCGCTGCCGTTTACTTGTATTAACGCCCTTGTTTTCTAACTCTTCCACCTCCCACCCTTTCATCTTCATCCCTTTGTTTATTTAGATATTTTTTAGTCGGATTTTACTTCGAAGTATATTACGATATTCTTAACAAAAGAGCGATGCGCTTCATTAAATGCTATTTTGCAACGTTTAGAACCTTCGTGATATTGGGTAATTCGACGGTTAAGTTTACGCTGGAGAAAAGTTATGCAGCTAAACAAGTGTTAAACATTTGGCATTTTATGAATTAACTTTTAGGGAAAAACAGGATTAAATATTCAGTTTTTTTTCCTTCGAGTCTTGTTTTTTGAACCTCTGGAATCTGAAGGGGACTGTTCTAAATTTAAAAGTAATCGGTACATCAGTTATTTCGAAAGAACCTTCCTTTCCTTTTATTAGGTAATTGCTTTCAAAATAAAATTCTCTTATAAACAAACAATAAAACAAATCTTCGCCTTCTGATCTGATTGAGTGTTTATTAACATTGTTCTCACTGGCGTAGCTAACTCTGAGGGGGCCCTGTATGAAAATTCCTTCTGGGCCCTTTTTTAGATATGGGAGCCCTGTGTAGTTACCTATGTTTGGGACCCCGTATCATTCATACGTTGGTAGATACGCCCCTGATTGCACTTGAAAGCAACACTAGGGCTTTTGGCGACGGACCTCCTAATTTTGAGCCATGGTCAAGTGACGAGGGTACCTGAACTGTGGCCTCCCCTCTTCGAATTTCAATACAACAACTTACGGGTACGGGAAAACTTGGAGCCTTTACAGATTTAATGTGTATCAGTCCCTCTAAACAGCGGGTCTTGAATTCGAGCCCTAGCGCCATTGATGACCCGCCGACCTCGAGTCCGTGATCATAACACGCGGCCTCTGGTTAAAACCTAGAAATTCTTAATAAAATAGAACTACTCATTCAGGTTTTAAGTTTGTATTAGAGAGCCTATTTTTTTTCATTTCAAAATTAAAATTCTTAAGGTATATTCTCATTTTATAGACATGTTACTTTCTCAGTTACAATGATTATAGGCATTTTTATAATAATTACAGTTTAAAAAACACCCTTTTATAGTTAATCGAACTAAGTTGTAACTTAATCTTTTATTCGCCAAATCTGGAAATGGGATCTGTAATTAGTCACCAGATGCGAGAGGGCATCTGAAAATGGGAAATCGTTAGTTCTGATGATCCTGATCAGGACAATGGAACAACATTATGAAATTATTGTATTGCCATCGGTCCTGGACAGGTGAGCGAAATTTCGAATTAATCTGACCTTTTAAAGTGGGTAAAAATTGAGTTAAATTCCGTTATATAAAAGTGAAGCTTATAAAAGGATGTTAATAAAAAGCATAAAATTCGTAACAGTTTATATAAATTTTTCTCTTAATATTTTTATGTCAATTATAACAAAATTAGTTTATTTTTTAATACAGTTAAGTTTTTACAGTGACGTTGGCACAGTTCCGCATCTTTTCGAATTAGATTCCTTGCACGAAATTTTTCATTAAGTAGCTCACTAACTTCCTTTTATGTAGCTCGGTTTGTCACAATACTAAGATCTTTTTCATGCTTTTTATGGGCTTGCGATTAATCTTAAGTTATGTCGAAAGAGCACGGGTCTGAAGTATGCGATAATGTTCATTGTTTAAAAATATAACGACGTAAAAATGAATTTAGTACTTTTTCGTGTGCTTCTTTCGATACTTAACAATTATGGTTTGCTCATAAAAAGATCATTCACATTTTTTTAATGAAATATAAAGGTACAAGTTTTCAACGATTATTCAAATCATTTTCAGTTAATGGATATTTTTTATAGTTGCGTTTTTGAGTGTGTTAAAAATTTATCAATTTAAAGCATGCATGTGTGTTTTGTTTGTCTTGTATGGGGGATCAAGTAAAATATAAATATTTTTACTGCAAGAGCAAGATTTTATCGAAAACATTTTCAACTGCAGCGCGGATGAAAAAATGTGATCGTGAAAGAATATTTTTCTTAAGAAAATGTTTAGTCTCTCTATATATAAATAAATCTTAAAGCATTTTAAATATTTAAATATGGTGTCGAACAATTGTAAAAAATACAATTATCTTAAAGATGTTTGATTTTAGCCTGTTTGAATTTTGTATCTTTTCTTAAAATTTAACTTTGTTTTTCTGATAGATATAAGCGATTTTTTTTTACCCTTAAAAGCATTCTCGTTCTTTACGAGGTATATTTTGTTTATACTTAATCCTATTTTTACCGGCAAAAGAAATAAACCATAAAACGTTCCTTTTGAGTAATGTACTGGATAGGGTAGAAGAAGTATAATTATTATAAATTAAAGATTTCTCTCTTAATTGAATTTCTTCAAGTTCATTCTTACAAATTTTGGGTTAGAATGTCACCTAAGTAAATGTAAGCTTTAAATCTATATAATTGGTTGAGTATTGAAAACAAATTTAAAACGATGGATTAGCAGAATTCTTGTATTTTTATTATTCTTTGTCATTAAAACAATGTCTTTAAATTTTTTGCAGATGATCATGGATTGGATGATGAGGACAATTTATATCCTAATGGTGGTGCACATAGTGTTTGCAACAGGAGCCAGACGTGGAGGTGGTAAGTGCTTAAAATTTCATTTCAAAACGCATAAAAATAAAATTTGCAGTTCTTTAATTACAATATCTAATTTTACGTCTTGTGTTTTTAACTTAAGCGGTTACACAATCATTGTGTATTAAAATCTTAATTCACTGTCATCACAAAAAGTGTTTTAAATAACATGGTATGTTACTGAAGTATTTGGGTTTAGCTGTATAATAATGAACTGTTCCAAGTAGCGGAGGCGCCCTCTGTCGACCCCTAACTTCAGTGTAGGCTAGGCGAGAAAAGAATGTGGTCGTTATGAAAATCCGTACATGTCATGTGACCTTTCTTAAATTAACTAATTACTTTAACACTAAAGACTTTTTTGAACCCAATCCCAAATTTACCATTTTTAATTTAATGCTTAACGTCCGGCGCATTATTGGTGTGATAATTAGAGTACAGGATTATGTTAAAACCAATAATTCTAATTCTGTGAATCTGAAGTTTCGAACTTCAAATCCTATGTTTTTATTACATTAAAATGCCAAATCAAATAACTTGTCAATTGTATCATTATAGCTCTGCAAAAGATCCGAACTCGGAATTTTCTTCAATTAGAAAGATGTTCCAGTGTTCTAATCAATTTGATAATTGATATATCTATCGTACTGTATTCTTAAAACTTGGAATCTTCTAAACAAAGATGTAACTTTGTATTAACATACGAGATTAAAAAAAATCTTTTTGTCATTAAATTAAGGAGACTAAAAATATGGAACTTAACTTTTTTTTAACTGAAAAAAAAATCACTTAGTATTTGGATTTTGTTTTTAAGCATTCATTCCCTTTAGATGAGAGCCTTTAGATAGTAATAATGGCTCTATTCATCGTATATATTAAACAAATTCATCCACAAAATGAATTTTAGTTAATACATACTTTACGTACATCTTGAGGTATAATTTGATAGTAAATTCCGTAAAAAGCAGATTTTATCAATAAAGAGCAAACTAATTATTTCGCTGTGTCGACCGAAGTTGTGAAAACTGCATTCTAATAAAAATAGTAACTTGCACACCGCAAGGCATTCCCAGATCTCGGGGGAATGTACATATATTAATATTAAGCGTAATATTTATTCAAACATGCGCTATCATCTTTTACATTCTCTTGTATATCTTCGAAAGCATCCACCTTTTCCTAATATCCTAAATTAGGTTTCTAAACAAGCAAAGAGTATTTTTATTCCCGTTCTGTGTGTTCGAAGTTCTTAATTAAGGCGCAACGTTAAAAATCAGGAAAGGGTGCGGTGGGAGGGGTGCTTGTTCCATGAATAATGATTAATTTTAATTAATTTAATGGAGTGTATACCGCGGAGCCACATTCCCAATCAATATATTGGCAATTCTTCTGACCGTAAAACAACGAAATCTTCTCTAATCCCTTGCCGGAACGCTTTCCGAAATTCGGCTTTAATCAGCTTTTCAACTACTGCTGGGCTGGTATTATGGGAACTCGCTTTCATCAGCACTTTTCACAAATGAGCCATTGCTGTCGTGAGCTGGATGAATAATCTTGGCATTTCGGATTTACATTAGAGAATGGAGAGATTTCATTGTTTAAATTTTGTCAGAGTTCCGCTGTTTCCTGTGCCTAGTTTGCAGATTGCTTCATTTGGTATGTGCGTGATACAAAATACCATATATTAAACAGAAATGTTAATTTGAAACATAGCAACATATTCTTTAAGGGGGCATTTTTTTTTTGCGTAAAATCTGGTTTGAGATTCCATTGTTAAAGGCATTTAATAAAATTTCGTTTAATTGTCGACGTAAAATTTGTTTTGTTGAAAAAAAATAACTCGCAAAGACATTTTTCTAATTCTATAAAAAAAATTGCAAAACCTCAATTAATTTCAATGTTAAAGTTAGAATGTATAATTAGCTACATAATAAAAATTTTTCATTATCAATGTACAAGAATGGATTTTTTTTAATTTAATATATGAAAATTTACCCTTATTTGAATATATAAAAAGCAGTTAGCCTGTTTTTTCCCTTCTAAAAATATATATATTTTTAAAAATACAATGTGCTTTCATATATTTTTCATTTATGAAGTTATTTATGGTTTCATATACCAAAAAAGGCCACGGTAGCCGAGTGTACAAAGTCACGGATTCTTGGACGGCGTGAGTTCGAGTCCCAGTACCACTGAAGACCCGCCGTGTCGAGGAGCTGAGGCACACTAAATATGCTGCATTACCTCAAGTCCCCACATTGCAGTGGTATGGAAGTTTGGAAAATGGAGTGCCAACTCAAGTGTCGTCCTTGTCACTTGACCACAGTCCAAAATAATGAGATCCGTCGCCAGTAGCTCTCTTGTTGCTTTTTTGTGCGGCGTCACTAAACCCTCACTCGTACACATGAATTAAGTTGTTTTTTTTTTAAAATTTCATATTCAAAGATTAAATCAATGATGCAAACTTACCTTAAACTACTCTTAGTGTTTAGAAATATGTATTGTACAATAAAATGGCAATTACGTCCTGAAATATACCAAGCTTATGAAAGTTCAAAGCATTGCATACAAGAGAATACCAGAACTTTTATCCTTATACTGTACCGTTTCAACTTTCAGGTCCTCAATATCCTTCATTAACACGGGACTAGATCCTTCCAGCTCAATGCTCAAGTTTTTTACCCCCTTCCAAATATTTTATCGAGGGAAATCTTTCCGTAATGAAATTAAGACAGGAGGGTCCCTTTGTAGCTGCTGTTCGAGGATTGTTCTAGATTCTCTTCTCAATCCCCCTGCTGGAGGCACCTTCAGGGGGCTTTTATTATAATAGATTACGTGTACGTGCCGGAAATAATGGAACAAAAAAACAGGCCCAAAGATTTTACATTTTCTTTAAGTCGACACTGATATTTGGGAGTGAGGGTTGAAGTAATGACTGATTAAAGTAAAGGGAAATCTTATGTTACTATGCAAATTAGCACTCGGTCTTCTGTATGGAAGAACTGGAAGCAATTATTTCTTCCCCTCCCCTCTCTCGCATTTGACTGGTCCATTGTCCTCAGATCCTTATAATTAATGCGTCCTCTCGCTTTCGGAACAAGAACTCCATAAAGATAATCGAATTTACCGCCTGGGTCTCTCTCCTCTCTCTTTTTTTTTTAGTCCCCTATTTATTTTCTTTCACATACCGCCGTGATAAGACCTTAAGGACACTTTTGAAATAATATCTTGTAACATTGATTTTTATATTTTATTAATTTAGTTTCGAATATTGGTGTAGTGTGAGAGACAGTTTGATATTCGTATTGCAGTGATTTTTTTCTCCTTAAAGTGATTTAGTAGACATGTTTTGTGGTAGAATTGAGCGCATGTCTAGTTTGAGGTAATGTTTGTTTGGGCCTTGTTTGTTTGAAAATTGATGCTTGAACTAATCGTGTATAATATATGCGATTAAGCTATGAACTCCGCTGTTCTGAGCAAATTTCTTTACTAATCAAAATAAAAAGTTTAACTTAATTTGTGAAGTGTTGGAGTCCTTTGTTGTGCAAATTGTTATGAATTGTTTACTGCATGGATGGGCGACTGTTTGGGCTTGAAGGCCACATAGTAGAAGTGGTGGATACCGAAGGGCCAGGGCCAATTTAAGCTAATTTCGGGCCCTGGGCGCAGAAGATCTACAAGCCCCCTTGGCACTGGTGGATCAAAATTTTATTACCTAACCTGTTTAAGTCCAGCGTTTCTGGGCCCCAAACGCCCAATGGATAAACCGGCACTGCGGGGGGGGCACGCTTTTTTAAAAAAATTGCATTCATTAGTTAACTTTACATGTCAGAAAAAGTATAAATTTATCGTTTAAAATCAGTCAGTATTAGTTAAATAAAATAGTCAGTCTTATTTAATTTATGAAGTGTGCTAATTTAGCTGCAAGCACTGTTACACTTCATTTATTTAAAATTATGAATGAGGTTGCTTGCTGAACTTTTCATCACAATGTACAAGTTAATGTCAGCCAACTTGCATTTATATTTTTCTCTCGTTGATCATCATGCAAGAAAACTTTGTTCACAAACATATGTCGATCCAAATGCAGAGAGCTTTTCATATTGGATCTTTTGACTGAATCTCAAAAAATAAAACAAAAATTTGAAACTTGGTGAAATTTTCTGTCGAACTTGATCAAGGTTCAAGTTTTTCTTCAGACCCTGGTGATTGTTGATGTAAGCAGTAAATTTAAATACCTTTTGTTCCTGCATGGATTTATACACCGGAAACAAGTCCTCATGACAACTTTACGACGACGCATACTGTTCTTTTTCCTGAATGACAACAAATAGGCTGCTATGTTTCCACTTCTATATTTAACTTTCTGTGACATCATCCTTAGAAGCAGCCTGGATACCATCTCAGTGAAAAACTCAGCTTACAGATTAAAGTGACAACCCAAGGTGGCTTAACTGTAACTTATCACCTCCACTGTGAATTAAGAGATTTTTTTCTGTCGTTCGAAGATTCCGAAACGAGTGTTGCCACTAAACGCTCTTAAATTTTCACATGTCGTCTGACTATTTTTAAATTCTGCTACAGACGACACGTGGAAATATTAAATCACTTTTTTGTGGCACAAAAACATTGATTCTAGCTGTAACTTTAGAAAGCCGGTACTTTGCAATATTTACTATTCCAGTCTGTAACTCACTCCAATCTAAATGTCTTTATTTATTTTAGTTTCTTGGGGTGCTTTCATCGTTCAACGTGACGGACATCTTATTTTTTTTTATTTCTTTTTAGTCGTGCCGTGCGGAAATAATGCACAGACTGATAGCAAAACTCATGTGGCCTTAATCTTTTAAGATGTTTTCACGTTACTTTTTAATAAATGTACTGCTGACCCAGTTTTGACCATTTGTTCACTGAAAGGAAATTCTTTTTAACGTTGCAAAATTTTTTTAAAATTATGAAGTCACCAACAATGGAGTATATGTGCATTGCATTTTTATCATTTAATCCATTCATGTAATTTATTTTAATATATTTCAATAAATTATCGGTTGTTTTAAAAAAACTAAAATTTGAGTGATTTTTTTTAAGTAATTGAAATTCACTTTTTTACATGCTAATTAAAGTGGTTGTTTAACATTGCAATTTGATAAAAATTTTAATAAAAATCCTCTCATATTAAATTTGTACGAATTTGGAATGCTTCAATTATGAAATTTCTTTGGTAATTATCTTTTATTGGAGAACTCTAAAATCATTATATTCAAAACATTAAATATGCTATTATCTAAAATGGAAACATTTTTAAATGCTCATACAAAATCTTCACATATTATAAATAGCTACATTATTTCTTTTTTTAAAAAAATTGGTAGATTATCTTACAACAGCTGCTTGTAACTGCTAGTTTTTAATTTATAGATGAGTCGTATTTAAAAGCCTTTCTAAACAAATGACTTGCTTTCTACATAGATTTTAAAAAAGAAAGTCTAGCGCATTAGGATACTACATTTCATTAAACTTTTCTCTTACGGAAAGCTCATAAAATGTAACATCTGGATAATCATGTAATTTTTATACCATCGTATCAAGTGGGCAGATGCGTTAAGTAACTACAGCCAGGCGAAAGAAAGAAAAAGCATGTGTGCGTTTCGAAAATTCTTATTAACTGATGATAAAATCTAAGTGCACTGCCTAAGTATACGCGGAAAATATGGCTTCGAAGACAAGTTGATGGTCTATTAAAGGATCAAAAGAGATGAACAGCGTTGAAAAATGTTTCTTAAATGAGCTATCGCATCTCATTTTTCATTCTTGTTTTTCTCGACAATTTTATGCCCTTTTTTGACTATGGAGTCAATTCTTTACCAGCCTGGCTGTCGCGCCTATAGTTTATATATAATCGCTGTCTACTGAAACCCAAACTGTAACATTATGAATTTGAGTGATATTCCCTTGGTAATAAATTCTTTTAGGTGGAGCTTTTCTCATCTTTCAATTAATAAATATGTTCGCGTGGTAATGAAAACATTTGGTTAGAATTTTTATTCTCCCTTCAAATTTCGTACTAGATTTAAAATGTTGAAACAATTTTTCAATTGAAAAACAAAGATTTTCCTTCTCCAAGAAATTTAATGTTACCTCGCCATTTAAGTGCTTTTTATTTGACTGGACCTCGGTAACCTAGTGGTCATGGCCAAGAACGATCTAGTCTTGTCGTAACACGGGCTCGAGTTCTGATGTCACTAAAGAATCGCCGTGCAAAGAAGCTAATGCACGACAAATCTGCCATGGTTTGAAGCAGTGCCCCAACGTACACCCCTGCATCGCGGGGGCAGGGTTCTAGGGGGCCCGAAGCCCGACTGCCGCCAAGTACCTACCTTTTGTAAAATCCAACTTGGGGGCCCAAAACCTGACTTTGCAGGGTTGCTCATATGTTCTCCATTACGCCACTGGCCTGAAGTCCTCCTGTTAGTGTGGTGTGGAAATTAGAATTGGGTGGCGGTTCAGGTGTCGTGCTTGTCAATTGACCACAGTTTAAAATTTTGAGGTCCGTCGCCTATAGCTCGTTTAATGCTTTACGTGCGACTTTAAAAAAAAAGATTAACAATCTGATTTAACCAAGAGAAGAATATATTTCTTAATAATATTAATTATCTATCTCGTATGTCTCATGCGAAATTCTTTTTGTAGCGATTAATGTTATGATTTGAAATTTAATTCTGTACTCTATGTGATTTCAATACCACGATGTTAATACCTTATGTCCAACCAGGCGCCATTGGATACATTCAGTACCATTTTTATTGTTCTGAGATTATCTTACCTCAGCGTAATAGGTGATTAAGCAAGCAGGCAAAGATGTAAAATCCTAGAACCATCCTCAAAAGTAGCGTCGTAATTTAGAGAACGCACCTTGTTGGGTCGTGTGACAAATGGAAGTTAATTTCCATACAAATTCGGCTGGTTATGACTCTTTTACAAGGGGTCATCCACAAATTAACGGCAGGGAACGTTAATGTTTTAATTTTATTCTCGCTTCTCGGAGCTAAGCATTCACTAGATTTTTATTTTCGAAGATTTGATGTTACTCTCTGAACAAATTATTTATACATGAAGTCGAATAAATATTCATCATTGATATTACTTTCGAAACGGTATTTTCGCTTACACAACTTTGAGTTTGTTCTTTCTCTGCAAAAGGTTTTAAGTCTCTATTTGAATGTTAACGCTTAGGATGTTAGTGATTTTTTCGGAATAATTGTCAAGTAAAAATTTCTAATTATGTTCCGGCATCGAGTAGCTATTGTTAAGGAAGCGATTTGGGGACTCTTCGTGATTCGATATTTAGCCCAAAACTCGTATAATACAGCATGCATAATATATTTTATTCACAAATATATAATATATGAAAAGAAATGGATAACGGTTGGGTTATATGTTGCGACATTTTTATTTCTGCATTGTTCTTTGAGAAAATAATAATTAGCAATTAAATTATGTATGCGTTTCTCGACTTCACGAAATTTTATTTTCCCTCATATCATATTGGGGCTTATTGTTTATTAATGTCACACTTTGAAGCTACAAGATGGCTACTGGCGACGGACCTTGTAATTTTGAACCTTGATCTAGAGACCAAAGCGTTACTTCTACTGGTACTTATTCTCCTTGCTTCCACATCAACGTTAGAATTTTAAACTTCAATAGGTTTAATGTGCAACAGTCTCTGTGCATCTGGGTCTTCAGTAACGCCTGGACTCGAACCCATAACTCAACAAATAACGCTGCCCAGAAGTTCGCGGTTATATTCTGTGTGAAATTATGTGGGAAAAGTATTCTTAATGTAAGAGTGCCTACAATTACAATAACGAGACGAATGTCGTATCATTTGTAAACATTGTCTTAGTTTTAATGCAACGTGTGGATGTCTCGTATATTAAAATTTTGTACTGTTTGTGTTACTGTAAAGTGCAGAATTTTTTCATTTAACATGGAAAATTTATAAATATGTTTGATATTAAGAATATTGTATTCGAAATACGGGACACATTTTATTCTGGAAAACTTTGATAATACCGATTTTTAGAATCAGTATTCAGTATTGTCTCAACATAGTGAAATCAAATGTTAGTGTAAGACCTTATTCGTTCCATTATCTCGTGTTTGGGCCCTTTTCTTTGATATTAGGTAAAGGCACTAAATGCAAAAAATGTTTCTACCCATGGTGCTTCTAAAACACCTTTTTAAGGTCTTTCAAGAAATAAAATTGCGTAATTCGGACGTTATCAATGAATCTTTTATTTTAGCATTGTGTTGTATTTTTCAGCCGGAAAGAGCGAGTTTCTCGAATCGTAGTCGGCCCCTCTCACGCACTGGCTACCCCCATGGGACACTATGCTTTTCAACTGTCGTTTACGGCGCCAGGCTAATGAAAGTTGACATTGCACATTAATGCGAGACCGCTGCGGGCAATGAGGCTATTTAATAGAAAGAGAATAAAGAGGAATATCCATCCCCCTAACCTTTTGGAAAGGGACACGCGAACTGAAGTGACAAGAAATCCCCAGAGAAGCCCCCCATCTCTAGTTGATGATGTAGTTTCGTAAAATGGTTGGCTTCCGGCTAGGAAGCTATGAGGAGAATTATGCTGGGATGTTATAAATGCGTTTGGGTTGGACCGGAAAAAATTAAAATTTAATATAATGCTTGGTTAGATAGTGCTGTGTACGTACGTTTTCCGTATTGTGAATTTGAAAGTGTTTTATAATTGAGAGAAAGCCAGGAGCACAGTGATTTATTATTTAAATGTGAACTTTTCGTTTATGAATTGATTTTTAATGCTTTCCTGTAGAAGCATTATTTTTGAAAAATTAATCTTAATCTACCACACATCATTTTCTAGCTTCTTGAAGTTGCAGTTTATTTTTGAACGAGTAATGTCGTAACGCTGCTTATTTTTATTGTATGAAAAATGAATTTTAAGATAGCACACACCATTTTTAACTTGAAGTTTCTCTCGGTTCATTTTTTTTTAGAGAGTAATGATGTAACAACGATTCTCATATTTTTTATTGCCTATTAACGCTGTTGCGAGCACTAAATCATATTTCTATATAAACTGCAATTTTATTGCAAATTGAATTTTTGTAGGGTTGATAAAAAAATGAAATTTATTTGCTTCAGAATGCATATGGACTTTATTATTTTATTTGAATATTCGTTACAAATAGATTTCGTATAATATGACCAATAAAAAATCTTTCCTCATATTTAATGGGTTTTTCCCCCTCGACTTGCTGCATAAAATATTTTGCTTTTGCCTGAAGTAGCAAAGTGTGAAGATGTTTTTATATAGCGACATATACTCCTCCCCCTATCAAATGGTGAAAATTGCGCACATTTAACACAACTCATTTTTTTCCTGTTATAATCTTGAAACAATCGGCTTAAATAATTAATAGACTTCAGTCAAGATGACTTTTTAATCACATTCAAACCGCAAATTTACTGCAAAGTTGCATTTCTAAAATAATAAACAGTATTTTACCATAATGTTCTTGCTTTATATTTCTAACATGCTTCCATCCAAACTCGGATGGTTAGACTATAAATAATTGTATTGAGTTTTAATAGATTTAAAATATTCAGTGCACTCAAAACTTTTAGAAAATCGACCAAACCAGCTGTCCCATCGCAGGATCATCTAATTTAATATTTAAAAATCTTATACACCCCAGAGATTTCTATTGACCCTCCGTACATAATAAATGTACTCTTCCCTTTCTGAATTGTTTACAATGAATTCGAATCAGAAACAGTATTCCCATTACGTTAGGTGGCTACTTACACATCCCTTAGGCGAGCTGCCATCAGGCGGTAACTTGCTCTAGGGCTTTAGGTACAGGGTGGGTTATAATCTGGTGGGATGGCTTCTGACGTCATGGACCGATATTGGCCATGGTCCCAACTTCTCCCTGGGCTATGGAGAAAAAGGATTGAGAGGGTAACGCATCCCCCTTCCCTATGCGATCGATTTCATCACCTGTTTGTATTGCTGCCAGATGGGACTCGTTGATATTAATTGAAGTCTGTAATTTGAGGGAGTTCATTTTTCACAGGAAGGGTTTGATCTTTCGAGGATTTTAAGGGGAAAATGCTGATGGTTTCGCATGAATTATGATTTAACACTGTACTCTTTGAGTTCAAATTAATCTAAATTTTTCATGAGAGTGTAACAGTTGCGTCTATTGATGAGCTGTAACAAAAAGCTGGTTCATTTTTTTCATGATCGAAGTTTGTAATTTAACCCGTCCCCACCTCTCTGGGATTAATCGGGGATTTGCTTTTTCCTTGATATATTGCTGCTGTAGAGAGCAATTCATCAGTGCATTGTTCGTATTAAAATATTCAATTCGTACCATGATGTATTACATTGCTGGTGACTGTATACGATTTATTTTTTCAAATATTTATTTTTGAAAAAATTGAAATTTGAAGGGATTGTACAATTTGTTAGCTCGAGTCATTTCTGCATGCATAAATGAATATTAAATTTTACCAAGTCTCTAAATTCAACAAAAGAATTATTTTCAATGAAAGAATCAATTTCTGATCAGTTACTAATATAAAAGCACGAATTTGCAAATTATTATAATTATGTTTTGTTTGTGTCTTTTGTTATTAATAAGTTTCTTATATTCTTTGCCCAATTAATTTTTAATTAATTTCTCTAAGGTAAAATATTCCTTTTTTTTTTTGCAAAACATCTATAGATTCTGGAAAACTCGATTCAACTATGGAACTAATCAAATTAGTTAATACTAATTCAGCCTGAAAAAATTCATTACTATCGGATTCATTACTACAAGGTAGATTATTTGGGAGGAGGGAGGAGTATTGTCTTTTGCGTCTTAAAAGAGAAACATTTGGAGATCAGATAAGGTGAAAACTCTTTAAATAACCTCACACTCTTAACTTATTAACAATATACACTTTCTATTCTGATTAAAATACTTCGTGATTGGGATCGGTTTGAAATTACTTCTGCTTTCACATTTCCCAACATTTTGTTCTTGCCGATCAAACACATACTTATCGCATATACCGTCCCTCCTTCAGGGACCGAAATCGTTCTGCGTAATATTTCTCGTGGTCACCCGCTTTGCCAACCCTCCCCCGCCATGGCGAAACCTCTATCGACATCTTCCTAATGAGATATTAATAATGTGGGAGCGATACTCTCAAAATATCTGTGTGTGGAGTTTTAACTGGGATCACTAGATTTTCCGATTTGACACGTAATTAGCATCGGGCGCGCTCTCGAGCGGTTAGATTTGTGGCACGATACACCGCCGAGGACGATTGTTGATTAATGAATTTTGCTCGAAAAGATTCCATGTTTGCACTTGATGTATGCTTGGATCTATTTGCGGATCATGGCACGGCGAGCCCCCTGATGGATGCTGGTGGGAACATAATTTGAATGATTGATTTCCGTCATTACGCACACAGATTTCTCTTCGTTTTTGGATGGTTGGCTCTTTCAAGTTTTCGATTTCCACGACGCGTTCTAAAGTCGATTGGAACGTTACCACTCATTACCCGTCACTTTTTGGTGTTGGGAAAAGTAATGTATTAGCCGCTGAATGGGTTACCTATTCGCTTCGCAGGAAATGGATAGCCAAATTAGTTGGGCATCAGTTGCTGTTCAGTTTCGTTAATGTTTTCGAAATGTATTATCAAATTTTCGTGAATTGAAAAATTTTATATTGGGCTTTAGAAATATAGGTAGTTTTTTCGAATACTGAAGTAAAGTTTTATGTACAAAACATATGTTCCTTTGGCATTTTCGCAAATGACATTGAATCAGTTTTGTTGTTCCAATCATTTATTTGAATGTATCTCCATAAAACGGATTTCGGAAATAAACGTTTGTCCTTCTAGAAACCGAAATACATCAGACATTGTAATCGAAATGCATCAGACATTGTAATCGAAATGCATCAGACATTGTAATCGAAATGCATCAGACATTGTAATCGAAATGCATCAGACATTGTAATCGAAATACATCAGACATTGTAATCGGACATTGTAATCGAAATAAATCAGACATTGTAATCGAAATACATCAGACATTGTAATCGAAATACATCAGACATTGTAATCGAAATGCATCAGACATTGTAATCGAAATTCATCAGACATTGTAATCGAAATGCATCAGACATTGTAATCGAAATGCATCAGACATTGTAATCGAAATGCATCAGACATTGTAACCGCGGTAGCCTAATGGTCATGGTCTCGAGCTCGTGGCCGGCATGCCATAAATTCTAGCCCTAGTGCCATTGGAGACTCGTGGTCAGTGGCGTAATGGAGAACATTTGCCCCCCATGAAGTCAAGTTTTGGGCCCCTAAGTTGGATTTTACAAAGTTAGCGACAGTCAGGCTTCGGACCCCCCGCAATGTGGGGGTGTACGTTACGCCACTGACCGTAGTAGCCTAGCGGTCAAGGTAAAGGACTCGTGGCTGCCATGTTATGAGTTCGAGCTTAGTACCCGTTGAAGACCCGCCGCGCGGTGGGAGCATTAAATATGTCGAGGCTCAAACGTCCTCCCGTTGGTATGATGTGTACAAACTTACATAGCCAACCAGAAACTTGCCAGCTCAAGTGTCGTCCTCATCACTTGCCCATGGTTCAAAATTACGAGTTCCGTCGCCGAAAGTCCTCGTGTAGCTGAATATTGCGATGTTAATATTCACTCGCTCGCTATTGGAGAAACGCCGTGTGGAGGGGCTGATGCCCATTAAATCTGTCTTGGCTCAAAGTCCTCCCGTTGCCGAGAGGTTGTAGTTTGAAGAAGGGAGACGAGTGTCAGTTCAGATGGTGTCTTGGTGGCTCGAAATTAGGAAGTCCGTCGCCAATAGCACTTGTGCTGCTTTAAAGTGTGAGGTTACCAAACACTTCCTCACTACATCAGCCCTTTTCTTCATAGTGTACATAATTAACATTGAATTAGACTTTTATCTGCCTTGTCATCAATTCAGTAATAACAGCCATGCAATAAACAATACTGCTCGTTTTCTGAAATCGATGTATTCATAAACTTTTAATAATTACTTCATAGTATCTTGTACTTTTTTGACAAAACAATTAAATGTGTGCTTATGTTCTACCGGAGTTTATAGTTGATTCGCGCGTTTCTCTTTATGAATGTTGCAAAATACACGCGAAGAGATTTCTTTAGAATATTATCGTTTATAGAAGGAAAAAGATTATTTTTCTTGAAATTTTAAAAAGCTTCTATTCAAATCTGATGAGATTTTTAGGAATGATGGATGGCTAGGGATGCTTCGCGCGAAATTTTTTAAAAAAAGGAAGATATGGTTTTTATATAAAGAGTATCGAATGTTTCATTTCGAGATCAAAATTTATGAAGGGGGTCGACTACAAAAAGTTTTTCCCTATTTGTTTAGCTCCCAGAATATTTTCCTTAACGTCACTCTAAAGTTACCTTAGGTATTAAAACAAAAGACAAAGATAAAGTTTCTTAAACTTTCAATGATATGTAACGAAAATATTCTCAATAATCTAACGAGCAATACAAGGAATAAATTTGATAAAAATGTTTTTATCCTGGAATTTTGAGAGAAACCAGTGGTAGATCAAGAATCTATTCTGAAGAAGACACTGATCCAAATGTTTTACATTTGAAAGTTTTTTCCGATATTAAAAACGTATTCAATGTTTTTTGAAAATAAAAGTTCATCAGAGTCGACCAATTTTTCTCCACCTCTATTTGTTCTTTCATCCTGTAATTGGAGCTGTGGTTGTTAACTTGTGTGATTTATCGAATAGACTAAAACAGTGATTCTCGACTTTTTTTTTTTTCTCTGTACACTTTTAACAATTTCAAAATTTGGCGGCACATTAAAAATAAGTTTAAAAGAATTTTACTGATGTGTAATAACTTCCATATATCCACGAAAGAATAAGTTAAATATACCACGAATATCCTTAGTTTATTTCTATAAAACGGCCCAATGATTCGCTTCGGGATTTTATTTTTTTCCCCTAAAAATAATTTCTAAGAAATTGGCGACACTTTTCAAGAATTTGGCGGCACACTAAAGAGTCAAGGCACAGAGGTGGAGAACCACTAGACTAAATGAAAGCATATTTCTGAGAGTGAAGTCTGAGGAATATGTATAGAATCATGAGGCAATCAATCTACGTGAGATTCTTTACATATTTTTTTACATATAAATTAATTTTCTGACAATTATGCGATTTTTAGAATTTGAATGTCTTTGAATAATTGTAACATTTGTCGTGTGTTCACATACACATTCTACATAAATGGTATTTAAGCAACATATTGAGAGTTCTTAGATTTTTCAAATGTGTAAAACATGCTATGAATAAGCTTTTGACGGTAGAGCTCATCGTAAATTCTCGCGTAATTTCCGAACGACCCCCTTCCCTTGCTCGTTTCTTCAGGATCTAAGATTCGGTGGTGGCGAAGAAGTAAATTGTGGAGGCTGGCAAGAAAACCAGAGCGTTCTCTCTCTCTCGTCCAGCGCCAAAAGATTGATATCTTACTCGGAAATGCAAATGAAACGAAAAGGTAAAAACACAACCACAACTTCGACTTTCTCCCGGGTGGAATACGAAAGGGGGTAGAAAACAGCCTTCAAAAGAGAAAAAAAAAAGTCATCGGATGGCACGAAGGGGGGGGGGACAGATTCCGAAATAAGTTTTTTCGAGATAAAAGCTTCTTTCTCATATATGAAGACTACCTCTTCATCGCGCATCTTTAAGTCTTATAATATCCGGAAATGCTTTGTTTCTCCCTTTATGACTGCATTACTGATATTTAAAAAAATGTGTAGGTGGGGGAGAGACGCTCTTTTTAAGCCAGTTTTCATAATGGGCTGATGAAGTAAGATCGGAACGAAAAAGTAGTTCTCGATGCATAGAGAAATATGCTAACTTGATGAATAAATCTAAATGATACCATTGAATTTTCGGAATATATTTTTTTTTATGTGTACGTATTAAAAGGTATTCAATTTATAAAATGTTTGAATGTGTTAGAATCTATTTTACATTATTATTTAATGCAAATTTATTAAAAAAGAATCAAGATGTTAACATTAAATTCAAACAATTTTTTATGCATTGCAACCTTAAAATTCATGATTGAGATTTTGTGTGTGTGTGTGTTCCAAGATTATAATAATTTGTAGTGCTAATTTTTTTAAAAAATTTATTTTTAGTTTCACTAAATAAGAGGCAAATAAATTAAAATCGCGTACGACAGAAATTGTGAATTTAAATTTCTTATCGTTTAATTTTAAATATAAATAGAATTCGTTGCTTTAGACGTATTTCAAAACTTTTTGAACTTTTTTCTAATAAAACGAATTTATTTACTCTATGCACCTTTTGACTCAAATAACTTTTCAAAACTAATTGACAAATTGATTTCGTTGAGTGGAAATATCACTTTAGTTCTATGTATCAGTCCATTTTCTTAAATAATGAAATTCTTATGTAATATTTGTCCCCTTTTTATGAAAAAGACCTGTTCATAAAAAAAATCTAAATTATCATGAAACAAGAACTGCGATTGGGAAATGCTCTACTCGCGTTTTCCGTTCTTTAATCAGTCCTTACAAATCTCTTTAGAAATGATCAAATTGTAATTGTCTGCACGATTTTGGATTTCTGAATTCGAATGTTGATCGTGATGTCTAGACAAATGGATTGCTGAAGATTGATACGATTTAGGAATAAAAAAAATACGAAAAGCTCGCTGGGAAATCAAATTCGAAAATCGAAACGTGTCTATAAATTGAAATAAGAAATAATGGACTGAAAATGTAAAACAGGGTTTCCATTTTCTTAGATTTGTGTATGAAATAATTTATGTGTCTTTAGAATTTATTTTTAGTAACTATCTGTAATCAAATCTTATCGTGCTTCAAAGTTCTGTAACTTTATTATTCCGTGATTGTAGAGCAAGATCATGAATAGTATAAGCTTTTTAGACTGATAACAAGAGTTCCTCTACTCTCAACCAACTTAAGTCTGGCATTACAAAAAAGGGTTTATTCATTTTATTTTACATAGCATATACAGTTTTTTATTAAAGCCATTTACAGATTTTTATTTGCTTGTATTTTCTAGTTTGGATTAAAGTAAAAGTACGAAAAACTGTAGATAAATTCAAACCTAAAATAGATGCGTAGTGCATGCTTTTTTTTTAATTCATTTGTTTCTTTTCTTTTTTTTTTTTTTATTGGAAATCATTTCGGAGTGAAAGGTAATTTATATGCTAATGAGGCAAACGGAAGCGCATCTTAGGCGACAAATCGCAACCGTTGCCAGTCCCTTAAGGGTAAAACTGACGGCTTTGAAGAGTTTTTCGTTTTGTTATTGCTTTTGCGTACTCACACCACATAGATCTATTGCACATAAAGAATAAAACTTTTTATCCAAATATAAAGGGGTATATTGGAGATTAATACAGCGGACTTGAAATATTTTATTTTTCTCTTCGTCTATTTACCCAGTAGGTGCTGGAAAATTTACGCACAAGTCTGTGATTAGGAAAGAAATAGTGTTGAAGGAACGTAGGGGGAATCACAACGCGTTAATACTTTAGCTTGCAGAGGATGCTCATGTTGAGACAAGAACAATACAAACAAATTTAGCTATTAATATTTTAGTATCCAGACTTTTTAAAAAAGTGATTGAATGCTTCTTAGTTTATGTGAAAAATTTTAATGTTTTAAAATATCGGTATTTTCATAATTGCGACTTTCGGATTGACCGATGTATTTCATCATTAAGAACGGGTATAGATTAATGATTTGTGCTTGCTATTCGTATTGTTTTGTGATATTTAATTCATTAAACTTAATAAACCAATAAAAATACATAAAAACCAATGGACCTGAATTTGTTTTCTTTTGAAACTATATGCTCGAGTGCAGTGGCGCAAACAAGTGGGGGGCTGTCATATTGGTCCGGACCCCCCAAAGCCCTTGATTTTTTTCCCCGATTGATTATAATTTTAAGTATATAATACGTAAAACTTAAGAAAATATTTGTTTTTAATGATTAATTTATTAATACTAATTATTCAATAATTAGTTTTTTTCTGTTTTTTTTTTGTTCCCAGAAATCGATAAAATTAAAAAGAGCACGATACAAGAATGGTAGACTTTCGACCCTGAACTCCCCACCCTGGAAAACTTCTGTGTGCGCTACTGCTCGAGTGTGAAATGTATGCAGTGAAGTCTAATACTCACTTTTCAAGAAAATGAAAATGGTCTTGGTCACGAACGCTTGGTCACTGTGTCGTGAGTTCGAGTCCTTGTTCCACTGAAGACCTACCGTGTAGAGGGGCTAATGCATGTTAAATCTGTTGCACGAGGCACAAAAGTTTGGCTTGGTGTGATAATTTGGATAGCGGTGCCAGTTTAGGTGTCGCCCTCATCACTTCATCGAGGTTCATAATTGCGTGATCCGTTGCCAATTCCCTCATGTCGGAGGCAAATGTTAATAAACACCCACTCAAGAAAATAAAATAAAAATCTAACGGTGATAATTTTTAAGTTTTATTGATAATTCAGTCATTAAGATTGATGAATATTGCCGTTTGCAGCAAAATTGCTAACAAACTTCCATTACCGAAATATTATATAAAGAATTGAACTAAAAAGAGTTTTCAGTTGATTACTGGATTGTGTAGGAGTACCTACGATATCTTGGCATTCTCTATTATATTTAACTTTAAAAAAATCCCCCCCCTAAGTGCTCAAATGTTATGGCTTTGATAAACTCGCATTCCCTTGCTTTAAGCTATCCATGTTAATCTGTGGAATGATGTCTTAAAATTGCTGTAGACAAACTCATATTACCCCCAATTTTATTTTTATCTAAGTAAGGCACACATTAAAACTGGAAATATGTCACATTCCTATCCTTTTCAGATATCCCCCTACTCTGCCTCCAACAGTAACAACCCATAACATTACATCACGAGCAACACTGGGTCGTCCTTTTAGCTGGAACACCTATAGACTAAAGAGAAGAAATATATTTAGCGAACTAATCTCGCATGCTTGACCTCAAGAGCTTCCATTTTTTCCTGGGAGCTTTACACCGTTATCATAAAGAACATACATATATCTGCACCAGCCAAGTTTCTTTTTTACTGGCCCCTTTTGTGAAGACTTTTAATCCGATGCCTATCATAAAATAGTCACATCACTGAAAGTGTCATCTTGCCTGTCATAAATAAACTTGTCTTTTCGATAAGACCGCTTTGGACCGACATTGGAGGCAATGATGGATTTAAAACTGACATATTTGGGCCTTCCCCCCGCATCCTAGCCTTGAGGGAGCTTTATCTCCTGAAAGGGACATAGAGGCGACTGGCACATTAAGGGTAGCAATAAATTTATTAGCCATGTATAAAAATGACACAAATCCGTAAAAGATTTGATGGGGGAGAGGAAAAGCAATTAAATGTAACCCCCACTCATGTTTAATAATTCATTGGTCGTACATGGTTTCGGATGGGTTATTCATTGGCGATTTTTCTTCTTTACGTTGTGATTGGGGGATATTTAAGATGGGCAGTTAATGTTTGAGTCCATGCAAGCGACAGCCGATAAGTAAATTAATGATTCCAATCTGGAGGAGAGTTTTTGATTTATAACACCGATTGTTTAATAGGAAAAATGCGCTGTAATTAAGTATTCATGGGGACTAAAATTAATTTATTCTTAATGGTGCTGCTTTGATCTTTCGTTCAGTTGGAAGTATCATTTCATGAGACTACTAATACTGCACTGCTTGAGAACTAGTTTTAATTATTTAGAGAAAAAGAAACGAATTTGTTTTTTTCCCTGTAGAATGTGCGTGATAATTTTTATTTATAAAGCAGCACTATAAGAGCTGCTTGGATTGTAATTGATGTAAATTATAGCTGAAGTATAGTATTTTTAAGATAAGTTGGCAAATTGAGTTTAAGGTAATTTGAAAATATGAGCAATTATACTGATCTAAATTGCTATTAATTTATTAAGAAATTAGTGGCCGCGTTAACCTAGTGGCCAAGGTAACGAACTCAAGGCCGGTGTGTCATGAGCTCGAGCCCAATGCCGCTGAAGATCCGCCGTGTAGGGGAGCGACGCACGTTAAATCTGTCGAGAGCTTAAATGTCTTTCCTTTGGTGTGGTGTGGTAGTTAGGAGAGGGGGTGCATGTCGTCCTAGTCACTTTACTATGGTTGAAAATTACGAAGTTCGTTGCCATAAAGCCCACTTGTAGCTGAACAGTGCGACGTTAATATTCACTCACTCACTTATTAAGAGATTCATTACTAAATTGCTCTATAACATTCACTAGAAGACAAAACAGGATAGCAGTTTAAAAACTCATTGTAATGAATTGAATAAAAATGAAATGATCCTATTGGTACGAATTAAAGTGTAGAACAGGCATCGGACAATCTATGGCATGCGGTGCAACTCTCAGTGGGGAGCCGTGGTAGCCTAGCGGTCAAAGTAAAGGACTTATGACCGGCGTGTCATGAGTTCGAGCCCAGTACAGTTGTAGACTCGCCTTGCGAAGGGGGCCGATGCACGTTAAAAATGTCGAGGCTCAAACTGTGTGGAAGTTACGAGAGGTGTCGTCCTCGTTACTTGACCATGGTTGAAAATTACGAGGTCCGTCGCCAAAAGCCATCGAGTAGCTGAATAGTGCGACGATAATATTCACTCGCTTATTGAACTAACATCTTCATAATTATGGAAAGAAATTTTATTATTTTTGTGAATGAGTAAAAGATATATAATTTGCAGTTTTAATTTTTTTTATTTTTGTAAAAGAATAGTTATAACTTTTGTTTTATTTTTGTTTATGCATATCTTCATATAAAGGAAGCAAAATTAATATTTAATAACTCTAAATCTATATTCTTGACCACTATTCAATAATTCTACATACATTGCGCGGGAATGGAATTGTTTCAAATATTTCCTACTGTGCTCCACCCTGAATAACATCACATTACATCTATAAAGATTGCAGACTCCTGGAGGGGAATAACGATATAATTTTTACAAAATTCCTTTTATCATGAATTTTTAGAACATATTTATCGTTAAAATGTTAGATTATTATAAAAACTTTTCTCCTATTGTATTATTTTAGTGGAGGTTCGACATAAAATAAAGCTTCATTTTTATCGCGAATTTCTATAATTTATTTTTAAGTATTTAGGATCAAATATACATAACTGTAAACGAGTTCTTTTTAATTCAAGCTTCATATTATTCAGATATTAAAATAAACAAATTCAAGCGTGTTTATTCACTTTTTAAAAAAATTAAAGCATAAATATGTTTGATATCTTTTGCATGAGGGAAATTAATTACGAAAACAAAACGGGAAAACATTTTCACTTTTTTTTTCTTTATCGTAAATGAGAGAAAGAAGAAAGGAGAAGCTGTCGCGTAAAGAAAAGGTCATTTCAGGAATTTCAGTATTTTCTCGTCGTCGTTTACTTGTCTTTTAATCAGAGAATAATAATGAAGTCGAGTGTGAGGGGGAAAAGTATCTTACGAAATAAGAGAAACATGTGTATATATATATATATATATATATATATATATATATATATATAATAGATGCAGCGGACGAGAGAATTTGTGGAAAAAGGAGAAAGAAAAGCTTTTTTCTTTTTTACGTCGGGGTAGCATAATATCGTGGGTTCACCGAATCAATATAAAACTCATCATTCGGTCGCCTTTCATTTTTTTAATGAGGTCCGATGATATTGATAAAGTAATTAGCTTCTTCGGAGATTTTTTGTGTGTCGGTGTTTTTATTTTTTTTCTACCATAGAGCTTTTTAAAAAAAAAATAATAAAAGTAGGAACTTCCTTTTAGAAATAGTTCTGGTTACTTCCCAATATTCATATTGAATAATCGAAAGAATTTAATAAGTAAAAATCGTTAGTAGTTAAGTAAAAATGATTTTAGATATAAAAAAGTTTTTCGAGATGGAATGTTCGTTTGTAGGTTAGTGTTTGCATGTAAAAAAAAAGGGAGATGGGGAATTTATTCTGGTGCATTCTTAATTACCGAAAATAGTTGTGGGTAATTTATTAATTAACTAAATTTAGTAGCGTATGCTACTGAGTTTTTGTAATGCTTTTGACGTCTTTTTATAAGTGTTTAACTATTAAATAAGTGCATATATTATAAATAAGTGTTTATTGCGTCATTTGAAGAGGATTTTTTAAATGTATTAATAATTTTAATGTATTTAATTCTCGTGCAACACTTTATTTCGACACTTTCCTTTGCACAGCGTTAAAGGTAAATATATTCAGGGTTTGACGCCAATAGGCCTCGTGTTGCTTCAGGTGGCCGCGGTAGTCTAGTGGTTATGGCGACGAACTTGTGGCCGGAGTGTCGCGTACTCCAGTCCTGATGCCACTGAAGATCCGCCGTGTAGAGGGAGACGATGCACGTTAAATTTGTCGAAGCTCAGTGTCCTCTCGTTTGTATGGTCTGGTAGTTAGGAGTGCAAGGCCGTTTTTAACATTCTTGGCGCCTTAGGCACTTTAAAAGTTACACCTCCCCTCCTATTTCCAGAGCATCTCCCTTCCTCCTTCTGTTCTTACCTTTCCTGTTTTGTTTCGGGAGGGATTTTCCCTCAACTCTTACTCTTTTCCCTTTCTTTGTTCTTGCTGTTTTGATGGTCTTTCCATTGTCCACCACCTATGGACCCGCCGTGTTATGGACTGACAGTCGCAAGGAGAGAATAGTGGTACGGTTTGGCCACTCTTGTTAATTTCTTACTTTGCGGCATCACGGACCCCACCCGCCCTTTTGTGAATTAGTACAGTAAATTAATGAAACCATTTTTGCAAATTGCAATATAAAGTATACATTATCGTATGAACTGGTTTCAACTTGCTAATTATCATCTTTTTCATCGCTTATCGCTTTACCATCTTTTACTTTTCGACATCCTTATTCGTGGTTGAGTCAATGTCATTGTATTTGTACAACGAAGGATTTTTTCGAGAAAATCATTAATAACATCATTGTAATCAATTTCCATTGCAATATCATTTTGAGTGCACAGCAACATCAAACTGTGAAGCTTTTCATTTTCCACAATGGATCTCATTTCAGTCTCTACTCTCTTCTTGTGAGCAGAAATGCTTCTCCCACGATTCGTTAGGCAGTGGAACTTTCGCTGTAATTTAAATTTTTTTTCTTATTTTTTCGCCCTCCTTTTTTTTGCGCCTCTAAATCTTTTGCGTCCTAGGCACGTGCCTAGCGTGCTGTAGTAGAAAAGCGGCCCTGTTGGAGCCTGGTGCCATTTCGGGAGTCTTCGTCACTTGACCGAGGTTCAAAATTATAAGGTCTGTCGCCAACATCCCCCTATGTTGCTTTATAGTGTGACGTTAATAAAAACTTATTATAAACAGCTATACTGTAGTTAAATCTTTACCTGAAGCACAAAAATTATGTAACCATGTGCGTATTGTCTTTCAAGTAAAGGGTGTTTTTTTTAGAGGTATAGAACTTTAAATTGCAATAAAACAACAATGTAATTCAGCATTTGTATGTGGAATAAGAATATATATAACAATGTAAAAAATACGTAGATTTAGAGTTTTCATTTTTTGTTCGATATTAAAATAGCTTTTCGTTATTTTTATTTTATCTGTGAAAGTATGCAAATTACAAATCTACAAAAAAGTTCTTATTACAAGAGGGATTTAGCCAAATTTCATATTAATTCTAAAATACCTTTTCTTTATAGAAGTTTGACGAGTAAAACTTCTATAAAGGTTTGGAAAACAATTTTTTTTTTTTAACATGATGCGGAAGCTATTCAGGAAATAAAACATAGAAACTTCTAAAGCAATGGCTGTTTAAAGCATGTATTATTTAAAAAATAATTTCCATTGATATCCTAATTTTTTTCTCCTTTGTTATCTGTTTCTGGGTTCCATTCATTATTGTTCGCATATGTAAAGGGTTTTTTTTTTAGAGGTATAGAACTTTAAATTGCAATAAAACAACGATGTATTATTCGATTGACATGAATTTTTTTTTTATTCGAAAGATAATCTTGTGGCATTACATTTTAAATATGATTTCTGGCATAGGACTGCCACGGCTGGCTCGGATGTAGTCCAATCTGGACGTCCAATTTTCGATGACTTTTTCCAACATTTGTGGCCGTATATCGGCAGTAACACGGCGAATGTTGTCTTCCAAATGGTCAAGCGTTTGTGGCTTACCCGCATAGACCAATGACTTTACATAGCCCCACAGAAAATAGTGTTAAATCACAAGATCTTGGAGGCCAATTCACAGGTCCAAAACGTGAAATTAGGCGGTCACCAAACGTGTCTTTCAATCAATCGATTGTGGCACGAGCTGTGTGACATGTTGCGCCGTCTTGTTGGAACCACAGCTCCTGGACATCATGATTGTTCAATTCAGGAATGAAAAAGTTAGTAATCATGGCTCTCTACCGATCACCATTGACTGTAACGTTGTGGCCTTCATCGTTTTTGAAGAAGGATTCCACCAGCCCATAAAGCGCACCAAACAGTCAGTTTTTCTGGATGTAACGGTGTTTCGACATACACTTGTGGATTAGCTTCACTCCAAATGCGGCAGTTTTGTTTGTTGACGTAGCCATTCAACCAGAAGTGCGCTTCATCGCTAAACAAAATTCGCTTATGAAAATCGGGAACAATGGCAATCTCGTTTTGGGTCCATTCGACGAATCTACGCCTTGCTTGATGATCGTTTTGATGAATCGCCAAACCAAACTGAGAATAAATCACTTGACAGCTGTTAAATCGGTCGCCATCTTGGAATGTAATGCCAACTTAAACTTCTATACCTGGAGAAAAAAACACTCTTTATAAGGTATTATATTGAAATAGGGAACAGGCGTAAATTAACTGTCAAAAAAGATTCTTTATTCTCCCCCTGCAGATAAGAATGTTTTTTCCCCCTGAGTGCAATTCTAAAGAATGTTTCAACTTCAATCTGCTTTGTCTCTGTCCGAGTCAAATATACAATAGTTTGAACATTTTTAATCTATGTTTTATCTAAATTATTTCACGTTGTGGGAAAAAAAGTAAAATGTTGGGATATTTAAAATAAGAATGCACAGGAAGCGTAGAAAATGTTTTCAAAATAAAAGAAATGGGCGAAAAAGGAAGCCCTCTTTCTTAAAGTGAAAATTTCAGAGATCCTAAAATCAAGTCTGGACGTGAAAAGAATTCTCAAGAAGACAAAGGGAGGGGAGGGGCAGATAAAGTGGACGAACCTAGCTATCTTATTCCGATATAGATTTTTTTCCTGCTTTTTTCCTTAAACGCCACTTTGAAGAAAAAATACAAACGGAAAAGAAATCGTGGTATCCGAAGTAAAGATAAAAAGAAAGAAAAATATGTGTATGTGTAAAGGGCTTAGGAAAGAGGGAGAGAAAAAAAAAGTGTTTTGGTCTTTATGCAAATATCCGGCCGAGTTTTTCGAAGATCGCCAGGAATGCATAACAAGACACGTCTTCAGAAAAAGCAAAGATTTCCAACTTTCGAACGCTTCTTGTTTGGATTTCTGAACAGTTTGTTCTGCTTTCTTTTCGCTGTATTTTAAAATCGATTTATGTTGGCATCCGCGTTCTCCAGCGATGATCATAGTTCGTGTTATATCGATTTTTTTTCTTTCCCAAAACCAATTTACACGTAATTTCTTTGTTTTTTTTTTAAAAAAAAAACAAACTCTGTGTATAAAAAAAAATGAAATGGATAATTTTAAATCCAAGTATATTGAGATAAAATGTGCTTTTGTTTGAGAGGAAACATATTTGTCCCTTACGATGAATTAGTGCGCTACATTTTAACATTTCGTATGCTACATCTGTTATTTTATGCATACATTGCTTGCTTTTCGAATATACTATGGCATCTAAAATATCAAAATACTAATCCTACGATTTCCTAGAAATTAGAAAATAATTATAATACCTTTATGTAGCATTATGGTAAACTTTCAATTGGCATTGAAAAGCATTCAATCTAACCTTCAACGTTTCTTGTGTAGCCGAGTGATCGTGGACGGTGATTTTTCGAATCATAGGTTTAAATCCTGTGTAGAGTGACAGGAGCTCGCTAAGTCTGTCGTGGCTGAAAGTCCTCACGTTTGCGTGGTGTGAAAGTTTGGAGTTTTGGATGCAAACCCAAGTTTCGGCCTCATCACGTGATCGTGGTTCATCACCAATACCCTTTATGTAGCTTCCGTGTGCGATGTTAATATACAATCAACTTTTCTCTCCACTGATTTGGATGATTAATTTTATCAATGGCAACAGAAATGGTGATGAAATATTGCATTAAGTATTTAAAGGTATCATATTACGAAATAAGTTTCTTTTGAACTTTGAAGTAGAAAGTAAAATTTCAAACCTAATGATTGGAAGCTATTTTGAGTTTTCCTTATACGTTTTCACAATTAAATATGAAATGCCACCATCCGGTATAATGAGCTGTTTCCTAACTAAGAATTTTGGTTGTTAAAACTATCTTAGAAGGATATTTTTTTTAAAAAAAATTTAAGAATTGGTTTTGCGAAAAACTAAACAGGATTTTTTCATAAAAAAAATTAATAAAATCCCAAGTACCGTATTTTAAGTCATACCTTACATAACGATTGAACTTGACTGGAATCTAAATTTGCTCTGTGGCATGGGATTTTTCGAATTCACTCCTGTCCTTAAATGAGCATGAAATAGCATCATAATCTCACGTACCTTCCAAATTGTTATTTGGACGTGCTTTCTTGTTGCGATAGATTGATTGCGTGGCCAGAGTTCCTGACAGCTTGCAGTTTATGAACTCGCAAAACCTCAGTCCATTGTATTTTAATTGAAGACATACAAATGCTAATACCGGCAGTCATTTTCACTAAAAACTCTCTTTATGCTGTCTTAGGGCCAGAGCGGAAAAGATATAATACAACAGCCGCATGTCTTAATTCTCGTAAGCTACTGCAACGATAAGTCCTAAAGATTTAAGGGGAGGAGAACTCAAATGACTGCACACTTTTTATTTTCTTGTAGCCGCGCGTCACGAAAGCCTCTCACTCGTGAGGCTGCGTTTGATGATGACACGCTAGATAGTCCGGTTGTCTGGATGGATGCAGAACAGAATAGATTAATGGAGGGGAGGAAAGGAACTACAAAAAGACATCAACAATGGTAGGAGCGGCGAGCGCGGAGCATGTTGAGTTGAGATGTATGGTGTCTTGGTATGTTGCCTAGGTCACTTTGCTCGGAGGTCAGGGAGTAGAGGAAATTGTTGAGAACAAAAAGGAATCTTTCAAAGGAGAAAAAAAACTGACTGGCATTAAATATTTTCGTTTGTTGTCTAGAGGTTGATGTTCAGTTCCCCCCCTTTTTTTTTCTGGTAGTGTCTGGGCGAAGATTTTTAGTGAATATAAACTTCCGTAATGCTTTTCATATTATATAGCCTTTCTGTGTTTCCGTCCGCAGATGCTGATATTTTCCTGTTAAAGGAAGACTCGTAGGGGATGTGATTCATTCGTGAGAATTTGTATGTGTGGGTTTGTTTACAGTGCATGCAGTGTTTAGAAACTTGTTTTCTCAGTGGGGTTTTTGAAACGGTGACGAAGAGGAAAGGTTAATAATTGTAAGGAGATGATCTATCAATAAAGACGAAGTGATCTGAATTATTTGGTTTTGGAAAAGTTATCGTTACAATGTTTAAAAAATTGCATATCAAGTATATAAAATTTATTACCATTTAAAGGTGAAACATCTTCAGCTGTTTCAATACCACACACAAAAGGAGCGTTGCTACCGTCGTATTGACCGTAACCATGATACGGAGCGCTCAACACTTGGTAACATTTTGACACTTTAAAAAATGTTTTATGCCTCTCAAGAAATTTTGATACAGAACTTTAAACCCACACGAAACTTGCTAGCCAGTGACCCCGCAGCATATATTTTTACATGTTACCAGGAATTTTTAAAAACCGAATAATGAAATGTGATGAAGAAAGCTTGTCAAACGCGATTTCTTTGCCTTTCAATAATAAAGGGTGTTTTTTTGAGAGGTATAGAACTTTAAATTGCAATAAAACAACGATGTATTATTCGATTGACATGAATTTTTTTTTTATTCGAAAGATAACCTTGTGGCATTACATTTTAAATATGATTTCTGGTATAGACTGCCACGGTTGGCTCGGATGTAGTCCAATCTGGACGTCCAATTTTCGGATGACTTTTCCAACATTTGCGGCCGTATATCGGCAATAACACGGCGAATGTTGTCTTCCAAATGGTCAAGCATTGTGGCTTATCCGCATAGACCAATGACTTTACACAGCCCCACAGAAATAGTCTAGCGGGTGTTAAATCACAAGATCTTGAGGCCAATTCACAGGTCCAAAACGTGAAATTAGGGCGGTCACCAAACGTGTCTTTCAATAAATCGATTGTGGCACGAGCTGTGTGACATGTTGCGCCGTCTTGTTGAACCACAGCCCTGACATCATGATTGTTCAATTCAGGAATGAAAAAGTTAGTAATCATGGCTCTATACCGATCACCATTGACTGTAACGTTGTGACCTTCATCGTTTTTGAAGAAGGATTCCACCAGCCCATAAAGCGCACCAAACAGTCAGTTTTTCTGGATGTAACGGTGTTTCGACATACACTTGTGGATTAGCTTCACCCAAATGCGGCAGTTTTTGTTTGTTGACGTAGCCATTCAACCAGAAGTGCGCTTCATCGCTAAACAAAAAATTCGCTTATGAAAATCGACCATTATTTTCGAAATAAAATTGCACAATTTGAAAGCGTTGTTCAGGCGTGAGTCTATTCATGATGAATTGCCAAACCAAACTGAGAATAAATCACTTGACAGCTGTTAAATTGGTCGCCATCTTGGAAAGTAATGCCAACTTAAACTTCTATGCCTGGAAAAAAAACACTCTGTACATTAAACTACACCTCTATTTTTAACACCCTTTTATAAGCTTCACTTGTATATGTAACGGAATTTTTTAACTCAATTTTTACCCACTTTAAAAGGTCAGATTAATTTGAAATTTTGCTCACCTGTCCAGGACCGATGGCAATACAATAATTTCATAATTTTGTTCAATTGTCCTGATCAGTATCAGCAGTATTAACGATTTCCCATTGTCAGATCCCATCCCGCATCTGGCGACTAATTTCAGATTTGGCGACTAAAAGATTAAGTTACAACTTAGTTCAATTTAACTATAAAAGTTTTTAAAACTATAATTATAATTTATTTACATATATATGTTTGTTTATGCATTTTTTTCCATGCGAGCTGTAATTTTATTCGAAAGATAAAAATTCCTTGATAAAAGATTTTCTCGGGTTGTCCCAAATTTTTCATTTTCTTTCCGCCTTTAATTAGGCTAGAACAGAATTAAAAATTATTTTCTACAATTTTTACTTTTGCATGTGTTGTATATTAAAATTTTTGAACTTAGTTATTGTAGGAAGATAGAAAAATCGAAATCTGTACTAAATTTAAATGTTAATTTATGGACGTCATTACTAGTTAATTTTTAACGTGAAAATTCTCAATGCATTTTTTTTAATTGTACTTCATAAATGTCAAATCTTCAAAATTTTCCGTTGCATTCACATTTTGCTTCAAACTGTTTTCGAAGCAAATTCCGATTGCTGTTACAGAAGCAAAATTTATTTTAATAAGTCCTTTGCCACTTGAAGACATTAATTGAATGTATTTATCTCAAGAAACTCTGAACACTTAAAAATTGCCAAGAAAAATAAATGAATGGTATTTAAAAAGGGTCATTCATCTTCTGCATAAGTTACATTTCGGTTAATGTTAGGAAAAGAGACCGCGCTTGGAAGAACTCTAAAAAGAAAAGGGGGAAAAAATTTCCTGAACGACAAAGACGCTTCCATGATGACAGACTACTCACTCTCGGAATTATCACTTTTATCCTGGACGCAACAGTAAAAATAAGCGCAAGAAAAGGAGCAGTATATAAAAGTGGAGGTAAAAAACGAAAAACATAAATAAAAGACACCTAAGAAGCTATTAGCGCAAAAACGTCCTTTGTTCACTATGAAGGGAAAAAATGGTTCTTCCAAGTGCCAGTTTTTTTCCCCTCAATGCGCATGCTCATTGGTCTTATAGGGCGTGAGACTGTTCGTGCTGAGGCGGGTCTTGACTGACATCCAGGGGCGAGCAACAAAATAATTTGTTAGAAAAATTCAACTTCTAGACCTTTTTTATAATTAAGGGTTTTAATAACATTTAAATATTGTGGAATGGATTGGAATATCAAGACAAATACAAAAATATTCTTAATATTTACCCCTATAATTTTAGTATTTAATGTTTTTAATTTATAAATATTTTAGTGAAATAATTCCATATTTATTGCTATGCTACAATTCGGCTTGCATTAATATAGCTTTGAATTCGTATTTGGTTCTTGAATCTAGCAATAACTTACTTATTGGTCATTGATTCATCATGATCCATTAATTTTGAATACATTTTTTTTTGGCGAGTTAACTTTTTGCTTATAATTTAGACTTAGAGCTTCTACCAATTATTTTCAGTCGGATTTCGCTCAGTATTATAAACAGATGTGGTGGAGGGTGGCTGATTATAAAACCGGTTAAACCCTACTTTTAAATAAAATTAAAAGCTATCCCCAGCCCGTATTCTTAATACTGAGCAGCATCCATATTTATTCAAGTTATTGTCTTGTAGAGCAACATAACAAACGGTAAGAAAGACGATTAATAAGGAAAGGATTTTATTCTATATTTATAATGAAAAACCGATGTCTTATCAAAGATACTGAAGCGCCTGGGAGTTGCAAGCATCTTATATTGTTTACATCCATAAAGCATTGCTTAACCCTAAATTCGCTGGCCTATTTCAGCAACAGCTTTAGAAATCATAATAGGTTTCCATTTTAGTCCTAAAATTTCTGTGGTTTCAATTTTAATTGCTCTACAGCTGTTTTTTTTTCCTTTTATCCAATTTTAGTACATTATTCTCTTGCACCAGTTATTTTCTTGATATGCTTCTTAAAATCCAATTTAGTCTTTTATTATTTTATTATACTATATATATATATATATATATATATATTTTCCTTATCATAAGTTGAATGTATTTTAATATGTATCTATAAGTACGTAAAAGAAATTCTATTTTTAATCTCCCCCAAATGATAAGATATTTAATCGATATTTATTTCATCCAACAATGAGATTATTTCCTAATTTTGTGTTTTTTAGTTTTTATTTTTGAAAGTAAAAATGCATATTTTGTGCTTTGTAAATATTTTAATTCTTGTGGCATAGAATATTTCCTCCCATGTAAATTCCTCTGCGCTGTTGAACAATTGAATTTGACACATTAAAATCACGATATATTTCTTTAATGTTGTATCGCAATAAAAAAGGAACATTCTGGCTTACTTCGTACTGGATCAGCAATTAATAGATATTTTGATTTGCTGCCTTGGCGATTTTTTTCTCATGACATGAGATTTAATGATTCGTTTTTTCGTTGTAATTTACGAAATGAATTTCTCCCCCTTTTTTTGTATTAATGAAAAAGTAACATTATTGTGAAAAAAGTACTTTAATTCTAGTCCTCATCGTGACATAAGCACAATCTTAACTGAGTTACAGTGGATCTTAAAACATTGTCAAAGAAGGTAAAACAATACATTGAATACACTTTAGAAAATTAAAAAATCAAAATATAATATATTTTGCAAACGTAAAAAAAAAATTCAAAGTTCTCTTCAAAAGTAAGGAAGGCCAAATTTTGTTAATGCAAAAAGCTTTTAAAAATGGGGAAATTATTCTCGCTCTCTCAAAGCATTCTTCGCAAACATGAAGTGTTGCGGAGTGAGGGGGAAAAAAAGCTAATTTTCGCATGTAAAATAAAGGTGTAGAATAAAAACAACTAGTACCGTTTGGAATTTAATCATAGAAACCTATCATTCCCATTTTAAAAAAAATCTGGAATGCTAAATATGCTGTGTCGGAAGAGGAGGGGGAAAAAAAGTGAAATGAAGAAAATTACAAAAGCGAGAGAAAGTAGGGGGAAAGGAACGCAAAAATGTGAAAACTTAATAAAATGAATTGCACTCATTAATTTATTTTCAAAACAAGAAGTAATGAATAAATAAAAACTCATCAAACTAATGAGAGAAGTTAAAAATTATCTCTAACTTATGGAATGATGTCATTTTGAAAGAAAAGGGAGAGGAAATGGGGGAAGAGAGTGGTAAGCATTAAACATTTTCTTTTCTGTTCATCATGTAAGGAAAGAAGATTTTAGAGGAGTTCCCTAGTTATGTAGGACTTTTTTTCCTTTTTCAAAATGACAGTTAATTGATTGTATCTTAGCAAAAAAATCCACATAAAAAAAACGAAAGAATTACCATTAACGGAAATACCAAAACGTACTTTATTTATGTAACGAACTTTTCAATGGTTTTTCCTCTGGTTTAGGAGAGAGAAAGGGGACATTTACATGTAGGTCTTTTAACATGTAGGGAAGAGGGATTTATATTCCTGTATGGATTAAAAGGGTTGTCGGATTAATTATGTCTCTTCTGGCTAATAGGCGTTCATTAGCATTCATTTTATTTTGTACACTTTTCCTAGGTGCTTTTTAATACTCTTCATAAAAAGAAAAGGTTTCACTTTCACGGTTAATATTTTTAACATCTTTTAAGTAACATAACATTTAAATAGTTATCACTTCATTGACTTTGTTTGAAAATGTTAAAATTCAGTTATTTAAATTCTTTTCAAAAGAATATTAAGTGAGCGAGGATTTATCAACGCCGTTCTCTAATAAATCAAGGCGAGGGCTATTGACGACGGACCTCGTAATTAACCTCGATCAAGTGACCAGAATGACATTTTAGTTGTCACCCCTCTCCAAACTATCACAAAACGCCAACGGGAGGACTTTGAGTCGACATATTTTACGTGCATCGGCCCTTCTACACGGCGGGTGTTCTGTAGCCAATGGCGTAACGTACACCCCCGCATTGGTGTGTGGGCAAAACCTGAGTTTGTAGGGGACCCTAATATTCTCCGTTATGCCACTGTCTGTGGCAGTAAGGTGGCCGCAGTAGCCTAATTGTCAAGGTATCGGATCGTGGCTGGCATGTCTCGAGTTCCAGCCTAGTACCACTAAAGACTCACCGTGTAGGGAAGCGATGCACGTTAAATATGTCGAGAGCTGAAACGTCCTTCGGTTGGTGTGGTAGTTAGGAGAGGGAGTGCCAGCCAGCTGTCGTCCTCGTCACTTGACCATGGCTCAAAATTACGAGGTCCTTCGCCAAAAACCCTCAAGTAGCTGAACAGTGCGACGTTAATATTCACTCATCCGCGGCCACAAAAAATGTCCAGAATTCACATCTCAATTTAAACATCGCACTTAGGAATTTTTAGAAGTCGTCTTGTTCGATTTTTATAAATTTAAATTTCTCAATAGTGGCTTAGTAATTATATACGATTGAAGTATACTAAGTAATGAGAAACTTGCACCCTTTTTTTTAAAAAAAATTCGGAACCATTGTGCGTTATTTTCAATGAATAACTTCCAAATATTTTCCCGAGATTTCACATACATAGGAAAGAGCATTCAACAATAAATCCATTTCAACGCTTTGCACCATTTAATACCCTCCCCCCCAGCTTTTAAATGCATTTAAAGAAAGCTCCAAATAAGAAAACAATAGTGGGGAGGGGAAAAGAATGCGTTCATTTTGTTGTCTGGAGGAAGAGATCAGCGTGAAATGAAATAACCGGTTCCTAAGATATAGATCCGAAGAAAAGAGACCCAGCTTTTGGTAAATTTACCAGTGCGATATGTCAGACCGGCAATCCAAAAAGAGGCTATTTAGATGCGAGAGGTGCTTATTATGTTGGTGCTCATCCCTCTTCTGAAGAATGTTAATTGAAGTCGTGGCTTTTACTTCAGTATTATTCATTACTCTTTTTAAAGGCATAACCTCTGCCTACTGTAATGTATGGTCGTGAGAGCTATGGGAATGGAAGAGCTGGAGAAAATCAAACGTTATATTTCATTTGCGAATCAACTGTATATATATATTTCGATAGATTTTCTAATACGGTGTGATCTTTCAGTGGAGTATTGGTTTCTTAATAATTGAGTTTATTACTGTTACTTGGTTGCATTTCTTAAAAAAATATTAGGGATTGTTTGTTTTGCTTTTTGTGAGATGTGTACTTAGTTTTGTTTTCCTTCAAAAAAGCTTTTCTACTATTACAGCGGTTCTTAAACTGTGGTCCGTGAACCTTTTGAAGATTCGCGAAGGCCTCTTACTTAATGTTAACTTTTCTCTATTTTACATACTTCGGAAAGCTTCATGCAAAAATGGAAAGATGCACCATTTTAAACTAGATCACTAAATTACCCCCCAATGGAAAAAACTCTGCTGGGATATGTATTTCCATCGAGAATATTATTTCATCTTTTTTATGGTTTGCAACTACGTAGCAATTACTACAATGTAATATTTTCAACAAATGTAGTAGAAACACGTGTGCTAAGATTAAGAACTGAATTAATAGTCTTAGTATTATTGAGGAACTTGAAATCATTCATCCAAGCGTTGGGAGTCGAGGAGGGGTGTTTAAAATCTTGGGGGTCTGCAATGTCAGGGAAGAGGAGCTTAAGAACCGCTGTACTATTACACTACCATTAGGATAGTAACTTTTCTTTTCTAGATGTTTTATAGTACGTGCAGAAATGTTAAAATCACAATACTGACTTAGCGTGTGGTCACTCGTATTCTTAAATTAAATATAAAATGTGATCCTGTTAAAATATACTTGGATGTTGCAAACTATTTGCTTTTTAGAGAAGGAAAAATTTCTGGTGATCTTGATTAT
The DNA here is from genome assembly GCA_019973935.1 of Trichonephila clavipes. Taxonomy (NCBI): domain Eukaryota; kingdom Metazoa; phylum Arthropoda; class Arachnida; order Araneae; family Nephilidae; genus Trichonephila; species Trichonephila clavipes. Next base: position 892,539 of record BMAU01017533.1, on the reverse strand, counting down.
AGTATTTTACTATATATATTAACTACTTTTTTTCCTCCTGAGTGTCTACATTCAAAAGGCTGTCTTCACTTAATGTTAATGAATTGGACCCGAATTTGGAATATTTTTTCGGCTACAAAAGAACTGAAACAATGATACTGTACTCTCCCTTCGCTATTCTAATCAGAGCTGCATATTTTATCATACTCCTCATTTTTAATACAAGTTGATCCATATTTTCTGGTGTAAAATGTGTTATGCACTGTTCTCTTGTATCGTAATACTATATGAAGTATCCCTTTAGGTGTTAAAATGGAAAAAAATTATTTATAGAATAATTTAAAATTTTAAATACGCTTTTTTTATTATAAAGAGATGTATGAATTATGTTACAAATAGTCATAAAAATTTAGCCTTTTTTCTGTCTGAAAATGGGCTCAGTACGTGTGTAGTTCTCGTACATTTGACGAACATAAGGGAATTACGCCTTTAGAAACTATATGTATAGAAATAAGTGAAAATACTGTACTTTTTCTCGTTCCATAACTTTCGTTTCAAATGTCTTCACAAACTCCCTTGCATTTTTGAAATTTCTTTCGTATATAAAAATATAAGTTAATTAAAATTAGGCTGAATCCACTCGTTTTTAAAATTCTCATTTTCCACATTAAAAATAAAGTAGTGTAATTTATAAATTGAATAAAATGGGCTCACGGGTATCTCAATTAAAACTAAATGAACCCAACTAATGACAAATCAGTTCCCCTTTGTCAGTAGAAAATGGTTTAAAAACATGCTTATCCTTTTCAAGGTAAATTGCAGACAGATTCGAATTTGATTAGGAATTAATTGAATTTAAAGGATGAGGGACTTCCGTGTTTTCTCAGCCTTATAAACACAACCTTACATTACCGTGATCGTACGGTATTAAAATCCTCAGAGTTTATTATCCTTAACAGTCGCTAATTGGAAGGTGGTTTGGGTTTCACAGGGATTCTGATGTCTGTACCCGAGTTCTGGAATTGTACTCTTAGAAATGAGCTTGTCAGTTCCACGGAACGTTAATTATGCTAATTCTGGTCGTTGCCTAGTTATGTCTTCTCCATCTCGTCGACGGCTGAAGTGTGTTTCACTATCATAGTTCTTCAAATATGCCAAAAATGCGTGTCTCGAATGCGAGATCGCTTTGCGTTTAAACCGCTTTGCAATGTTTCGGTTTTCTGTCATATTTCTGCGACATTTGTCCATGATGGATGTGTTGTGCTCGTTTTTCTTTGTTTTCGCTGTTGCAATTGTATTCTTTAAATTTATTAGGACACTTTTCTTTTAGTTTAAAAACTTATTGTAGAATTATTTAGATCTGTAAAATTATAAGGAATTCTAGGATGATTCTCTAATAAGAAAATAATGCATTTGTGTACCGAAAAATGTGTCAGGAATTAAATTAATCAGAATGGAGAATTTTTTTTAAAAATTTATTTCGATCAATAGTGGACCGTCGAAAAACAATTGTGGCCACAATGGACTTGTGGTTATGGTCACGAACTCGTGACCGGCGTGTTATAAGTTCGATCCCTTGTGCCACTGAAGGCTCACCGTATATTGGAGACAATGGCATAACGTACACCCCGCATTGCGGGGGGGAGGCAGGGGGCCCAAAGCCCGACTGACGCCAAGTACGTATTTGTGCTTCGGGGCCCAAACATGATTTTGCAGGGGAACCTTGATATTCTCCGTTACGCCACTGAGTGGAGACCAATGCCTGTTAAATATGTCGAGGCTCATTGACCTCCCGTGTAGTGTGCTAATTAGGAGAGGGGTGCCAGCTCAGGTGTCTTCCTCGTCACTTGACTGAGGCTCAAAATTATTAGATTCATCATCAATAACCCTCGTGTTGCTTGATAATGCTACTTTGATGCAACTCTCATCTCATCGAAAAACGGTTACTACAAAAATTATTCCAATCAGATCAATTTAGTTTTGCAGGAAATGGCAAATGATTTGCCATTGAACTTCCAGATTAAATTTAAACAAAGATTAAAATGGCCGTATCTATCTGGTTAATTTGCGGAAACCTTGCAATTAATTTGGATTGGATAATAATTGTAGTCGCTGTATCGAATGTTTGATTATAAATCCCTTTTATACATAATTATGAAGCATTAAGACTTCCAAAAAATGAAAGATGAAAAAAAAACATCCTGGAACAAAGAACGGGAAATATCGCCATTAAGTTACGATAAATGTTGCAATTACTCCCGTTACTTAAAAGCAGTATGCGTATCTATTAGCCTTTGAATATTTAAGTATTGCATTATTGTTTTTTATTCCTTTTCAGTTTTTCTTGTTTGTACATTTTTTTTTTTTTTTTTTTACATTCTCAATCAAATGTTCCCAAAACTCACTTTTCTTGTCCTTGTGCATAAGTCCTTTTCCATCCCATATCCTTTCTATCTATCCGCATGATGTATTATCCTGAAATTCCGGAACTAGTTTCAATTTCCGTTTATTTTCCACCATAGACTTAAAGCTTACCGAGAAGAAAATAGTAAAAGAAAATTGTGCAAATCATTCCTCTTTTGCAAACCCCGTGGTCGTCGAAGAGTTTTTTTTTAAAAAAAAATTCAACTCTTTTCCGTTTTCGATGAAAAGGTTTTTCGTTCTTTTTCCTCCCTCACTATCGTCTGTACCTCCCCCCTCCCCCCAACTTTTTTTTTAGAATTCGTAATCCTCAGCGAGCTTTCTCGCTCTGCTTTTGTTGCCACCATTTATTTTGTTTTAATTCCCATCCCTCCTCCTCCGCCGCCATTTTTTCCAGTTTCCTCTTTCTCCTATTCTGGTTTTTCCAGAATGTTTTAGGAGCTTCCGGAATGAGACAATGAAAAAGAAGCCTTCCCCACCCCATCCCCCTCGTACAGTCAGCGGTTTAATTAAACAGGGGAGTTAACAGAAGAGAACACCGCTCTTATATTTCCTTTCCCTGTTGCTAACCAGAGATTCCCCCTTCATTCTCTTCTCTGGTGTTTTTTATTTTTATTTTTGAGAATTGTTGCGAAAAGTCGTTAAAAGCCATTCGGTATTCCAACATTTTTGTTACGTTAAATACCGCAAGGGCACTCACACCCCCTTTCTTCCGTAGAGTCGAATAGTTTATTATTATCATCGCGCGTGCCCGATTCTTGAGATTTCTCTGCATTTTTTTTTTTTTTTTTGTGGTAATGATATTCATCTGCTTCTATGAGATGTTTTTTCCACCGGTTTCTTGACCTTCCTATGTTACCCTGCTCAAGCATTGGTCAGAGAAAATGTTGTTTATTTATCTCAACACATCCTTAGAAATTTTTATCCATGCGTATCGGATTCCATAAGATGAAAAGAGGTGGGGGAAAAAATATTGCATTTCTGTTGGGATGGAGGATTTTTTAATGTATCAATAACTGCTGGTCTCCCAGATGAATGTAGGCTCAAAATTACGAGGTCCGTCGCCAATAGTTCTTGTGTTGCGTTTTAGTGCGACATAAATAAAGACTTGACTCACTCAGATGAATGCAGTGATATCAGTGGCGCACACAAGGGGTGGTGTCCCGTCCCCCGGTCCCCTTGGCCCTTTACTTTTTTATTTAGTACGAAAATGTAATGAATTATTTGTTAGCTTTAATTAATGAAATTATTAATAACTATTTATTCAATAATTGTTTTTTGTTCCCGACAATCGACAATATCAAAATAATATGTTGGGCGGCGTATAGTGGTATGATACCAGAATGGTGGACTTTCGACCCTGGCCCCCATCTTTGGAAAATTCCTGTGTTCGTCACTGAGTGATATTTTTTATTTTTTATAGTAAAATGTACTGTGAAAATCAAATTTTAAAGGGAGAAAAAAAGAATGAGCTGGAGAACAATTGCGAATGTTTTTATTTTTATTCCGTTAAATTATATACACATTTCTCCAAAGCTTAAAGCATAATTTTATTCCTTAAATACTCTGCTTTCTGAGGAACATAAGAGAGAACATTAAGAACTGAAGATAAACAGCCGATTTACTTTCTTATTGCTGTGTGGATTTTATTGGACATTTGTGGTATTCTGATGTTAATGCTGACAACTTATTTAAGCTAATAAAACTCATTGATCATGAATTTAGAGTGGTTTCCAACTTAATCAGGTGGCCGTGGTAGCCTGGTGATAACGCACTCGTGACAGGTGTTGTCGAGTCCAGGTTCGAATCCTAATACTACTGAAGACCCGCCGTGTAGAAGGTTATCCATGTTAAAGCTGCCATGTCTCAAAGTACTTAGCTGAAGTGTTGCTCTCGTCGGTGGACCGCGGCCCGTCACCAATAGCCATCGTGTTGCTTTAAGTATTTCATTAATAAACTCATTCATCCAACATAATCTGTCTTTAAGTAAATTTTTTTCTGGGAATCCAATGCTTTTTGAAGCGTACTTAACAGTGTAGTAATGTCTTCCCCTTTAAAAAAAAATGTGGTGTAAGGAATATTCTCCTCTCGTGTATTTTCTTGGTCCCAATAACAGCATGAAATAAACTGTTAAATAACCACATTGCCAGTTTATATTTTCAGCAGTTAAAAAATATTTAAATTTTAAATATATAGATTTTAAAGTTTTTTTTTTTTAAAAAAGTAATCCATTACCGTGAGTTCTGTTGAACAGAATAAAAACAATATTTTCAATATTTGTGTTTAAGTAGTTCAAATTTTTAAACTTCCAGAATTTATCCAAGCTAAATCATAGATATATACGTTGGAACTTTCGTGTTCTCTCAACACATTACTACAAAAATAATCACCGACTGTTTCAGTTATTGCGGCATTGTGAAAAGTTCCCAATATATAAATATGCATTCATAAATTCAATTGCCTTTGCTCCCAAAAGTCAAAAGCTTTTGTTTTCACATCCAATTATAAAGAATAAATGTGTTGGTACTATTTGATGCCCGGAGACCGAATACAATTAACCGAGAAGGACTCAGCTCATCAAAGCTTATCTTTGATTGGTTCCCAAGGGATCCAATGGGTCGGACTGCTATAATTACTAATTTATCTCTTCAATTCCCCGAAATTTCTCCTTTTATGTGGAGCAGCTCCCTTTTAAATACATAACTCAGAATTGTTAGTCATAATTTATGAAAGTCAATTTATTCTTTATTGAGGGAAGGTGACATCATAGAGTTGTTAGCTGCCATGGAACACTTGTTAAAAAGTTCTTGCGGTAATTTTTTTAATGAAGGAAATAATTGCAAATTTAATTTGTAGCAATTTTGATTTTCTTAGTGTGATTTATTATGGCATACTTTCGTTGTATTTTCATTATTTTGCGAGGACTTTTTTTTTTTCTTGCAAGATTAACAGTTCAGATTTGGAAAATAGCAGTGTTCATTAACACAGCAAAAATTTTATAGATAATCTAATCTATAAATAGATAATCTAGTTGCATTTTTTGCTTGGAAACGAATATTTAAAAAGTCAAGTGCTTGTTTTGAAGTGGTTTTTCAATCGTATTTAAAGCTGTTAAAAATCTTAATCCCCTTGCCCCTTCCCTGTATAATTCTAAAACTTAGGTTGAATTTTTTCTTATGTATAATTACAGTTTTTAGGTATGTTATTTATTTTAAATTCGGTCACCTTAAATTAAATAGGGCAAAATGTATTTATTCATTGATAAATTATCCATCGCCAATACGAAAAGAATTAGTTTAAATAATCTTTAAAACCTCTTATATATACTCTAAAAATAAATTGTAAAATCTCTTAAATAGCTATATTAAAAAAAGACTTGGTACACTCTTTTTTCGTCTTTTTTCTTTTTAAAAAAGTTTTGTACCTCTACAGAAGTTCTTGAAATAACTATCACTGATTTCCCCAATTACGCAAATTATTTACATATATAAATATCTAAGCTCGTTTCTCTTAGAAAGCATAATTTATATTTTACCAATATTGGCCAAATATTTAGGTAACTTCAAGAATTTTATAAAAATATTAATGGAATAAAAATAAGTAAATACAGTTCACAAACATTTCTACCTTTGAATTATATACTAGATTACAAATAAGTGCTTATGATTACAAAGCAAAATTTTTAGAAGACTTCGAAAGAGTACTGCGGTTAATATTTTTGTAACTTCCTGATTTTTTTTAATTCCTTCCACGTTTCTAGGTTTCTTATGAAGGTTGAATTTTTACGAAGTAGAAGAGCGACTTTTTTTCCGGAAGAAAGAGAAAAAAAAACCCTTAAAAATATATAACATTGCTGATTTGTTTAAATCCGTAATATAGCAGGTTGGATAAAACTGCAGACACGATTACGTTTTTTGATCTGAATTGTACAGTCTATGCATTTATATTTCTTCATTACCTCGCATGCATTTGTGTTTTTCTGAGGAAGGCGTTCATGTAGCGAGTATTGCGTGTCTAAATAATTAATGCTTTAGATTTATTTATTTTTGGAACTTAGTCAACATTTAAATTGGAAACAAAGTTTTCCTATATATTTTTTGTTCTGTTTTGTTTTTAAGTACATCCGCGTATAATTACTATGCTATGTTCGTAAATTTTCTGGTTTAAATAAGCGTAATTCGCGTTCATAAGTCTTGCAATATAAATTAGGATTACGAGTATAATTTTAAAATTCTCAAAGCTTTTTTATATATATAGTTCTGAAGTTTAGAAGTCAAGTAAGGCTTTCTTCGTGAATAGCTTCTTAAAAAACTGATAGCAAATTTAAATCTTAACTTTTGGTTAATTTAGGAGTATCATCTTGTGTGTGTGTTAAATCAAAGTTCTTGTATTTTCTTCGAAATTTTTGCTTTGCTTTTTTTTTTCTTCCATCTTGTAAAATATAATCAGTTTTGCGACTGATGTCGCTTTTTGTAGTTATCAACAGTGGCGTAACATACACCAATGCATCACGGGGGGAGAAGGAGGCAGGATTTTAGGGGACCCAAAGCCTGCCTGACTGACATAAAGTACGATTTGAGGCCCAAAATTTGTGTGTGGGGGGGGGCTAATATTCTCAGTTTCGCTACTGGATATCAATATCTATACATTCACATTGAAAATTTATTTAAAAAAATTTTTTTTTAAATAAATTGGCCGTGGTAGCCGACTGGTCAAGGTATCGGATCGTGGCTGGCCTTGTCACGAGTTCGAGCCCTGTACCACTAAAGACCCGCTGTGTAGGGGAGCAATGCACGTTAAATCTGTCGAGAGCTGAAACGTCCTCCCGTTGGCGTGGTGTGGTAGTTAAGAGAGGGGGGTGCCAGCTCGGGTGTCGTCCACGTCACTTGACCATGGTTCAAAATTACGTGGTCCGTTGCCAAAAGCCCTCGTGTAGCTGAAAAGTGCGACGTTAATATTCACTCACCGGAACTCATGGCCGGCGTGTTGAGAGGGCTGATGCATATTAAATCTGTAGAGCTTTATGTCCCCCCGTTGCTGCGGCGTGGTAGTTTGGAGAGAGAGTGACAGCTCGGGTGTCGTCCTCTTCACTTGACCGAGGCTCAAAGTTACGGGGTCTGTCGTCGTCAATAGCCCTCGTGTTGCTTTATAGTGACTTTAATTTTATACACTCACTCTCGCCATTCAAATTCCATTAATTTTGCATTTCTTTGGCTTTTGTTTCAAAGGAAACATAACTATTGTAACTGCAAAAAATTAATAAAAGGACTTACTGTAAAACAATTCATTCCGGTACTAATCCGAATTTATGAAACTCATTTCCTGGGTAGATGCATCCACGATTGCGGAGGAAAAGTCAACAAAAATATAAACCATCCCTCTCCAGGGAATGCTGTATGCTGTGGACACTTCAGAATAAATCGCGACACAGATGGACGCTATCTCTTACTGTGAAATTTTTCAAGAACTTGTATGTGTCGGTGTCTGCCTCTGGGGTGTCTGTAGTTTGTCTCTACGGGACGCGGGTGATTGGTCAAAAGCTACAAAAAGTGGCACAATAACTTTTGGAGCGAAAGTTTTCTTTTTATTATGTCTACTTCGATTCAACAGTCCTGCGGAGAACTGTCCACCAATAAAAAATTTTCCTTTTTCAGGCAACTGTTTTCTCTTCTGTAAGCCCTATAATCCAAGATTATACTGCAAAATGTTAGAGGCTCAAGATTTTTTTTTTTTTTTTTTTGGGGGTATTACAGTAATATAACTACACTGAATTACTGAAAATAATTAAAGAATTAAAAAAAAGCTTCATTTTATTTATAATTTTGCGATCATTTGTGTATTGTATATTCATGAATTACAATTACTCCGCTTAATCTTTTTTTCACTTGAAAAATTTCCGTTTATTATCATCATGAAAGTACCAATAAAAATCCATCTTTTTGACTAAGGAGAGTTTTTAAGGTTTCTGATTATATACCGTTCGGATCCTTAATTTTTCATTTCAAAAGCGTATAAATGATTTTTTTTTTTGATATTTTGTGTTACTTGAGTTAGAATATATAAATAAAATTGTTTTAATATTGTTTCAAAAAAACTTATTTAAATGCTGTTTTTCAGCAAAGACTTTACTGAGCCTGAACTGGGATTGTTGAAAAATTCACATTGTTTTCAGAGTTACGATCAATTGAACTAACCGGAATTTTTATTAAAGTTTCTGTACTTTGAATATTAAAATATAAATGAATCCACTTCTAAATTATATATTTCAAAAATCGTGTTTCAGTTTCTGTATAGAGGTCTTAGCTATAAATGGGTAAATTATTATAGAACAGTAGCGCACACAAGGGGGGGTTCCGGGTCCGGACCCTTCCATAGTCCTTAATTTTTTTTTCGATTGATTATAGTCCTATGTATATAACGTAAAATTTAATATATTTTTATTAATAATTTCATTAATACTAATTATTTATTCAATAATTGATTTTTATTCTTGTTCCCAAAAGTCAACAAAATCAAAAGAATATGTTTGGCGGCGTATTGGAGCATGATACCAAGATGGTGAACTTTCAACCCTGGACACCCTTCTTGAAAAATTTTTGTGTGTGCCACTGTTATAGAAGCATTTTGAAATTTTCTTTGTGTGTGTGTGCCAAACAACTGCAGGATTCCCCACCCCACTGTAATAGTATTCTGAGAACAATTTTATATGCATATTTTAATTCAAATTACTCTAAATATTAAAAAATATTAATTTATACGCTTTTGTGCAAAATAACAGTTCCGAACGTATTCATACCTTAAACTTGGTGATCAACACCAATTCAAATACAACACTTTCCTAATCATAAACTCCAAACACACTAACTACCATTTCGCTTACTAGAAAATGCAAATCGCCGAAGAAGAAAAAAGTTACGTCGAAACTCCTCATGAATGAATTCAAAAAAGGTGAAATCATTCTGAGCTTTTGTGGAAACTCGACCTTTTCCGAAACCGCCTCCAAGGACGGCGGTCCAGGATGTTCCAACACTCCCAGCGATCACCAAAAACGTTGATGTTCGTCAAAGAGATGCATCTCCGGTTCCATGGTGCAAAGGCCTCTTGCGCAAGGCTTCACCTGTTGCATCCTTTGCGCTGGTAATGGCCGCTATTAGAGAATCGTGATTATCTGGGAGGGGACAACGGTTTAGCACAGAGCGAGCAACTCCTCATGAATCTTATTAACTCGACTGGATTGAAAAGCAAAAGGAGTATTTGACTAAAAGTTGGCTGGCAGGCTTGTTGTGAATTTCGAATTTTTGTTGTTGCTAAAGGATGATGTAGCGGAAAATCTCCATAGTGCGTGATGGGAATCGTAATAAATCGACTGGATGTTTTTGTGTTTCTGGATGCGTAATTATTATGAAGGTTGAGGTTAGTTTGATTGCTTACGTTACGTGAAAAAAGTATCACTGCGAGTTTTTGAATTTTCGTTTTGAGCTGTCGGAATTTTTGGTTTTTTTAAAAAATACTTTGATTTGTCGTTTCGGTAGTTCACTGTTCGAAATATGGTACAAGTAATCTATTTGGAATAAACTAACTTTTTAACTAAAACTTGGACGTAACAAGAACACATTGAACACGTGAGAACATTGAAAAAAAATCTAAGAGATCTAATTGAATCTATCAGTAAAAGCAAGAGCTTTTTCTATTAAGTGTCAAAAACACATAAAATTCGAATCCCAACTGTCAACTGAACAATCCCCACATTGAGATGCATTACAAAAAGGATGCCTATTTCACCGAACGAAGCTTATCACATCAAACGATTAAATGTCAGTAAGTAAAATAAACAGTAAGAAAATTCATTAATATAAATTATATAAAAAGCGTGTTGGGGGGCCTCTGAAGCTTGAGGGCCCCGTATCATTGATACGGCTGATAAGGTGGTGACTACGCCCTTGTGAAACATCCAATACTTCAAATAAAACATCTAAATTACCTTTATTTTTATCCTGGAACGTACGGAAAAACTAGGCTTCTCTCCAATGGTTTTAATTGAAGTAAATCCTGAAAAAATAATTGTATTCATACCGTAGCGCACACAGGAATTTTTCAAGGGGGCGGGGTCGAAAGTTCACCATTCTTGTATCATGCTCCTTTTGATTTTGTCGATTTTGCCCCCTTGTGTGCGCCACTGTATTGATACCTAAATACATTTACATGCTGAGTTTTTATGTCCCAAATTATCACTTGTTTCATAAACAACTATGCATACCGTTATGCAGGTTGATTAAATTACACAAAAGTTCAAATTTCGTTTTGATATATATTTTGTAGCTCTCAAGCTCTCATCCAAACTACTAAGTTACAAATTAAAACGTTCAACCGAGAAATTTCATGGGTCAATAAATAAAACACATACGCCACATTTAACATAACTCAACTTGGTGATCGCTTTCGAATTTATTGTTTAATATATATTTACGTCTCTGTGCGATGACGAAAATCAAGTTTTGTTCTCTCTTTGAAAGGAAACGGGGAGAAGGGGGTATTTTTAGTTGGGGGGAGGTGAACAAAACTATCGAATTTTGCACGAGCAGTTTCGGAACGCATAACTTTTAATGCAGTGTAAAAGCACCTCGTGCATTATACATAGAATCCGTTGAATATTTATTAACGTTTTCTCAAACTAAGTCCCTGTTTGTGACCGCCTCTAAGCGAATTATGACATTTACCTATTTAGACTCAAAACAGGAGTACGCGTCGGTGAATATTGACCCCTTCCGCATTTTAGGGGGCAGCGAACGTAATGCGTTTCCCCCGTTTATGAATTAAGCTCGTTGTATTGATTTGTATACTAAATCTGAATGTGGAATGGAGGAGTCGGAGCTTTGGGGAAATGTAATTTCTCCCTTAATTTTTAATGAGTCTTTTCTCTGGAAGAAATTTATTTTTATAGTCTCCCCTTGTGTGTGTGTGTCTTGAATTATTCCTACACATTATCTTGCTCATTAGTGGAATTTGCGAATCAATGAATGGTAAAGTATAACCTAGCTTTTAACCTTATTGTAATTAATAATATAGGGAGGATAAATTAGCTCTTAATGGGATGGATTTTTAAATGCTCTTTAAGTTGCGTGTATTAGTTTAAGAACTTCCAGTTATTTTAATAGTACAGAATGTACCGTAAAATCTGGCGTGTGACGTGTACCCTCTTTTTTTTTTACCATGAAATCTGAAATGTACGTGTGTAATGCTTTCATGTTTTGAAGTTATTTGTTAGAGGTATTTTCCCACACAGGCTTTTGAAGAAATAGTATACTTATAGAAGTATACATCCTTCTAAGTTTATAAAGTATGCCATTTCTTTTAAATAAGTAGTGTTTCTGCTCAGTATGAATTTTTGTGTGTGTGTGTGTGTGCTAACCTTTTTTGTTCTCGGGTGTGTCGCGCACCCGAACATTTTGATCTTATTTTCTGTATTAAAAGGACGCGTTATACACCGTATTTTACGGTAAATACCGATTTTCATTAATGTATAAGTTTAAATATTCCCTCTCCAAAAATTCCCTGTCTTCTAAAAGAATATGAAATTGAAATATATGAAGCAATTTATTGATGCAATGTATTTATAATAATCAGTTCTCGTGATGTATTATAAAGGGTATTTCTGAGTAGAAGAGAAAATTCTATAATTATTTTTGAGGAAGTACATTTTCCCATTGTACATAAATTGAATTCAGCACCTGGGCCATATTAAATCAAATTTCGTAACTAAATGTACATTAGATACGCATTGCTCATTTAGAATATCAGTGTATTTTAAATTTGTAAATAGGGTTTTTGGTTCTGTTATATAATCTGATGAGTGGATGACTCTGTTCACTGAACACAAATTTGTTTAGTTTTAAATTTGTCAACAGCATTGAACTAAATTTCGTTACAGGAACATTAACTCGGTTTCCTTTTGCTAACTTCCTTGGTTGGTCCGTGTACTTTTGTCGATTACCAATGTTCAAAGTAATACCCGCATCTGTAATTTGAAATTATTCGCCTCTATTCTACTTCAAAACTGCATCATCCTCAGTAATATCATTTTCTCATAGACAGAATACAAACCTGACTCTCAAACGAATTTATCCCTTCGAAATGTAGTTTCCATAAATGAAATGCAAATTTGAATTCTTTTATACTAATTCTCTCGTCATGTTGGGTTGACTCTGTTGTTTGCTTAGACAGGGAATAAATCAAATGAGAAGGGGGAACTCGATTCCCTACGGAGAAGACTTTTGTAACAATGTTTTGGGTCTTCCTTTCTTTGTGAGGGTGAATGTTGTGGTTTTAAAAAGTAATTGAAAATCGCAAAGGTTTTCCCTTTTATCCCACAAAACCATTGTTGGATAGTAGGCATTACCAAAGATATGCGAGAATCCGTTTGCAACTCAAAACGTGATTACGAGAATCCGTTTGCAACTCAAAACGTGATTACTGTTACTCCAATGTTGAAAATCATTTGTGAAACTATTAATATTGTTGAAATCGCTTGACATACATAATCCCTAAAAAAAAAATTTCCCTGCATTTCCCTTTACTACTCCTTTTAGAATAGTAAAGGGAAAATATGAATATATTAAAATGACCAATATTAATTAATGGAAATTAACTAATTTTAATTCGATTATTTTGATAGTATAAGTTCAAACAATTTCTTTGAAAATCGTATTACCAGGACATACGAAAAAACACCAATTTTTCACAATTCCTACTATTCGTTCACTCTCTCTCTCTCTCTCTCTCCCTATATATATATTATATTTTCAAATTTTCAGTCGTTAATGAAAATACTTTCTGTTCATCCATTCAAGTTCAAATACATTTTTTTAAACTTGTAGTGGATGACACTTTAATACAGCTTTTTCAAATATTAATTCATTAAATTAAAAAATGAATAAATAGTAACAAACAAAAATAGTAGTCCATCAGCATATATAGAAAGGAAAATTGTTCGTTGCGTCCCTGTAGCGCAATGAATAGCGCGTTGGACTTCTAATCCATAGGTCGTGGGTTCGAATCTGACCTGGGATGGCCTAATTTCTGAGAATGTGATTTCTTTTTACTAAACTATTTTATTAGAATAATTGAGTTGTGGGTTTCAAACTTAGTGCCGATGCATGTTAAATTGGTCGGGGTTTCAAGCACTCTCTTTGCTTGGTGTGGAAGTTGAGAAATCAGGTGCCATCCTCGTTACTTGACCGAGGTTTAAAATCACGATTTGTCGTTAATAGCCCTCGTGTTGCTTAATAGTGTGTGACGTTAATAAGCATTTACTGTAAACAGAAGTGAGATAAAGCCTGTAATTATAAAGGGTGTTTTTTTTAGAGGTATAGAACTTTAAATTGCAATAAAACAACGATCTTTATTATTCGATTGACATGCATTTTTTTTCATTCGAAAGATAATCTTGTGGCATTACATTTTAAGTATGATTTCTGGCATAGGACTGCCACGGCTGGCTCGGATGTAGTCCAATCTGGACGTCCAATTTTCGATGACTTTTTCCAACATTTGTGGCCGTATATCGGCAATAACACGGCGAATGTTGTCTTCCAAATGGTCAAGCGTTTGTGGCTTATCCGCACAGACCAATGACTTTACATAGCCCCACAGAAAATAGTGTTAAATCACAAGATCTTGGAGGCCAATTCACAGGTCCAAGACCTGAAATTAGGCGGTCACCAAACTTGTCTTTCAATAAATCGATTGTGGCACGAGCTGTGGGACATGTTGCGCCGTCTTGTTGAAACCACAGCTCCTGGACATCATGATTGTTCAATTCAGGAATGAAAAAGTTAGTAATCATGGCTCTATACCGATCACCATTGACTGTAACGTTGTGGCCTTCATCGTTTTTGAAGTACGGACCAATGATTCCACCAGCCCATAAAGCGCACCAAACAGTCAGTGTTTCTGGATGTAACGGTGTTTCGACATACACTTGTGGATTAGCTTCACTCCAAATGCGGCAGTTTTGTTTGTTGACGTAGCCATTCTACCAGAAGTGCGCTTCATCGCTAAACAAAATTCGCTTATGAAAATCGGGAACAACGGCAATCTCGTTTTGGGCCCATTCGACGATTCTAAAAGTGTTGTTCAGGCGTGAGTCTATTCATGATGAATTTGCCAAACCAAACTGAGAATAAATCACTTGACAGCTATTAAATCGGTCGCCATCTTGGAAAGTAATGCCAACTTAAACTTCTATACCTGGAAAAAAAACACTCTTTATAAAATAGTGCTTAACAAGTTTATCACATAAAATTTTTTGCCAAATTTTACAAATCCTGTTTAATATTTACAATTAGGTAGAAAAATATAAGCTTTTATTAAATATAATGCATAGATTTCGTTATTCTACAATTTTAAAGAATTCCAAATGTACGCGCGCGCGCATTTACATTAAAATTAACGAATGACAATATTACATTCTTAAATATTCGTTCAGTACTTTCCAAACTTTTCCATACTTTAAAAAAAATAATAAAAGAAAATGGTAGAAGTGGAGTGATAAGTTGAAGAACCCGGAAACCATACTTCAGTGAAATTCCTTCCAAATGTTCTTATTCATACCACGTGAGAAAAGCGGCTTATGTGAGAGTTAAAAATACACAAATAATTTTTGCAGCCCATCCTGATAGATAACCGCGACTGCTCTCCGCCTTCCCGTACAGCAGTGATTAAACCCTACCAAAAGTTTTGGAGTCGTTGGAAAGATTGAGGCGAAAAGAACAGCATATAATTTTCTTGCTGTGCACTTTCTTAAATGTGCATACATAATTAAGCGTTGTGAGTGCAGTTGTTTCTTTTCAAGAGCTTTTCTGAGAAAATCTCGCCGCGCTTTTTCTCTGCATTTTAGAAAATGAACAGTTTTATTTACACCTCGCAATTTCTCTGGTAGGGCTTGGCCTACGTGTTATTATAAAGCGATTAACAAGTGGTCGTATTATTTAGAAGCGAAATCATCTACGCTTTTCGTGAATGTTTGGATGGGAAAAAGCAATTTATTTTTCTTTCGTTCAAACTTTAGGTATTTCATTTCAAAAGGTCGCAAAAAATATAGTTGGAATTAGTTTGATATTCTGCTTGTCGTTTATAAAATATTTCTACATAGTCTGAATTTCTTACTTCTTATGGAGTTAAAAGACTTGTTTAAGAATTTCTAGAATATTCTAGAAATAAACTTTAATACTTGAGGGCAATAATGTATCAGATGATTTGTCTTGGAATATATCTCAGAGAAATTAAAAGTTTTCATAGACAAAGGTTTATTTTTAGAAAGCTGAGTAATTGAATGAATATAAATCTGTGTTCGTAAACTGTACTGTTAGAAAATCCTGAAATTCATATCGATTGGGCTCAATTCATGTGACGTCATTGATAATGATAACCACGTGTTTTTAGCCAGTCAATTCAAAACCTCATGTGAAGTCATAGTCAGATAAAAAAGCAACCGTGTTTCTTGGTAATCGTCTCATACGCTTCGTTGTTGCCAACTTTTGATCTTTTCAGAAACTTTCTCTTAAAAAATACAAATTTATCAACAAACAGTAATACACAGATGAAGACAAAATGCAGTTTAATTAAAAGTACATGCATTAAATATATATATTTTTTAATTTTAAAATATTTTGAAGAAATTTATTTTTTATAACATTTGAAATTTTAACCAAGTTTTACAAAAAGAATGACAATTACAATTAGTTTGATGTCTGTTTCGAATTCAATGAAGAACACATGTTTGTCTTTATCATGTGACCGTCATGAATTAAGCCCATTGGAAATAAAGTCCTTACCGCTGTTAGAAAAAGAACTGGAAAGCGCCTCATTTGATTTTCTGTTTTTAAGGCGAATTTATTTTAACAAGTTATCAAATTTTGGGCGATTCTGGAATCATTTTAGTAGATTCATTCCGAATACACATATGCAAATGGTCATGGACACGAACTCGTGAACAATGAGTTGCGAGTTCGAGTCCTGGTGCTGCTGAAAATCCTTCGTGTAGAGAAACTGATGCTCGTTAAATCTGTCGTGGCTCAAAATCCTCACATTGGTGTGGTGTAGAAGTTTGGTGATGGGAATTCCAGCTCTCTGGTGTCCTCATTACTCGACCGAGGTTCAAAATTACGATGTCTGTCGAAAAAGACCCTCGCCTTACTTTGGGCTTCGGATTTGGCAATTTTTATCTGAATGTCATGGTGAGATATCCAATTCATTCTAAAATAAATTCAGAAAAAATTGCCTTGGTGACCACTTTTAGTTGCCAAAAAAGACTGCGCCAAGTGCCCCCCATATTACACTTTAACCAAAAACTCAATCGGATCGCACCGAATATATACGCTTTGAGGAGCTAATACTGTATTTTTTTATGTAAGTATAAACTTTTGAATTTCTGTGCCTTGACATTTAGCAATAAAATGAAGCAATTCTCTTAAGAATGATTCTAGTTGATAAAATAGTATACGAAAACTAGTTACGTAGATTCCCCATTTCCCCCCAGTAAATTTATTAACCAAATCGTATTCAGTGGATGACTTCAGCTATCTTTTAAGTTGTAAGAATTCTGTACATTTTGGAACCAATTGCTGTACAGATGGTCTTGTAGATAAATACCTACACCAGGTTAAAATAGATTTTGTCCTCGAAACACTTGAGGGAAAAGGGGAAAGAAATGTAAAAACGGAATGATAAACGTATAATTTGTGGTACACTTAAATTTATTTAATGCGATAGAGAAGAAAGAGAACAAGAAGGGAAAAAAATTGCCTCGTCCATTTTGTTACTTCTTTTCTGTTCGCGTTCGCGAAAGGTACGATTGTGATTGAAATTAATATTCGCTTGAAGCTCGCCGGGTTTTAGGTCATCTGCTTTTTCATACTCAGATCACGAATATATATCATCTACTTTTCCCTCGCTTGGATTTCCTTTGATTTTTATCAATCATCTTTTTATGTATGTTCGAGGTATCTTTTTTTCTAATCCAGTGTTATTTATTACAAACCAAGAATCTGGAAGGAAAAAAGGTGATTAATTGCCTTGTTTGGCTGCAACTAAAATCTTTTTTTAAAAAATATCTTCTAAATAAGTTTTTTGAATTCAAAATTTTATTTACAAAGCACATATTTTAAAAAAATCGTGCTAGGAATTCTTTCCCTCCTCCAGGTCTTAATTTTCTACTCCAATTTTTGGATTTAAAGGAGATCAGATTTTATTTATATATATAAATCTGTTAATGTAATGATCTTTGAAGACTTTTTTGTTTAAATAAACTGGGGGAGGGGTGAGAAGTACCTTGACGGTGTACCAACCTTCATTGTACAATTATACAACTGTTCATACCAGTAGTGCACACAAAAAATTTTCAAGGCGGGGGAGGAGTTCAGCGTCGAAAGTTCACCATTTTGGTATTATGCTCCAATACGCCGCCCAATATTCTTTTGATTTTGTCGATTTTAAGGAACAAAAATAATACATAATTAAATTTCACGTAATATATACATAGAGGATTATAACCAATCGAAAAAAAAATCAAGGATTATGGGAGGGTGTCCGGACCCCTAGGACATCCCTCCCCTCCTTGTATGCGCCACTGGTTCTTACTCATTGCTCAAATTGTAAAACTGCGATTTACATGTGTTCTGTAGTTCTATTTATTTTTTTTTTTTCAATATATTGTAAGCAAAATTTATATTCTTTATTTAAATTATCTTTGTCCAAACATTTTCAACTTGTTGTCCATCTTCATATAAACCTAACATTAATTTGTGTCTTTTAGCTCTAATATTTTCATGGTACGTTATACCATGTTTCCTTTTCAAACTGTTTAGGATTTAAATTTTCAATTCGCGCGCGTCGAATTGGTTCGAATTTTTCCTAACTGTTCAGGATGTTAATTTTTAACTAATCTCTAAAAAATTTTGTTTTATACACTTTTTTCAACTTTTTACTAACTATACCTTATGTATAAATTTATTTATAACAGCATAACGAAAAACTTTTTTAATTTACAGATAGAAACCAAACTTTCGTTCCTTGCCTTTTTTTTCCCTTGTGCCCTTTCCTCCTAATTGCAAAAAGTTGCTTGAGCGTTGAAACATGATCTCGCATTATTTTTCAAAATTATCATAGTCATTGCATGGTCAATAATATCTTATGTATGTACCCTTAATGAATGCAAATAGTAATGGCATTTTACATTCACAATAAACTCCATAGATAAGTTTCTTTATTGGTGGGAATTCCTTATTGTTTCGATGTATTAAGTTTGTTTGCCGGCTTTGGCGTACAAATAAGCCAAACTAGAATGCCAAGTCTTTGAATAGAATTCGTTATCCCTCAAGCATTCCCGATATCGGCGTTTTCTTTAGTAAAAATAGGATATTTTTCTCCTCGGAATAGCACCTAACTTCACTCATTGAATCCCCTCTATCAGCAGAGCAATAATGATTACAATAATAAGCAGGCCACCTAGAAATTCAATACACAATGGGGTTGCGGTAGTCCGATACACATTTTCGGCCTGCTGAAAGTTATTTTCTATTTATTCTCCAATCTTACTGTGAGCAGCGAACCGCACCAGTAAGAATAATGAAGGGAAAAAAAGTGAACTGTTCTCTCTTTATTCATTTCGCTTTCTTTTTCAGACAAAAGAGCGGGAAAAAATAATTTCATTGTGTTTTCCCACGATTTTATCTGTTTGCTATCTCCTTTTCATTTCATCTCTTCTGTCTAGTAAGATGGAAGAACATCATTTCGGTATTTGTTTATTTGTTTTTTGGTGTCCCGTTTACCCTGGAATGACTGTGTGATTTTTCCTTTTGTCTTTCCACTTTCCGTGAGATGACCTCTTGTTTTTGTTCGCATTTTTGCTTTCCCTCTTAATGTCCTCCCCCACTCTCCATGCATTTTGACTTTAATCACGGAGATCCAACACTGTTTTTTTTTTATTTCTGTAAGTAGCGTGTTTATTAAGGAATCTCATTGAATTTTCACACTGGAATGTTTCTTTAAGACTTTCTTTTTCTCCCCTTTGGTGTTCAACGGTGAACAATTCTTTTTTTCTTCATAATTTTATGCTGTTAATTTTTACGTATAATATGTTTCTATTTACGACCTATAAAAAAATGTACGCACATTTTATGAATGACAAAGGATAATGAGCTTAATTCATAAGACGTCATAATCACATCATAAATGCAGTCATGTTTCCAACAAATCAGTTTTATCGTCTCACTGCAGCCAACTTTTGTTAACTAGGTAAACAAAATACAATTGCTTTTAAAAATCGTATAATATAAGACTTTTTTTTTCATTTTGGAAAACATTTTGAGGAATCTTAATACTTAAAGATGTTTATACCTAATTATCAAGTTTGAAACTGTATCTGGATTTTACAGATGCAAGTAGAACAACGAACAAGTATATTTGAATCCAATGGGAAAGCATGTGATTTTATATACAAAAAAAAAAATACCCCCTCGAGTCGCCATTGAAATAGAATACTTTTTTTAAAAATAATTTATTCGCAAAGACTGTGTGCTAAATCGTATTCGAAAATAGAATGTTTGTTTTACAAATCTGCAGCAATTATGTAATTCAACCAAACTAAAACACCAACTGAGTTTTATTTAAAATGGTAGATCATTGAATGCTACAAATAACTACCATTCCACACAGTAATTCATGATATTATGGGACATCTTTTAGCGGGAGTGGGAGGAATATACTTTATTTTCTATACTTCAAACATAAATATACAACTTTATCTTATTTAGATGGAATAATAACTACAAAAAGGTTGAAATAAAAATACGTAGAGGAAGCAAACAAAATGTGCAAAATTGCTTTGTTTCAGTTCCGCGGTTAATCCGAAACGATTAATTATCCATTGACTTGTTGCAACAATAGATTCCATGTCAGGAAATGGCTTGGCAAAGATTGCCGATGCCTAATCATATTTCTTCTGAAATAATTGCTGGTTTCTAAAGCGATTATACTGTGATTCTCGCTTACGCACTGGCTTGTCTGTATGTATTTTTATACAGGAGAAAGAAGGAACTGTGCTACGTGTTGTGTGTATATGTTAACAAATGAACTGTACAACTGTTCGGTTATTCAAAGAAGGGAAGGGTAATTTAGCCGTACACGTATTATTCGTTGGTTATCACGATGTTTTGTGTATCATTACAAGCACAATACATAATCAAGAAAATAAAAATGCTTCGATAAGTCCATTTCTTAATTGACCTTTCAATTTGAAAGGATACGCTGGATTTGTAAGAAACCAGTGTTGCTGTTGTATTAGTTTCAGCCACACTTATCTTTTTAAGAGTGCAGTTTATATGTATGAGTATTGAACAATAAATATACAATGAAATATTTTTAGGTGTGTTTTTGTGCCTAGCAGCAACTCAAATATCCTTTTAAATTCAAATTCAAAGATAATATTTTTAAAGAATTTATTGCACTTCCTCTCCTACTTCCGAGACTGGTTCAAATGTCTTCATGTATTTGATAGATACATTGAAACGATACATCTCAAAAACGAAGAAAAACTCCATTTGTAATAGATGGTTTGTAAAATAAGACTAAACTCGGGGATAGTGGACTCTAGTTTCATCTTTCCTATAACCGGCTAATCCACGCTAAAATCTGTCAAGGTTCAGAGTGTGTTCCAAAGTTTGGGTACCTTTTGGTTAGCCTCCTTTGTCGTTTGACGAAGGTTCATATTTGTATGGACCGTCTTCAATTTGGATCTTGTTCCCAATGGCGCATTAATAAACAATCACATTTTATTTTACTGAATATCTTTTCTGTGAGCTTTACGCAAGTGTCCTCGAATATTTCCTTTTATTCTGAATTTCGATTTCAAGGATTTTGTTACAAAGGAAACGCAATCACTTGCATTGTTAAACACATAGAAAACCCGAATACTGAAGCAACAATAGATTTTTTTTAAAAATGGAGATGAAGTTATATAACGTTTTAAATGTGACTTATATGAAATTATTCAATAACTAAATTATATTAAACATTTTAAATGACTTCTTACATCAGACTTGAAACAAAACAGTCACTCCTGCTGGTTTCAAATGATACCATTACAAATGATCATTGTAAAGAAAATTGTTGTATAATCTGTTTTATTAAATAGATAGTTATTACGAAATCATTTTATTAAATCGTTCCAAGTAAATTCATTTTTGAGTGATTAGGATGTTTCAGAGATAATTTTCGATACTTTATTTGCTAGCATAAGATTGCATCAAACTATAATAGAGATATATTTGCGAATTTTAATCGCAATCTAAACGAATTTGTTGATTTAGCCACGCCTCATTCTAAGGAATATAAAATTATTCTGATTAGTGAGACGCAAGAGCATTCACTAAGCGAAATCAGTTTATTCAAACCCCAACTCTCATGTAAAAATATAACATTTATATAAATGTCCGAAACCTGGGGCAAGAACCGAGTTTCTGTAGTCGTCTACTGTTTCCTAAAGTAATTACTTTATTCCAGTTGTGAGATCGGCCAAAAACTTTTGTTTAATTTTCTGTAACTAACTGTGCTTCCCTTGCGTCGGTTCACAATTTTATTCTTTGCACGAGTAGAGGTGCTTCCTCGGAAATTTGGGGACCCGCTTCGCCTAATTGAACTCGGTTTGTTGCTAATGAAATGGTTAAATCGCAAGTTTTCGTTCCTGCGGTCATTCTGGAAGAAAGTAGTTAAACCGTTAAGATGTCGATTCCCGAGATTTTAATAAACATTTCTTAGCTGCAGTGCGGTTGAAATGTTTGTATCGGTAATTAGACTTGAACTGGGGGACTCATGTGAAGTAGTTTCATTTCCTAACAGTGGCACGGAAAATTTGCATGGTTCTGAATGCTTTTATTTCGCCGCAATTGCACGATTATCATTATTTTAATTGCTTTTGGTTCTCGGCAATGAACTGGACAAGTAGCGCTGGGATATCAAACTTAAATCATTGCAAATTTTGGATGAAATCCAATTTTAGTTTGCAACAGTTGCACTGTTCCCAGTTGGTCAGGCAACTCGCGCGTTTTCTGATTTGTAGTGTGCTTAGATTTAACTAGATTTCCTTGTATAATAGTTGGATCATTCGCTAAATTGTGTTTTCCGTTCTTTTCTGATTGTGTCCCCATTCGTGCAGAATATGTAAAATGTTTGTCGTTACGAAAGTTGTGCATGATTAAGTATTTCGTTTTGTTAATTAAATATTATTAAGTAATAAAAACCCCGCATTTCAGTGAAAAAAATTTTGAAATAAATTTATTAAATATTACTTGTAGTTTGACTCCTTGCAATAGGCATAATTTGTTGATATTTAAATCCGGATATCAAGTATTTATTTTGTAAATTTTTTACTTCTAATATTATTAAATCTTAAAACAGTGGCGTAACGGAAAATATTAGCCTCCCCCTTGCAAACTCGGGTTTAGGGCCCCAAGTCCAAATACGTACTTAGCGTCAGTCGAGCTTTGGGCCCCCTAGCACTGGGTAGCTAGTCCTGAGTAGGCCCTGTATCAGCATTCCTTGGGGGTGGCCCCTTTTTTAGAAATTCAATAATAACGATCACATCAATAAGACTTATTTGGAAGTGTTGAAATGTTACATCTGTTGGACCCCTGTAGCTTGGGGGGCCCCGCAATGCGGGGGTGTACATTACGCCACTGTCTTAATATCAATATTTTAATAGATTTGTCGGGTGCTTTTAAAGCGAACGTATTTTCTTCTGGTGAACAAATTAGGATGTCACCAGATTTAGAGAATATATATATTATTTTATTTTAAGAATATTATTACAATATAAATTAATTACAATTTCTTCATTTTTTTCCCAAAAAAGATACTTTTTTAATGCATTCTTTTTGTTTTAACAATAATTATTGTAAATATTTTGCCTCTATATAGCTAAAATTTCTGTACAGAGCTGAAAAGTATTTTTGAAATGTATAATTTAGAATTGGATTCATTCATATTTTTCAAAAAACACTGTTTATTGTTTCAGTAGATGGTTACTATGGCAATATGTAAGCTTCGAGAAATCCTAGTTCAGCTTTTTCGAAAAGTCTCAGCTATACATAAACAAAATATTATTATAGAAGTATTTTCCATAAAAGAGGAACGTTTTGGAAATATGTCATCCTTTCTTAATTTTTTTTGTCAAAAAATTGCATTTAAATAATTATTTATTGCAATAATCTTAAAATAGTTTTACATGTATATTCTAATTAAGATGTCACTAAATATCTCAAATGTTCATTTCTACACGTTTTTAAAATCACGATTCCAAACGTAGTCTGATATAAGTATAAAAACGATTATCTCATTCAAATTTTTAAAGGTACTCAAACATTCAATTCCTTTATAATGACAAGTCATTCTAAAATCTCTTTAGAACTATGTGGCATGATTGTCATGTTTTTCTCTGCTCGAATATTAGAATTCGGTAGTTCGACTCGGATTGTTCCGAGCTCTGTAAGCAGTTGTGAACAATCCAAATAAACATTGAAAAAGATATAGCCAGAAGGAAAGGAAAGCTGGCTCTGGAAACGAAACACTAAGAGAAATTTCCGTAGCAACCGTGCACAAAACATAGTCGGAGACGCGTAAATTGCTTCTCTAAAACCGGTTCAGATTTTTTTGAAGTGCAGGATATCAAAAGAATAGCCGCAAGCGCAACGAAAACAAGTTATCTCCATTACAGTCTCTTTACTGTCAAAGCCATGTGTCCCGAGTTTCTATCTTTTGACGGATGATAACGGGCTGTGGAACTGCTAGCACCCTCTGTTGGCGAATGTTCGAAACTTTTCATTCGTGTCGTTCGTGCTCGAATGAATAATACGTATCAGAAAATGAAACTGATGAGTAAAAAATTTTTAAAAAAGACTCCATTATTTGTTCGTATATTCCTATTTGAAATTAAGTAAATCGGAACGCTTTTACAAATTATTGATGGGAAAACAATACACACACATGTTATTTGAGCATTTTTGATTTTTAAACTATTCATCCTGCGGAAAATATATTATATATTTTAAAAAGTTTAAAATTTTAAGTCGCTGCAGTTATTAAATTGTTGAATACACAAGGATTTTCTTAGAGTAAATTTGCTTCATTTTTACTCGTAAGCAATTGTATATGTTTATAATTTATATAAATTTTTTCGTTCAAAGCAAATTTTTAAAGATTTCGTTTTAAGTGGGAATTGAACCAAGCTTTTTAGATTTACCCCTCCCATTATTTTTTTATATTTTTCTTAAAAATTTACGTGTTGAAAGATCATTTAACGTATAGGTAAAAAGTTGTCAGTTGCCCATTCTTTTAAATTAATGCAACAAGAAATGACTATAAAATTTATGAATTAATAAAAATGTAGAAATAGAGAATCTATCGTTTTTCATTTCTGTTCCATTTTTATCATGAATTTTAAGAAATCGATTTATTAGATTTTATTTTTAATGTTTAACTTTATTTTTAAATTATTTTCAAATTTATATTTCTGTGAGTATGCATTTTTTATTTTAGCTCAGAGGTTGTATTTAAGATTGACAATTCTTGTTTTTAAATATTCTATTTTCACACGGTTTTTATCTGTCAATGCATTATTCGTATTTAATAGTCAGCTATATTATACTAACAGTGCGATTAACGAATTTTTAAGTATTTTGCTCTTAAACACTTCATTTGATACATGCATTTTTAAAGTTTTAAGTTTTTGCTATCGTTTCTTTTAAATTATTTTTTTTAAATCAAACGAAAAACCTTATATCATCCAAAGCAATTAACAATTTCTGAGTAGTAAAAGTGATACGGAAATGTGATTTCAATATTTATTTCAAATCGCAACAAGATATAACTTTGAATGATAAAAGTAAAACACACACAGTCCTCTTGAACAATAAACAGCGAAAGCCTTTGCTAGAAGGCTTTTGATAGTTTGATCTTGAAGGAATGGGACAAACATGTATCGCATCGGACGCGAATTGAATTTGATTTGACACTTGACTGACTTGGAAAGGAAGCTGAATAATTCGTGTACGCCTCTCCTTTTCCCCCTTTCCTCAATACCTGTTTTACTTGCTACAGAACGCCTGTTTTAAACGTGGTTATCAAGGATATGCCAACAGTTATATATTTTTCTTTTAGTAATCGCAACATTTATTTATGATTTATGTTATTAGATTTATTTATTTTGTTTTGATTTTATTTATTATTTTGCTTTATTTTTATTTCCTTACTTAGAATTTTGTTTTCTTTTAATTTTGTTTACAGTTCCAGTATCATCTTTAGGATTGAAGCCTCCGTCTTTAGGTAATAATTGTTTGCTAAAAAAATTCTGAAACTCTTCATGTTGAAGTATTAATTGCCTCCTCTTCTATCAAAACTAAATTTCACTAATTCTTTTTCACTTATCTCTCGACCGTCTGATTATTTATTTTCTTTTTTCTATTCCCTTTGTTATAATTTTATTTATTAATCTCTTAAATTTTGTGTATTTTAAGAGTTGAATTATTTGTTCATTATTAAAATGTGAATTGGATTTTTTTTATCGGGTTGTAACGAAAGTTTTCTTAAGTCAATCGGCTAGTCAGAGCGCTATACTTCTTGAATATCATAATGCTTGATTTTGCACTGTGTTATATGATACAAAAGTCGTCTGTACACATGATTCTGGGATATTCTGTGGCTGACTTTTTGCAACAGAACTAACTGGAAGTAAATGATGGCTCTAATCTGGTTGCGTAAATTTCAGACACCTTGTACTTAAGGATAACGATATCTTTTTAAATATTTTGCTACAGTGTTCTAAAGCAAGTCTCTTTCTTCCAAATGCCAAAAATCGTCCGACAAATTATGAGCAAACACGTGTAGGTATACATTCGAACCGGGCACCTTCCGTTCCAAACGCCAGTACTTTATCGATCACGCCAAGACGATCGTCTTCGCGTGATGTCTAAGTACTGGTTTTACTTAGATACCGCTACACTACTCTCCCACCAGTGAGGTGGATAGGCGAACGATTTTTTCCCGTTCGTTTTTTTTTTTTTTTGGAGAGAGCATTGTTTTTATTTATTTGTTTTTATTCTCTCTCTCATTATTATTTATTTTTATTCTTATTTATTTTCTTGCTGAGATGAGAGAAAGATGATTTATCGTTTGTTTCGGAGAGAGTATATGTTTTATTTATTTATATTTTTCTTTTATTTTTTTTACTCTCTTCTTTTTTGTTATTTTTCTTGCGGTAGATGGCGCCACGACAGTTCAGGAAGTTGCGTTTTCTTACTTCAGTCCAGGGTCACCAATGTAGGTATAGATTCGAACCGGGCACCTTCCGTTCCAAACGCCAGAACTTTATCGATCACGCCAAGACGATCGTCTTCGCGTGATGTCTAAGTACTGGTTTTACTTAGATACCGCTACACACGCCTACTCGAACTGTTTGCGCAGACGATATTAGCGGTGGCGCGAAACTTTCGTTACAACCAGATATTTTGCACAGCCTCAATAAGATATGTGATTAAGAGGTCTCAGGGGTGTTAAATTTTTCTAGAGGTTTGAAAATATAAACGGTTTTCAAACGGGTATAATTCTTTTAAATTTAAATTAAATGATTTGAATCTTTTACACATTATTTATAATAAATGGGGCTTCAGAAAAGTATAAAATGTTTAAAATATAATAATTTTAAAAGTCATAAGCATATGAAAATTCTATAATAAATATTAAGTTTTTTTTTTTTTTTTTTGCTTTGTGCACGCTATTTTCTAAAATATTAGCCTCTGATGTATAAAAATTTATAGAACTGTACACAATACATCATACTCTTTAAACCCTACCTAATTTTAGTATTATATCTTTTGTATTTCAAAAATATTTGCAAAATATTGCAATTTTTTAAATATTTTTTTTTAAAATGTATGTTTTTTTATTAAAATATGTAAGTTATTATTCTATTTATATAAAAGTAGCTACAAAGCAAGAAGAATACATTTGTCTTTATAATTCAACTTATAGCTAGTAATTAAACCTACTATTTTAGAAAATAGCATGCGTGACGTAAAACTTAATAAATATTTCTTATAGAAAAGTTTCTTATTTTCATATGCTTATAATTTTTGAAATGATTGAAACATTTTATACTTTTCTGAAGCCCCATTCCTTTATAAATTTTCGAATTATTAAATTTAAATTTAAAGGAATTATACCTGTTTGAAAATTGTTTATATTTTCAGACCTCTAGAGAAATTTAACACCCCTGAGACCTCTTAATCAAAAACAATTATCCCCTTTTTTTAAAAAAAATAATCTGCTATTAAATTATTCCAACCGAATTTTTAAGACTTTAAGTTTGAAATATGGAGGGGATATTTTTAAAATATTTTATACTTAAAAAAAAAGTGATTGAAAGGGGTTCTAAAAATAATTTTATTTAGAAAATCGTTTAAAAATTGATTACTTTCGAATTCTATTTAATTACTATTTGCAGTATAATCAATCCCAAGCAAACATTTTCGCATTTCAACGTTATGGATTAGAGTTGTTGATTTTTTTGTATCGCATTTAAAGCAGGTATTCCTTGCTATTTTTAGTGATTTTGTTTTGCATGATAAAACCAACATTTCTTATTCTTTTCTATGCTGTAGAGCGTCATCAGTCAAAAACTACATATTCTTGTGAAGGTAATGAGCTACATGTTGGATGCGAGGAAGGCAAGGTAATTCGCTTAATCCGAGCCAACTATGGACGCTTTAGTATCAGTATGTGCAATGATAATGGCCATGTGGATTGGAGTGTCAACTGCATGTCCTATAGATCTTACATTATCATGCAAGAAAGGTAAGTGTCGTTATCATTATGAACCTAGTAGTCAAATTTCATTTTTGTTTTATGATATATTGTCCGACTTTTTGTTTCCCTCAATAGATTAAAAAAAGAAATACTATGTCATACTTTTTTAATATTGATGTCCATTGTAAAATTATTTGCAAAGTTTAGCCACCAAAGTTATATATGTACAGGGTGGTTATAATTAAAGTTCCACTTTCAAAATGCTGTTAAAAAAAGAACACTGCTCCGAATAACTTCAAATTTGAACTGAATGTGCCTGAAGAAAGAGAAATGGTATCATATAAAAAAAAATCGTTGTCATTTTCATTGTTGCTTTCTATGCACTTTTTGTCCAAAGGACAATTAAAAACAGATTTTTTGCATTCAATGTGGTACAGCCTTGCTATGGTAAATGGGCTTTTTACTAACAGTGTAACAGCTGTTAAATGACTTGGAAGTTCATTTTTTCCGTCAAAAAAGCAAAAGTCATCCACACTGAACAAGTACAGTTAGTTAAATGTGCAACTCATGCAAAAGCCATTTCAAAATGTCACTTGTAACCAAATCCACTCGCGTTATGTCACTTAAAGCACATTCTATTGATACAATTTGGAGCTTTTTCTTACATTTTGCCATAGTATGATACATCAATCAATGATTAAAAGACTATATTTTGAATGTGTTCTAATAAAATTTCATATTGGATTAATCACTGTTATATTTTAAAATTTAAGTTTTGTTATTGGTGAAAGGCATTTGAAAAGTTAGGTACAATTTATTGGTAGCTAATACAGCAATCCCCTAGTGAATAAAATCTTTGCAATATATCTGCAAAAATGATAAATGTGTTAATTGATCAAAACTATAATTGTGCTAATATTTTGAATATATTGTAGATTTCTTAGTAGAAAATGAGTCATTTTAGTGGATTTAGTTGTAAAAAATGAGACAAATATTAATTCGAATATCTTCCAAATCAATATTTTATTTACAGCACAATAACTAATCTGAAATTCTATTCTATTGCCAGAAAACATTTTACATTAGTCAAGAAATAAATTACAAAATAAATCGTTTGCTAAAAAATATTTGGCAAATAAGAATGTGTATTAATATTTCAATAATATAAACTTATTTAATTAACAAACAATTAATAAGTAATAAATTTATTAATAAACAAATAACAATTTAGTTCATTTTGATTATATCTTTAAATATGCAAAAAATATTTTCGTTTTTAAATTAAACCTGTTGCCAAGAAAGGATCACATCCAGGTCGCTAATGGGGTGGCACATATCCATAAGGATAGAACCCGTGACACTCGGCTCCGTAGCGACGTAACGTAACCACTAGACAAAAGTGATCACCCATATCCAAAGGCTGTTAGTGACTTACGTGGATACTGCTACAATATAGGCATAAAATCTTTAAATATCATGTAAAGGGAATTATAATTATTATAAAAGCTGCAGTCATTGTATTTTTTGAAGCTTAATCAACTCTTGTATTTTTTGTAATATTCTTTAATTCTTTGTGATTTATTTTAATAGAATGCATCAAAATATGCTTTCATAAGTTATATTACACTTGGACCAATTTTCGTGGGTAATATACCCGCTTTAAAATGATTCTTTATTCATGTTTAAAATTTTAAAATGGTTTTTACTTTGAAATTAAAATGTAGTGCTACATTTATAAATTTTGTTTGCCCAATTAAAAGCACCAAAAAAATCATGAAGGATATTAAAATGTGAAAATTTATAACATTGAAATTTTTTTTAATATTGATTCAGATGCCATCAAAAGCCAAGTTGTGGTATCGGAGTCTCAAGTAGCATATTTGGCGATCCTTGTCCTGGCACATTGAAATATTTAGAAGTCCAATATCAATGTGTTTCTCGTAAGTTTGAACCTTTTTAGACTTCTTTAAAAATTGTATGTAGATTTCTTGATTTGTAAAATGTTTTATTGATTTATTTTTGCAGCTTCTTTTTTTACAAGTACAACCAGAAAATCGACCATTCTTGCAAATAGTTCATCACCAACTGATTTGGACATCGTCCCAGATACTACTGTAGGTTCGGTTCTGGAAACATCAGGATATCCTGATGCTACAGTACCTGTAACATCACCTTCAAGCAGCAGCAGCAGTAGTAGCAGCAGCAGCAGCACATCTACAACAACTACTACTCAAAGGTATTCACAAGAAATTCCAAGCCTAGTCACATCCACTGCTCGTGCAATCAGTAAGTTTTGCATTAATTCCTTACCTTTTATAGCATTTTTAAACATATTTCATTTTTAAAAAATTATGCCTAATTTCTTATTTAGTCTGCTTCATTTTAAAACATTACCTTGTTTACATAGATTCAAATGGACACTGTTTTAGAAAAGTGTTATTTTAGCATAAACTATTCTTAATGAGTATTTGAATAATTCAAGATTCGTAGCTTTTAATATAACTCATGTAATTTTTTCTTTTCTTCTGTTTCACTCCAATAACAGAAAATTAACTTGCTTAGTAAAATCCAAAAGAACTAATGATTTTAATTTGCTTACATTCTGAACTTCAGTTTATATATTTGTCTGTATAGCTGGGTTTTTTTTTCAATAGTCTTGTGTCATTTTTGTCTAATTTTAGTATTTCATTAATAATTGCTTAAGATCATGAAATATTTTGGGGTACATGTTTTAATAGTTGTATTTTAATTATTTTTTCATCTGCCTAAAGTTATTTTTATTTATTTTTTAGCTGAATCATCTACAACAGCAAGAACTACTACTGTCCAAAGCATTCCTCCTAACCATTGTCCACCAGTTCAGATGAATGATATTCAGTGGAATTGGACAAAAGCTGGAACTCAAGCTATCCATAGATGTCCTGGAGGTGCTACAGGTAATTTTTTCAATTTAAATATTTTCCTAGTTTGTGTGTATTGCAAAAGAAAGTTATTTTGTGTACATTTTTGGAACAATTGAATTGAAATTAGAGAATAATTAAATATGTTTTGATATGGAGTTAAAACTGTTACATATTTTGACTGTAAATTTGATACAAATATGCCTTTGATTGATTCATTTCATATGTTCATGTATTTCATTTATCAGGACTTGCACGATGGCAGTGTGCTAGTGACCCAGTTCGTTGGTTAACAGCTTATCCTGATTTGCGAGAATGTCGCTCCGGATGGGTGATACATTTGAAGAAACGAGTAAGTTATATATACTATATTGAATCCAGGGAAAATAGTACTGTGGTTCTGTATAGCTGTTTAATTAACAATATTCTTAACTAAACATTTGCTTTAATTTTAATATTTAAATAAATGTAATTATTCTTAAAATTGCTTCAACTTTTTATCAGATTGAATCTGGGGAATCTATCAACAATATTGCAACAGAATTATCTTTAATGACTTATATCAAGCCCTTGTATGCTGATGATCTGAAAGACATTGCTGAAGTAATACAACAAACCTTATCTAGGGCTATAAATGGAATGGAAAATTTTCATGATTTATGGCATAGATATCATGTTCTAAGAGAGTTACTTCAGGTATTGTCGTATTCACTTAAAGCTGAAATTTTCTTGCTTTATATTATGTTACTCATAGTTAAAATCACAATTTCTTAATCATTTTTTCAGTCCCTTGTTGAAACAATAAGTAATCTTCTAAAGCAAGGGCAAAGTGCATGGAATGATTTGACTTCTACTGATCGCCGACGAGTTGCTTCTTCTTTATTGGATGGATTAGAAGAAAGTGCAATGCTGTTGGCGCACTCTTCTGGAAAAGAAGATTCCTTTACTTTGGCTGAAGCTAACATTTGTAAGCATATAAATCTTACAGTGTTTTATATTCCTGCTGATTATGTATTTATTTTAGTGTTTAAATTAGTATTCTTATCAAAGTTTTATCTTTAAACAGGAATTTGTTAAAATTCTTATCATTGCTATTTGATAATTTCAATTAATCATATTAAAAAGGAATTATGAAATAGTTTTAACTTGTTAAAAAGATTATTTCTCTGTAAAGTGTATTCAAAAGATATGACCATAATCTTTC
Organism: Trichonephila clavipes; assembly: GCA_019973935.1. Lineage (NCBI taxonomy): Eukaryota > Metazoa > Arthropoda > Arachnida > Araneae > Nephilidae > Trichonephila > Trichonephila clavipes. The sequence continues at coordinate 860,184 of BMAU01017533.1, read as the reverse complement.
ATAGGTAAGCAAATGAAGCTGGGAGTGTTGCTCGGTACACATATACAGGCAAATCTAATAAGCATGTGTGAATTATTTCTTGTCTCCAGAAACTGTCATTGACAGATTGATGAGGAATTGGAAGTAATAAATAAAGGCTATTAGATTTTTGTTTTTAACAAAGTAATGGAAAGACTTGAACAATGCTACTACTGTTTTCTGAAGTCTTCTGAAAAGAACAAAGAACCGGGTTTCATACCCTGAACAAACACATGGAGAATATATTAGAGCAAACCATCTCAAGAAAGGTATTCCAGCATTGCTTCCAGTCAGTGGTAGAGTCATTGGGAAAAATATGTGGCAACCCAAATAGATTAATTACTTAAAGTAAGATTATAATATCATTGTATTTGGAACCTCATACATAAAGTTAACGGGAGGGTATTTGGGTGTACAGCGAATTAAATTTTAAAGGAAATCTTCAATTTTATTTTTTATTAATTGGTTTATAAAAGATTTGCATATTAATGAAATATTTCTTTTAGTGTTATCTGTTCAAGTATTAAGTGCCAGAACACAAATTCCTGTTCAATTCCCTGTCTATGATGACTTTCGTGGTGAAGCCAGTGAAACAGCTTGGATTAGAATGGAGGATACCTTAGTATTACCACCACAAACTCTTCTGGATATTTCAAAACATGGTTGGTTTTCAAAGGAATTTAATTCTTTTTAGTGATTCTTGAAATCAACTAAATTTGTTAATTTTGCTTCGTTTTCTGACATACTATTAAAATATTTATGGGCTATTCGGTTACTTATATATTTTGACTCAACTTTTGCTTTAATTTAGTTATCTATAAGAGAATATATATATGCATGTAGTTTACATAATGAAATTTGTATATGCAAAAATATTTAAACTTTTCATACTTGTAATGTTATTTACATTTAAATTGCAATTTTATAATGTATAAAATGCTGCATTTCTATTTTGATGAAGGAAAATATGTTTGTATTTTTTTTCATTGCTATGCATTAATCATTTTAATTCGAACCACCCCGATTTTCAAAATTTCCTGCCAAAATAAAAAAAATATTCAATTTTTACAATTAAACTTATTATAGATGAATTAATAAATATAAAAATATCATTAATTAACTGACCATTTAGCTGAAGAAAGCATATTGATTGAAAAAAGTTGTTATTGGGCATTATAATTTAAAGAATAGACTTTTAATACCAAGTTTCATGTATGATAGTTTTATTCTTTGTAACTATCGCATACAACTCTGCAAAGTTTTTGACAAACAATTCAGAAATTTTTTTTATGTAATATAGTCCCCTTTCCCTCTTTTATGTATACATATAAATAAATGAAAATTGTCTTTCCTTCTCCTAGGACTTGCAAAGGTGGTTTTTGTAGTATACAGTGGTGTAGGAGAATTGCTAAAACCTGAACCAGGTTTTACTTTTCGTAGCAGTAAAGGAAATTCAAGTTGGCGCATAAACTCGAAAGTTATTGCTGCTTCTATAGGGAAACCTGGAATGACAAAATTGTCTCATCCTGTGATTATTACTTTCAGACATTTGGAGGTAATTTTGCTAGTTTGCTTTTATTATGTTTAAATAAGCATGAAATAAAGTTCCTAGAATACCTGATTATTTTAATCAATCCACCCTTCTGAATAAAATGTTTTCATTTTCAGGAAGAAAATATGACTAATCCTATGTGTGTATTTTGGGATTTTGATATAAGGTTAGTATTTTTTCTGTATATTTTTTGTATCCGGCATTGCTGCAATTTTTTTAATGTCTTATCTCTGAGCTTAATACAGGAATACTTATACATTCTAAATAATTAAGTATAAAGAGACTTTCTCAAACTGTGTCCTTATTAATGCTTTATATTACAGAGAATGGTCCAATGCAGGTTGCTGGGTCCAAGCTTCCAATACAACCCATACTTCATGCGCATGTAATCATTTGACTAACTTTGCAGTTATTATGGAGGTAGCTGATGTAAAGGTAATTTTTTGTGTTCAGGTTTTATTGACCTGTATTGATTAGATATTGATCTAATTTAAGGCAATCTAATGCATTTAAATGTCTTTGACAAATAAAAATTAACCTTTGTGTAAAATAAAGATTTGGAAAAATATCAACCAGTCTTATTTTCCTCACATTGCAAAAATCAATATTTTATTTTTAAAAAGAAAAATAACATCTAGAAAAGGAATATATGTATATAGTTAGATTCAGATAGTTAGAAATACAACTTGTTTGTTGAAATAGGTGTATCAAAAAGTACAAATTGTTTGTATTTCACTTTTCACCTGCATTTTAAATCTCAAGATGTGCTGGTATCCTATTCAATAAATCAACCCTTGTGCTCTTCACAAGTATGAAATATATATAATTCAATTAAATTTTATATTGAGTGATATATTCCTATACTGGTATGAAATTTAGCATCTATTATGCATTGGATTCTGGTATATTGTAATGTTGCCAATTCATGTTGTTGTAATCCTAGTACCTTGGGCAATGTTAAGATTAGCTGATACAAATTCTGTCACATTAGCTCAGTTTAACCATAAATTGCTAAGTAAGTTGTTAAACAGTTATTTTTAATTTTAAATGCTTTTTTTTAAATTTTCAATAAATATTTAGAACGTCAAATTTTAAATCAAGTTTTATAGTTTTGAAGTAGATTAATTTTGTAAATATTTAAAATTATTTGTATTTATTTTACTAATGGTATGAAGTGTTTTTTAACAGGAAATTCCAGCTCCCCAAGATGTTTTGCATGTGACAATCACAGTAGGATGTGGTATCTGTATAATTTGCTTAGTTGTGGCCATCATTCCTATTTTTCTTTTAAGGTTTGTTTCCAAAAAAAAGGGTTTTTTTTCTATTCCAGTAAAATATCTTCCAGTCTAAATGTATTTCAGAATAATGTGATACTTTTTTCACATCTTGTTTTAGTATTAGTAAAAATTGTTATGGTAAAGTTTTCTACCTTTTATATGTATATAAATGGTTTAGTTAAATTCTAATTCGACCAATATTTTGCTTTTATTTAAAAATCTTCTATTGATTATCGAACAAGGGCGTAGCTACTGCCGTATCAATGATTTGGGGCCCGCAAGTTGTACAGACCCTAACATGTGTAACATTTTGACACTTTGAAATAAGTTTTATTGATGCAATCATCTTTACTTATTTCCCTAAAGAGGGCCCCGAAAGAATTTTGATACAGGGCCCCCACTTGGTGCTAGCTATGCCTGTGTTGTTCAATAAGTATAAAAACTTGTTCTGTTTTTGAATTAAATAAAATTTAGAATTTAAAATTGTTTGTAATTGGTTTTAAATTAAGTTTATGAATTTGAATAAATCTGTTTGATATTTATGTAAATGATTTGATGTGAAAACTCCTTACTAATTCTTAAACCACATCCAAATTTTTAAAAGTTTATTCTTTGTTTTTACAAACCATATTCTTAATTATATCAACATTTTCTCTTTGTGTTACTGATATTTATTTTTCAATTGCAGGAGCTTGACTGGAGATTCTGTTACTGTTCACCGCAACTTATTCATGTGCTTATTATTGACAGAAATTGTTCTTATAGCAGGCATTGAGCAAACTTGGGCTCCAGTGCTATGTGCTATCCTAGCTGCTCTTTTGGATTACTTACTTATGGCTACCATATGTTGGGCCTTCTTGGAGTGTTTCCAACTTTATGTGGAGCTTGCAGATATTTCCCAACCCCAGAAGTCCAGATGGGTTTGGTATTATGCTCTAGCTTATTCTGTGCCTGCTGTCATTGTCAGCGTTGCTGCAGTAGTGGATTGCAAGAGTTATGGAACAGATCGTTTATGTTGGTTGCGTTCAGACAATTACTTCATATTTAGTTTCATAGGACCAGCCGTTGGAATTTATTTTGTGAGTAGTATGGAATATTTGTTTAAATATCCATTACAAATACTTAAACATTACGAACTTTTAAAAGACATTAAAATTGAATGCCTTCTTTATCTCATGATCATAATTCATTAACAATAGCCCATTATGTAATTCTCATTAGATGTTACAACTGTTATGTGTTCATATCTTTTTTAATGAGAATGGGCCAAATTTATTTTTAGGTAGGTGCTCACAGATTTTATTTAGTTTAATTCATAATAAAAGCTAGATTTTTATTTAAAAAAATACTTTCTAAGCTACTAGCTTAGTCCATGCTTAATGTGCAAGTATGCAAAAATTATGGTTTTGTTTTATTTATTATGTATAAATTTTGTATAGACATACATTTTCTTGTTATTTAATGATTATTCATAAATTTTCTTAAATATTTAAAGTTACGCAATGGCATATTTTATGAGTGAAAAATTCTAAATGAAATTTTCATCCTGTCAGGGAGGAATGGTTTTCCTTTGTGTTGCTGCTTGTATATTGTACCATCACTCTGGCCTTACCACTACAATCAAAGGCAAAGAAGAGGTTAAATTGACTAAGCTAAAGTAAGAAATTGTATTGTTTAAGTATAAATGTTTTTTCATGAAATACTTTTTGAATGGAATACATTGAAAATTTAAAAAAAAGACTAACAAAAATTATTTCCCACTTACAGATCTCACATTCGACGAGCTGTACTTTTGATGTGTATTCTTGGAATGACTTGGACCACTGGCTTGTTATATTTGCATCAAGAAACTCTTGGACTTGCGTATGCCTTCACGATTCTCAACTCCTGCCAAGGAATTTTTATAGTGCTCTTTTACTGTATAACTGATGAGAAGGTATTCAGTTCTAACTTTTACTATTTCTTCTGGAACAAATTCATAATTTTAAATTGTTGTAGTGCTTTTAATTTTATAGTTCAATTTATTTAGTTCAATTCCATGAGTTAAAGAGGCATAAATTTTCTGTTTTAAGACAAATTTTTTTTATTGGTGTTAACTTACAAAAATTTATTTCCATTTGATACTAAATTCCATTTTAAATTAATAAGTAACTTAAAAAATTACAAAAAGAAAGTTTTTAAAAAATAATGTTGACAAAATATGCAATAAATTTTAATTATTATTGGAAATACACAATTTATTTGTCATAAAATGGGTAGCATTATTATTTAAATGTCTTATTTTGAAGAACATTCAAGAAAAAGGTTGATCCATCTGTAATGTCCATAAGATTAGCCAGGACAAAACTTGGAAACTGTAATGAAAAAGTGACATATGAATGTTTAATGGACATAAAATCAGGGAAATCCTGGAGACTTTTCAAAATGTTTATATGTTTGCCTATAGCAGTCATAAAAAAATTTAGATTCTTGGATTAGCTTGGGTTTTTTAATCTGGAAGATCTATCATGGTGTCCACAAATGTTTAAAATATTGTTTTGCCTTTTTTTCAGATTCAACCCGAACTAGAACGTCTTGGTGAATGTTCTCTGCTAGGTTCCCTGCAACGTTCCAAAGGCAACCTTCCCCCTCCTGGTGCTCTGACCCCTGGTTCCCCTGGCCAACACAGTGTGGGTAATCCCTGCCCTCCCCTCTCTGTATGCACTCATAGTCCCTCAGGTATTTTTCCTGCACCCTAGACAGCATGTGTCTTCAATGCATGTGTTTCATTACTTTTTTTCAAATGCTCTGGATACTCAAATACAGCACAGGATTTTATTTTAATTAGGAATATTCAAAATGAGTGTGCATTAAATTTAAAATGTTTAAATATTTCCTATATAGTCAAAAGAATTTTATTCTTAGTTGGTTCTATGTAAGAAAGGAGTGAATTTTGGTTTTAATTTCAAAGTTTTTAACTCCATTTATGGTCATGGAAAGAAAAATGCATAGTTATACAGAAGGAATATAATGGAAATTATGCAAATGGAGTATGTGTATTTTCAACATATATTTTAAAAAACCAAAACTTAGTAAATCTATGAAATGTACACAATTCTTAAGTAATAATGACAATTCTAAATTTATACATTTTATTGATTACTTGTATTACATTCTGGAGAAAAGTACTAACTATTAAAGTTCAAAGTTAATGAATAATTTTAGAATGAAAATCCCTGTTCACACACACAAAGTTTTTTAAATTCAATTTAATTAGAGAGAAAGCTGTGCTGTATCTTTGAGTTAGCTTTTCTATGTTTATTTGTGTTTCATCTTTTTATTTTTCTTAAACTGAGTTTTATGATTCTCATTTGAAGAGCATGTAACAATCCCTGTTCAAAATCTTGTTGAATTATCTTTTTCTTCTGGAAATTTTCTCTTAAAAAACATTTGCATGCCTTTTATTTACTGCTTTAAGACTCTTGGTTGGCTCATCTTCTATTTTGAAATTTAAATTACTTAATGAAATATGTTCAGTTATGTTATTTTAATAAAATACTTGGGATTCTGATATTTTTATTTATGCATTATATTTTTTTATTATTCTTTTTTGTTAGCAGGAATTTTAAAATATTTTACTGTTCAATATTTTTAGTGAATCACACATAAGTGTTTTGTTTATCAATTATTTTGAAGAAAAATGGAACAGTCAGATAAAGTAATACATTTCTGAATGCAGTTTCATTAATAAGCTTTTATATAGCTGAGATATTTGATTTGATAACTAGAAATTTTCTTGATTTGTGTATGTTTCTGAATAGAATTAAAAATTAAATGATTAAAAAGAATTATTTTAAAATATCTGATAAAGAAAAGGTATTCAAGCAAGTATTTATTAGAAATTGTTTTTCCGACTGTTACATTTTTTACTGTTTAAATATATTTAAGAGATGCTATGATCAGCTCCAAGATTGTAGTAAATATTATCTTTCATTAAGCATTAACTTTTAGTAAATAAAGGAAACTGACTTTTTTCATCTGGAAGAATACCTGAGTGGCTTTGCTTTTTTAAAACTTGTACATTATTTGTCTATTTATTTTTTAAAGTATATAAATTTATTGGCAGTAACTAAATTTCTAATTTTACAGGAGGTTTGCCAGGAAGTAGAAAGCCCAATCAAGCAAGGAAACTGCTCTGTCAACCTTACTTCCACAACACTAGGTATTTATTTTTATCAGTCTAAGCATAGCAAATGTTAGTGTTCAAATTCACAAAATTGGGTTCTTATAATTATATTTTTTAATAAAGTATTAACTTAGCGACAAAATATTCTTAAACTTAATAAATAGAGGTAGTAAAATTTTAATGAAGCATGTATGAAAAATTCAAATGCTTATTAAAATAAGTTGACAGAAAGAAGCTTAAAATGCTGTAGTGCTGTTATTTTTCCCAAAAAATATTACTTATAAGTAATATACAGAATTTTCAAATATTTATATATCCATTTGAAATACTTTTGGGTAGAAGTAAAATATGGAATTTTTTATTTATTTTTGTTCTTTTTATGAGTATTTATATCTAAAGATTTTTTTTAAATCTATTATCCATTTAGGTCCCCTATATACCACCTCAACCAGCAACCCCATCCAGGAGAACCATACGGCTGAAATTCCCAAAGTTCAACAAGAGTTTTATGGACCACTGCAAAAAGGTGCTGAGATTTATAACCAGAATAATGGACCAGCTGTCAATCATCAAGAATCACCCTGTAAAGTTTGGCTGCCTTATGAATGGCAACGTCGTGTGGATCGTCAGTATTTGGGCACAGGGGATCTATATGGTCCATTTAGTGAGCATATCTATGAGAGTGTTGATGGTGATTATGGATATTCAGGACATCCACGATCACTTGGTGGAGAATACTGCTATCGCTCTGACGTAAGCCAACATTCATCATCAAGTTATGGATATGATCAACGACCTCTTCTCATTTTGCCTCGTCACCCAGGACACAGTGAATATGGAACCGGGAGGCGCCATTCTCCCGACAAACACCGTAGACGTCACAGGAACCACAGACGTTCAGTGGATGACACCAAAGCTGACAATATTTCCACAGTTGTTGTTGAACAAGACCAAGTAAATAATGAACCTGAAAGAAATGACCAGCAGAATGGGGAACATGAATGGAATCTACCTGATTTGCTCCGCTGTCCAGTTGATAACACTGTAGTTATGGCTGTTTTGGATGGTGAGAAAGTAGTGAGTCGTGTCCAGCCTGAATGCCCCCACTATAATCTTAGTACTTATTGTTGATAATCAGCTTATTATATTATGTGTATATTATTTGTATATATTTAAAAAGCAAACATGCATCATGGCAGCATGTGTTTCAACTGGAGCAAATGTTTGCTTTGCCGTAACTAGGAACTATCGAACAGATAGTCATCTGGCCTGTCGAGCTTTTGCAATGCTGCTTATTACCAAATGACTCATCGAGAAAAGTTTCGCCTAGAAATGACTACTAAAACAGACTTTCTCTGTAAGCTCAATGAAAATATATTTATTTAACTTTAGTCACCATATGGGAAAAACTCTGTGATTGAGCTGAAGAACCTTGTTTGACTTTTTTTGTACATCTCTAGTTACGGCTCTGCATCCAGGGCAGCTAGTCGTACAGGGCCTAGTCCGGCTTGTTTTTTTAATGGGAAAAATTTTTTTGAAGAAAATATAGAGTACTCAAATGCTATTCCTTCTATGCTTGATGTCTTAACTTAAATACTTCATGTGTGGGAATGGCAATTTGGGAATACTTTCCTGAATATGTGATAGACTTTTTGTTTTTATTTTTTTCATTAGAAATAGATTCTGGAAACAATTTATATCCTTCAAATTGCCTACACTATGTGCCATTATATGAAGCATTATAAAAGAAATCCCAGACATATTTGTACCACTACGATTTTCTTCTTTCGAGTCTGCAACTAGAAAACTAGCTTTTACAAATTTCATAAATGTTTTGAAGCCGAGAAGCATTTTCAAGCAGATAATACAGGAATGAATAATTTAAAGTTAAAAATGAGGCTTGACTAAGGAAACCAGGGTCGATATTAAATTAGCATAATTTAATATGATTTTATATGAATCTTGACAAAATCAATGTCTCAATTGTTTTTAAATTTATTTATTATTATTTTATATACATAGTGTTAAAAATTGTTATTTATTTATGCATTCAAAACTTAAAACTATTTATATTGTTTTTAATGGACTTTCTTGATCATCTTTTACAAATTGAGATATCTATTTAATGCATCAGTCATTTTACTTAATCTCTCTGCAATCCTATTATTTCAACCACATTGCAACTTTTGTCCTTATCATAAACATTTTTCCTTCTTCAATTAGCAAGTATTGTTGCATTATACACTTCATTTTGTCATCTTAAGATATCATTGTCATCCTATTCATTGATTGGATTGTGGAAAAAAATTGTCAGGATTATTTACAGGAAATGACAATATTGCTAGATAGCTAATAATTCTGAAGAAACATAGCATGCTGAAATACAAGTAACTGATGCGCAACAATTTTACTGAATTGAAACAAGGACAATCTAATCATGTATTCTATTTAATCTATTTAAAGAATAGTCTAGGTGTGAATTGAGAGATTTTTTATACCTGCTGTAATGCTTGCCAAAGTTCTACTCTCAGTTTAGCCTGTAAACCCTAATAAATATTTTTGAATGGAATGTACATCGTAAAGCAATGTCTTGCAATTTTGTTACCAAGTTAATCAAATGTTAATAATTTTCAGCTCTTCTGTGAACTCTTGAGTCAAGCATGTATTATATAGAAATAGTTCATTGTTAAATTTAATTCAGTGTTTCAGATTGTCTTTAACTGTTTTTGTGGTCTGTGATTTAAATTATATTCTGTATTGCTGTTTAGAATGAACTACTGAACTAATAGCATTTTTAAATACCTTTTTTAAGTGATGTAAACATGTTCCTTTTCTTGTACATTCATTTTTGCCGTTTATATGTGATATGCAGAAAGTGTCTCTGTAAATGTGTTCATCTGCTGTGGCTGTTCACAGTGTATAAATAGATATTTGTGGTACAGTTTAATGTGTTTTTTCATTGAAGCTTCATTTTTGGACTGTTCATGTGGCTTTTATTTCATCATTCTATTACTGTCGGTGTGATTCAGTTTTTCTAAGGTATAATATGGAAGCTGTTCAATTTGTGTCAGAGCTAATAAATTTTGAAAATTACTTGTGTCATTTTTGTGTTTTTGTTTCACTGTGCCTTACTTTCTGGTTTAGGAAAGTTATTTAAAGTACTTCACTTAAAAAATTACAACAAATTTGCTTTAGATTTTTTTTTCACTAGGGGGAAAAGTATTTTTCCAAAAATTAAAGAAAACTCTCATTAGTTACACAAAAAGTTATCATTAACAAAAGTACTTATAAATTCTGGTATTTTTTAATGGGAGGTTTCAAAATAATTGCATATTTTGAAATTCTCAGTTGACTCCTTACCCCTTCATTATTTTGAATTTTTACAAATGATAAATACATAAATATTCACATAAGTTACAGCTTGTTTTTTTTTTCTGTGTATAATAGTTTAAGGGAACATCTCACAAGCCAAAATTATGTTTGTATAAGAATACACAAAGTAAAGGAGAACACAGCTGAAAAAAAATCAGTGTTATCACCAGTTATCTTAAAATCCATTATTTACTGTTTTATTTCTGACCTATCAGCAAACCCTTAGAAAAATAGCAATTAATTTTTTTGAAAAACTGGCTATTACAGATTTTAACTTTTGAGAAAGATATAAAATAGATATACAGTTTAAATTTTAATAGACCTAAGAACATCTTAAAAGATCCATCTTTTATTTAAAAATTCAATCTCATAAATTTCTACTCTATATTTTAATTTAAAATTTGTACATTTCCAATATTTCACATTGAGAACTACTGCTCTGCAACTCATTATAGCTGTGACTTTGTATCGATCAATCAGATTGCTTCCTATCATCTCAAGCTCATCTTACAAAAATCTACCAAATTATCATCTCTTATTTATTTCTTCTTCCAGATTGGCTAGGCTTCACAACCCCATTGAATTTTTCCATTTTTAGATAATTTTAAAGTACTTTTAAATTCTTAAAATTCCAAGTTCTTTTCATTTTCATTACAAAGTAAAATTTTTGCTAAAGGGTAAGTAGTTCAACTATTACAGTTACTTTAAATGTCAATAATGGAGTGTTTTGCCCAGCAAAGCTGAATACTCCATTAATCCACAGCTGAATCCTCCATTAACTCCAATTGGTAATCCATTTTTGGAACAGTAATAAGTTATTTTTGGCCTATGACCTATGTAATTGGAATGTCAGCTAGATTCAAAAGATCATATTAGTTTTCTTTAGAACATAACTACACCTACAGATATTTGGTTGCAATGATTTTGTGGTCTGTATTTTCATGAAAATCTGTAAACATGCATGTTAATTACTCTATATTCGTGATTTTTTTTAAAAAAATGTTTATATGTTCTCTACACATTACTTTCTTGTGCTGCTACAAGAAAAAATGTTTTCAGAAAAAAATTTCCATAAGCCAACTTACCTGTTCAGAGATTGATGACAAAGTATAAGCAAGTGTCAGTCATACAACCACACGAAATAGGGATTGAACTATCTTGCAGCATCGGTTTCTGAAGACAACTGTGGAGAAAGCAGTGGAGCACTTGTGGATATCTGTTTGCTGCACAGACCAACTTTTCTTATTCTGGATGATTCCTTTGATGCCGATTCTGACCTAAATAAACCGTATTTTCCTCAATTTTTCTGCAGTGTGTGGGGGTATCTGCTTTTTCCCCCAATCACCTCCAATTAAATAAAGCCCACAAAAGCTGTGCATAAATGGGGGGAGGAAGCAGATATAAATGCATAATCCATATCAGGAAGAATTGCACAGTCACGAATAACTGAAAGGGAAACTATTACCGAACTTGTACATTTCTGAATGACGTTGTCATTGAACTCCTTTTTACCTACTAATAGTATGCAAGTAAAGGTGTCAATGTTAGCTTCACAAAATCTGAATTTAAAAGTTCCTTTATTATTCTTCGAGTTAGTTATGCCCCAACTTCTAGATTGTATGTGTTCTTGGAGCAAAGAAAAGATTCTTGCAATACCCTTATTAACAGTGTCCTATGAGATGTGACTACTTCAAATCTGCATGTTCCAGATACACCCCGACCCACTTGTCAGGTTTGCTAACTTCTCTCTCTAAATGAGTGATGCATGAAGTTTTTTCTGAACAAAACGTGTTTCTACATAGATTAATCCACGATTCCTTCCTTTGATCAACTCAGATGCAAACAATTTTAGAGGAGAAACTGTTCAGGGTATTAATTTTTATGTGGTGTAATTTGTGTAGGATTTAACCATACTGGGGTAAATACCCGACAGCCGCAGCGTAACGTTGAATATCGGGGCCCTTCTGCAAAGTCAGGTTTTGTCTTTAATATTGTATAAACTGATTGGGGGGTGTACGTTACGCCACTGCCCGACGACCAATTATGAGGAGCGACTGTTGTACTATTTGCTCATGTACTCTCACAGTGGCACCCTAGACAATATTTTATTTTTGACAACATTTTCATTAGTATTTTCTCTGATAGATAAAGTTAGTTCAAAAGGGTCATCAGACAATAGAAATTTGTCGGTTTGTCCATTGGGGCCTGGATAAGCTGGACTTAACCAGATTTTATGGTTATAAATTTCGATCCTCCAGTATAGATCTTCTGCATCCAGGGCCCAAAATGAGCTAAAAAGGCACTGGTGAGAAAAGGTTGCATTGACAAAGCATTATTAAAATCGGATGTTGCTCCAGAACAGTTGTGTCAAACTCTGATATTACGGGCCACAATATCTATTTTATATCAAGTTGGGGGCCATATGCTCCAAAACTAATTAAATACGGTGTTTAGTATATAGTTTATATTCAATGTCAAACTCATGGATTAAGGCAGTTGGAGGCCCATGGGCTCAAGAGTCAAACAACTGAAATAGTAAGATTCGCTGACCTTAAATTCTCAAAATGTATTGCTAACAGTAAAACTCAACAGCTAAAGAAAAAGCTTAACTGTGTGTGTATTTAAAAAAACTAAAATCTTTACTAAGAGCTTACAGTTTTGCTATACAGCTTTACTTTCGCTATTGTTAAAATTTTTTAGAAGTATCTCTACATTAGGATTTCTTTTGCAACTCGATAAATTCCAGTGGGTATCTTTGTTTTCTTACAAAAATAGTAAAAACTGATTCTCAATATCGTCTTTGTAAGTTTCCTTTAGTTTTTGTGTAGGTTTCTTTATTTCGGGTAATAATCTCTCGTCAAAAAAAAAAGTATTCTATAACAATTTAGTACATATCTGCTCTTGCTCTATCGCATGACAAAAGAATTCACTATGAAAATTTTCTTCAAAAATTCATAACCGACTTTTACTTTCACCGAAAAATGTTCTCTTTTGCTGCCTGAACGCTTCCTCTTCAAATGAGTCCTTATAAATCAGTTGCATCAAGTTTTTTCTTTCAAATTCAATTCTGAAATTTTGGATATTATTTTCTAGAGATTTTAGTAGACTAGATCTTTTTAATAATTAACACCCACCTTATTGCAATAATTTGCCAGAATGCTTTGGGGCTCCAAGCCGTACTTGGCATCAGTCAGGCGAAGGCCCCTAAGAATTCTGCCATCCCATTGATGTGGGGGGTGTACATTCTGCAACTGTAAGATGATGGCTGTATACTGATTAGAAGGTTAGGGCCTGCACCTAGAGTTATGGTCTGGTAAAAACCTCAATTATTGCTTTATCCCACATTACCTATTGCAGCAACAAAAGAAGAAATTACTGTTATTCATCTACAATTCCATATTTTACTAATTATTCATGGTTGTTTAGAAATCAAATATTTCACGTTTGTCCCCTTAAAAATACATGTTTAAAATTTTGAGAATCTAAAACAGATCACAATTTTTTTTAATCATAGAAATTATTTGATATATGAAATGCACAACATTCAACTTGTCAAACAATAATTGCCAGTTAGTTTTCTAAAATTCATAATATGTAATGTAATCGAAATATTTCCATTTATAAAGAGAATCGTTGAAGTTATTAAGACTATATATATATATATATATACACAGTACTTTTCAAAAAAAAAAATTTTTTTTTTGGAGACAGTTACAGTAAAAATTCATCTTTTATATTTAGAATATATTAAGCTGAGATTCTGTAAGTAAAAAGTCAGTTTGGTCAGCCATTTTACAATTTTAAAAAATTAAGTCCTTTTAAGTTTCTTGGGTTATTGCAAAAAAGGATGGATTTAAAAATTATTCCTCTGATTTTTAATAATTTTTCTAGAAAAAACAGGAAATTTTTAAGATATCAATCATTTTTTAGAAAAATAACCAGATTTCAGCCCCATACTAACTTTCATAGAACATACATTTGGGAGTATATACAAAAAAATTCAAGGCTCTATCTTGAACAGAAAAAAGCCTTAAGGATTAGAAAACACTTATACCTTCAAAATTATATATACAAAAAAATTCAAGGCTCTATCTTGAACAGAAAAAGCGCATTTAAAGTTTGTCTGAAAAACGCATTTAAAGGCAAAAACAAAAAACTTATAATGCCCGTAAAGCTCTAATTTTTTAATGTTATTTTCCAATATATATTCTACACTAAAACACTTTTAATTAAATATGACTGAAAACAATAGTTTTGCATAATATTGATAGCATTTGTTAAGACGACAGTTTAATCTTAACCTAACATTTTTACAAAAGTTTTGAAACAAAGCATTTATGTACAAAATAATAATGATACTAACTTAAGCTAAAAATAACCAGGTTTATTCATAAATTTTTTTTTCAGTTTTAAATTCGGACAGTTTAGGAAGTTTTAAATTTTGAAATACCGACTTTAAAATACTAAAATATAGTACTACAATATATTTAGTATAATGTAATTTGGTATACATATAGGAAATATTTAGTTATATCTGCAACATTTGAATTCAGAATACTTGTATTCGGAAATCTAATTATAGTATCAGCTAACAACTGATTTTTAGATACATCATTTTCAGTAGTATTCCATCTCTTCGAAATATTGTTTCTCACAGCAACCTGAGAACGCTTTGGCCACATGGCATTTTTCCTATAGGAAAAAATTTATATAACTTAAGTTTTATCACTAACTATTTTTAAAGCAAAAATTGGCCATGAAATGAATCTTAATTATGAGAACTCAAAATGTAATCAAGCAGAAATGATTTTAGTAATGATAATTGGAATTAAAAACCATTTCACACTAAAAGCTCAAATATTTTTAATTCACTTTAAGAGTGGAAAAATGCTTTAAAATGAAACCAAAACCATAATTCAGAAAACTTAAATTGTTTTTTAAGATATTTGAACATCTGAAATTTGGTGGCAAACTTCTCAATATGAGCCACAAATAAATACAAAAAAATTTTTTTCTCGGTAAATATGAAATTTTTAGGGTACTGTGTAGCTTTAATTGTCACAAAAACTTGAAACAATATTGTGTAAAAATACTTTTATTTTATACAATATACAAAGCAATTATAAAAATAAGCAGAATACACCAAAGGCACATTTTTGTATTTATTAACGTGTGTAGTAAAATAGTTACATCATTTTATACACATAAGACTTATCAAACCCTTTACAAAATAAGTCATGGAGCTCATGATTTACAACTTGTTTATATATATATATATAACAAACAAAGAAAGGAAGGAAAGGGAATTGTTGAATATAAATTTCATATTTTATGAAAAATAAATATTACAAACACTGCCTAAATAATATTACACTTTAAAAATTAAGTTTAAAACAAGAGTTTCCAACATTTTTTGTGGAGCCCCCCCAAGTCTTAATTTTAAGTATATAGACCCTGTATGCAATATTCTTAAATAACATACAAATAAATAATTAAATAGTTCCAATATAATAGAGAAAATGAGAATAACAATTTGGAAAAAAATTGTATAATAAAAAATGTATAACAAGTCATAAAAAATATTTTAAGTCAATTCCTACTTCATTAGAAAAGCATACTGGTGCAGTTTCGACAGAAATAATGCAGAATAAATTAAAAAATAAAATTTAATTAATGAATTAATGCTTGAAAAAACTGTATTAACATCAAGTTTTAAAATAAAAAATGTATTTGAACTTGAATGAATAGAAAGTATTTTATTAACGATTGAAAATTTGAACAAGATATATATAGGGAGAGAGTGAACTATAATAGTAGGAATTGGAAAAAATGAACTATATATCAAAATTAATATTTACTGTTTTATTTTTCTGGAAATAATTCACCATGGTTCACTCAAAGATCCCCTATTGTTTATAAATACTTATAGAGAAATGTGGTCCACTAGAACAATAAACAAATTTCACCACAATATGTAATACTGGATAATCACTTTTGAGTGAAATGAAATACCCTTGAATGATTAACTCTTGATTAGTTTGCACATAATTTCTTCAGCAATTTTTAATAGACAAATTCTTTTTAAGTAAAAAAAAGTTTTCAAAAATCAAAGTATCTTATATTTTCCTTTGATATTAATTTGGTATTTCATTTTTAATTGTCTTAAGATTTTATCAACCTCAGTTCATATTATGGATACCCAAAATACAGCCTTTTTCTTGTAGACCCACCTCAAAGCTTCTATTGAGTTCGGTTGGGAAACGATGATTAAAAGCTTTTTCAAAAAGACTAGATATGTTATTGCTGAGAATTCCTCCACAAGAGATTCTTCATTAAAAAACTATCCATATGCATAAAAACAAACACAAAAAAGTATACAACATTCATAAAGAATCTTTCAGATCTTATTAATGTGCATTCAACACAAAATATTACTTTCAAATGTATATATATTTACATATTAAAATAGTACATAGTATTCATATAAAATAATTAGCTCTTCTGAAAAAATATTAACTCTTTCAACTTAAAAAGTATGAATCCATTCATTTGCATCATCTAAATATCATAAATGTAAATCAAAAGTTCAGCAACTTTCATATGCTTCCATCAAATAGGACTTTGGAACGAAACCTATTTTTCCTTGAAGTTCACCTAACCACCAAGCAAAATGGTCATATTCCTTGCTAATGATGTGAATCAAATCACCTCGATAAAAGCTTAATTCTGTGTCATCAGAACCTGAACAATCCCATAGGCCTACATACCAATCACTGTAATTAAAGAATTGATCCTGATCACTTAGGTCCTCTAAAACTGTAGATTCATTAGCTTCTTTTTGATTAATATTTTCCGGCTCTTTATTATTAACATCTGAGTTTACGGTATCTTCATCAACAGTTTCATATATATCTTCAGCAACAGATGGAGTACAATCATGTTCAATATTATTGGTACTATTTGGGGAAACTTGCAGCTCTTTATTTACTGATTTTGCTGCAAATATAAAGTAAATGTATATTAAAAAAATTTTGCACAAGACGAAAATGTTTTAAAAGAAGTTTCCTATTTTTGCATACAATGAAACATACATTTTACACAAGTTTACAAATTACTTTATAGAAATTACATCCATTACCAGTAAAATTTCACAAAGATACTAGTTCTATCAATAATAAAATCAAGAGAATTACAGCTCAGCTATGATACAATGAAAGTTTTCTTACATGTTTCCATAAATATATCCTCTTTAGTCTTAACAGACTCAAATAGATAAAATGATATTTTATTTTATATTAAACCGCTCCATGTTAATTGTAAAATACAATTACATCTGAAGGTATAAAATAGAATTCTTTTAATTCATAGAGGGTAACATTTTTCAATATATCATGAAGTAATGAAAAAATTTTAAATATTTTTTCCTGTGAATCTTTAAAACTAAAATATATAACACTATTAAAATTATCCTACACTTTAGCTCGCGCATCCGAATAAATTCTGCCAGACATTTGCTTGTCCGAGACAAGCAAATAATATTCATAAATTCAATATCTGGGCAAAATTACAATGGTATAAATTATGTATCTCCCTGAGAAAATGTATTTCAGTATTTGTATTATATATATAAATTAGAAAAAGCTCAATGTTTTTACCCAAATTTAATTTTTACAATATACACTTTGCATTGTCCTAAAGAGATGAGAAATATTTTTTAATCTCAAAAAGTAATCTATACATGGATCAAAATGTTGAAGGAGAAAAAAACAACTGTCACACACAGTTACACTAATTTACTAAAAAGTTTGCAAAAGCAAAAAAAAAGGGGAGCATTGAAATACATATTACATTAAAAAGCAATTATGAAATTCTGGAAATCAATACTCAAACATTGGTAGTCACCTCCAAAATAAAAAGGACAAATAACACACAATTATATATGTATACACATATATAAGAGACAATATACATTGACCTCCAAAAGTTCAACATGTTTTTATGAAGCTCACCATTAAGAAAATGACAATAAAATTCATAGTTTCATGAATGATGAAAAGAAAACTGATGCAAAAAAAAAAAAAAAAATGATAGCAACTACTTTTATTCTAAGAAATTGACACTTATATAGGAATGAAAGAAATATGCAAACATCAAACTTTCACAATTTTGGGTGAAGGTTTTATGCATGACTATTGATTTTCAACAGTTTCAGGTAATTTCTCTGACAATATCTAGGAGGATCTGGCAATGTTTATGAGAAGTCATTTACCCATTTTGTTAAGATGACAGTCAGTCAGATTAATGGAAATGGGATGTTACAAGCTCAATGTGTCTCACATTATGGTTCAATGGCTTTAAGATTAATTTATCTGTCTAGAAAACAGATCCTCAGCTCATTGCAGATCATTTTGTTGAATCGGGAGCAAAAATTGTCACAAGAGAGTGAATATTAATGTCGCACTGTTCAGCTACACAAGGGCTTTTGGCGATGCACCACGTAATTTCGAACCATGGTAAAGTGACATGGACAACACCTGAGCTGGCACCCTCCTCTCCTAACTACCACACCACACGAACGGTAGAACATTTCAGCTCTCGACAAATTTACTGTACATCACTGCCCTACACCGTGGGTCTTTAGCGGCACTGGGCTTGAACTCATGACATGCCAGCCATGATCCAATACCTTGACCACTGGGCTACCGCAGCCCCACAAAAATGGTCACAATGGAGATACTTCCATCAATGTGATCTCTACGAAATACCACCAGTTGTGCTTTCCTCAACTGACAACATAGATGTGCCTGTTTATTTTGGGCAAGAGAAATTATTCCCTGGACCAGACTGCAATGGTTCATGTGTTGTTGATATCTGTAATTACTCATTCTGATGGAAAATAATACATGAACTCATTGAGATATACTGGTTAAGAACTATCTTAAGAACCATGGTTCAAAGAAAACGGAATGGACAGCTCAAAGTCAAGACCTGAATCCAACAGAGAATCATCTTAGTAAACAAGTTACATTTTTAAATCCTCCTCCAAGATTATTGCATGAATTGAATTAGAGGTTACTGCATGTTGGATTTTTGCTTCTCATTTCAAAGTCTACTAATGCGATTGGTAGCATGGAAAGTAGATGCTTTAATTGTATTGAAGGTTGGGTCAGGAACAAGTTTCTTATTAGAATCCATTTTAGTAACATTTTCACACAAAACTATGATGTACAATCTGCTCCAAGAATGAGTTTTTCAGCCAATAGTGTTTTTGTTGTTGTTGTAAATCACGTTTGTGTTAAACTTATGCAAATTTCTGTGCTAACTAAATTAAACTAAACTCAGTGGCATAGCAGTATATGATGGCCAATGCCTACTGTACCCACATTAGTATGCATGACCATTGGGTGCTGAGGTGCATAAGCAGATGTCTCAATCAGGTAGTCAGTGTGAAGCGACACCCCTAATGTTTAGTTTGCAAGCAAGCTTGGTATTCATTTATTGAACCCACTGAAGAGATGACAGGCTGAGTTGACCTTGCTCAGACCAAAGATATAACCCCGGACCTGTGGTGTGGAAGCTCGATGCACTACCACTCAGCCATTGGGCTTCTAAATTTATGAGCTGCATTCAATAGAAAACTGTTTAGTACACATTTTGTTCCAATTTCTTGTTTCTGAGTTCAGTTATTTTCAAATTAGACAAAGAAACCCTATCGTATTTTAACTTTTGGAGATCAGTATATACTGAATAATAAAACAAAACTAAAGGTTGGTGAATTTTCTTTTTAAAGAAATATATAACATATTTTTACTCAGTTATTAATTTAAAAAATCCTATTGAGAAAGGGGATAAAAAAAAGTTTGATATTTTAAAATAAAATTAAATTATCGTTCATAAAAAGCAAAACTGTTAGTGATACTTTATAGTTAACACCATTTTTCCAGAGTAAGTCATCATTAAAAAAAATACAACACACACACTTTTTTATCTTTTATTTTATATATAATTTCAAATATTTTTTACGGGGATAGTCTTTCAATCATTTTTAATTTTATACTATACAAAAGAAAACACTCTACAAACATTAATAATAAATACTCCAATGTGATGAATTTAACCATTTCCTCCCCTCCAAAGGACTAATATTAATATTAAAATGAAAGCCACAATGATAAATGGTAGGATTAAAATTTACACAATAGCATTATATTTAATTAGCATAATGACTTTTTCCTTCATTGTGCATAGTAGATGCTTTAATGTTTGCAAAAAGTTTTCAGTTAATCTAAAGATACATTAGTCTTCATCAAAAATAATACAATTCTACTGCTTTTATATGTAGAGAAGAGCATCATTCTATTCAATTACCGTACAATCCGACATATAACACGCACTTTCTTATAACGCACACCCCTTTTTTACGAAGAAACCTTGAATGTACATGTGTGATGCTCTTATGTCTTGAAGTCATTTATTCGAGATAATTCCAAGCTTTAGAAAAAAATAGTATACTTCTGGAACTACATTCCTTCAAGTTAATGAGGAGAGAATCTCATTTCTTTTAAATAAACAGTATTTTGATATATGTAGAAGTCTAGTTTTTTCTATGCTCATCTTTATTTATTTTTAAAGCTCACATTTTTACACCCAGTGTATAATGCACACCCATAAATTTCAAGTTTATTTTTTGTGTTAAAAGTGTGCATTATGTGCAAGATTTTATGGTAAGTCACTGGAATTTTTTTTTTAAATTTTTATTTCTTAGTACAATTTTAATAGTTTTAAAATTGAAAAATAAATAATAAATAAAAATAAACACAAAAAAATTAAAATATTGAACATTTTCCTCTTAAAGGGGTGAGTATCTCAAAAAAGATAATTATATCAAATGATTAACAACAAGTATATTTAAACTGCATATAAGTGCACTAATAAAATTAAACTTTGAAAAATACGTATACAACAAGTTAAAAGAACAATATAAAAGTTTAATCACCTTGAGTTAAAATTTTGCTATTCTTTTCAACAGCTATGATCCACTGTTGTAAATCTTTTTCTGAAGGAGCAGAAAACTATAAAGCAATATAATTTTTAATTAATATATTTTTAAGAGATTCATAAATTAATTGTCAGATTAAAAATATGCATGATAGGTTTATTTAGAATTTTTTATTATTATTTCTAATGGGCTACGGATTGGTGTTTTACCATTGCAGACCTAGTACATACCCTGGGAGCTGTTATCTCTTTTAAGTGCTATACCATATAGGCGGATACAAATTGCCGCATGTATAATTTTGATGCCCAGTTTCCTTCACAGAGGGAAGCACCTGAGCTTTGATGATGTGAATCTGTACTAGGATTTAATTTTGCCAAGAGCACCTAAGCCAAACAGACACTCTAGGGATCTTTTACATGCCATATAATCATACTTAAAATAATAAAAATCACTTATTTCATGAAAGAAATCTTGAAATTTTAAGAGTTAGGTAGATCTGAATTTTGAATTCAGGCATTTCAAATTCCAATTATAATATCTCAATTTTCCCACTATCTTTTATTCTAAATTTGCAGAACATAATTAAACTATAAATACCCTTATAGGCAATTTTGCATATTAATATACAAATCTAATAATAAAAGATTTAATATTTACAATTTATATGTTTTGAATGTCAATTTTTAAACTTCTATCAATATTTATACAGGGGGAACTGAATTTATATATATTTAATATTTCTTATTACTAAATTTATTCAAAATTGGAAAACATAAGTGACATAAACTTTTTATACAGAGCCTAATTTTAGCCAAATTTTCATAAAACAAAAATTTTTCAACATTAAAATATGAATTATATTTTAACTTATAAGGAATTATGTAAGTTTCGCATCCCAAAAACTGGTTAGAAATTTTAAAAATAAATTCAGTTCAATCTTACTTTAAAAAAAAATCCTGAAACAAATCATGTATTGTTTTAGCTTGACATAAATATGTATTAATACACTTCAAATGTTTTTAAACGCGTTTATCAAAATTAGAAATGAGAAAAGTAATCCATTACCTGATAAGTTCGTTTTCCTGGACAAACCAATTCGAAACAATGATTATACTTTTTACCCTCTTTGCTGTCATCAAGTAAGGATCTGGCTTCATATCCAGTTAATATAATGCTGCCCTTTTGCTTACGGTCAGTTGTTTTCTCATAATAATACAGCACATTATCTTTTATAGCACACCAGCGCTTTTGAAAAGGGTTTAACCAACCCTTTATGCTATCTAAAAAATTATGAAGCCAAATATTTTTTAATAATTAGAATTGAAGCAAAACAATATTACTAATACTACGTATTTTATTAAAATAGCACATTCACATTGAACTGGTAAATTAAAGAAGTATAAACTATGGTTACTTGATTTTTGTCAAGTCATTTAAAAAACAAATGGCTATAGGAGAGAGAGAAAGAGGTAAACAGAAATAGGTGGTTAAATTATCTACATAAATAAGATTTAATCTATCTTTATGAATATAAATAAAATCAACAAAACTAAGCAAACTCAATGCATTTTCAAAAGCTTTACAAAAGAAAAACCAATAAGGTTTTTAGTAAAATATAAAACAAAAGTAAGATATTATTTGATGAACTGCAAATTTAACAGAAATCATGCAAACAAATTAGAACAATATTCAAATATTACACAATAAGTGATGAAGTTCATCATTCAAACGCATAAATAAGTAATCATTATGAATTGAAGTAGGAGATGACATTTAAGTATTCAAGAACATAATAAAAACAGTATTTCAAGAATTTCTATTTCTTAAATTAAATATAAAAATCAAAAATTCATTGAAAAGTAGTTAGCAACATTTTAAATCCAGTGGAACAAACTAATTACATCTTAGTACTACAATATATATATATATATAATCACTTGGAAGAACAAAAAGAACTACATTCTAACGTTAATTATTTAACTTCGACAAAAAAAAAATTATGTGTGCTTATGACCACAGGATAAAAGTAAAAATTTCTAATTTTCTAATTCAAACACACACACACATATATATATACTATTTATGCATACAAATAATTGCATTTATGTTATATAACGAATTAGTTAGGTGAATAAAAAAAATCATATTAATATTGTCATATAAATTATTTACTCTTAAGTCTGTACTCATAAAATATTAGTTGCAAAATATACATACATCACATAAGTGAATTATGTTCTAAGAATGAAACTTATTTTTACAGTTTCAAGCAGTTTATTTATTGAATGAATAATTTTATCATAATATGTTCAAACTTATACATTTCGTCTGTTGTTGCAAGCGTAACGTATGCAACCCACACTCATTTTAACGTTGCACAACTGTGGTCACAAGGAAATCCAACACAAATTCCTTATCTTTTATAAATTTTGAGGATTTCAAAACAATTTCTTTCAGTTCAACAACTTTAAAAGATTCATCTACAGTTTCACTAATTTCTTCTAATACGGCTAGCAAGTTCCAACTTTTGTAATATTTTTAAACATTATAGAACATAAACAATGTTCAATAGAAAAATAAAACTCTCACATTTACTAAATAATTTGTTAACTCCTCTGGCTCTTGATAGAGAGTGTGTTGTCGTATGTACGTTCAGAAACGAAACACCTTTTTTTCATCTTAATCAATTTATTTTACAATATTAAAAGCAGCTTTGATAATAAACTCTTGAAATACTAGTATAATAATAATTATAGCCCCTCTTTGGATTCCCTACATAAAAATAACATTTTTTAAATCGTTCTCTTGCACTCCTCTTTTCTTGTTTACTCACTGAAGTTGAGTGGCAGTAGGCAACATGACAGTAACATTTAAATAAAGAAAAAAAATTTCATGGATAAAAAGTGTGCATGAAATTTTTACTTAAAAAAACAACACATTCCTAAAAAGTTTTCAATTCAAAACTAAGTGACTCAAGCACAATTTCCGACTAGAGCCAAAAAAACTGAGTTGCGTAACGGGCCCGAATCTGATGCTTCATTTAAATTCACTCAACAAAACGTGCCTAAAGAAGTTATCACTTCAAAAATGAATTATAAGGAAGCACATGCACACTGAATAATATATAAAGCGATAATTGAATATTAAAATAAATAAAACAGGGAAGTATAAAAAGTAAACAATTAAATTTGCCTTAAATTTCTTTATTTCAATTATCCTTCACCGATAAAATTTCCTCACTGCACTATTTTGAATAATTATTTAAACACATATTCTCAAATGTAATGAATATTTTTTTTTAAATATGAAAATGCAGGTGTGTTACAGTTTGCAGAAGATGAATGAAATGAATGCAAGGCATTCCACAATTCGTGTAATTCCAGATATGCTTCTGTTATGCTTGTAAAGCAAGATTATTGGCAATCAACTTTAACATCTTTTTGATATTAACAAATTAAAAATAAAATGTTGCACTGAAATAATTTTCAAAACAATATCTGTGGGCATTAGTAAACCGCCTCTGCCCAGAAGTCTCAAATATTTTGTCCCTTTGACATTTTCTGAATCAAAATTGATTTTTTTTATCTACAACAAATAAACATTTGCAATCGGAGCATACGGATTTTATATTATACATGCAATAACCCACTATGTACATTAAAACTTGATACTTTTCTAATGAAAGATCATCTGATTCATTTTTAAATTCTATAGGGATTGTGTTATTCAAAATTTGCATCAACTATCCATCTTTTGGGAAACAAAAAATTGAAACATATGGTTGCCCAGATTTATTAGGTGAACACAATTGAGTACACAGCAATAACGATGCATTATTATAAAATGTGTGCAGCTTTAGGTTAAGTTATTAATAAAAATTTTAATATTTTTAAGATATTAAGATTTCACAGAATAAAGAAAACACTAATTTCTGATGAAAAACAAAAAAAAAAAAACTTAAATTTACAAATAATTAGGGATGTTGGCATAAATGCATCAATTTATTATACTGTGCCCTCAAAACTAAAAGAAATTCAATAATGACACAAGACTTAAGTTAAACAATGATATATAAATATCATACCTTTCTTATGGTTATTCCTATTGATATATCCTGAATAATAAACACACGTGGAAAAATGAACTAACTATATGTAGCTGGGTTTGTTTTATGGAGCACTTAATCTCATGTCTGGGTGATTAATGATAACACGAAAAATGATTTACTTGTCGATGTTTAAATTAATAACAATTAAAAAAAGAATCTTAAAAAGAGATTGTTTATAATATATTAAAAATTAAATTTATGAAAAAGTTGAGAAATTTTAATAAAAGAACAGTTTTTTCAAAGCTAAGAAAATTTAAAATTGAAGATCAGCTAACTATATAAGCTCACACAATAGAAGGCTGAGTATTACTCAAAACCCAGCAAAAATGTACCTCCTTTGGTCACGTGATTTCTTTTTAAGGGTGTGTATGTCGCAGACGACCTTGTCCGAGCACGAGTTAGAAAAAAGATGAAAACAGTCAAATGAGCATTACATACCCGAACCTGAAGTTTAATTCAAGTTTCCTCTTTAGCAAAACGTGCCCCTACAGAAGTTATCACTTCAAAAATTAAAATATATTTTTCTATAATAGCAAGAAAATCTAATTTACATGCATATAAAAAGAAAGAAAGGAGAAAATTAAGGATTACAATTGTTAATATGCTCATCTAAACAGAAATAAAAATGCAATACCAATAACCAGATATAAAAAAAAAAAATTTAATTGTAAATGCTATACCTCTTTTCTTCTTATCCAAATAACCAGCCTTATCACATGAATATAAATCACTAGCAGGAATATCAGGAAGAAATTTTCCTAAAAATGAAAATATTTTTAAATATTAAATCAAAACAATTTTTTTAGAACCTTAAATGCATGATTATTAATAATCTTAAATATGGCAAAATCAGAAGAACAAGTCATCTTTACTTGAATTATGTATAAAATCAGTTTTCTGACATAACAGAATGAAAGATATGCTTACAGTCATATGTTCAATTTCATTTATGTTGATATAAAAAGCATTCAACTATCAAAAAAATTAAAAATAATATACAGGGTGATTTGCTACCAACCTGCTAGGGTGTGTAAGGGGTACAGAAACTACTCAAAATCACACAGGAATGCAGGGTCACAAATGCCGTAATTGCAAGCTATGGTAAAAAGAAGCAGAGAAAAAGAATAGAAACATCAATACATTAATGAGACAGAAAACGTTTTATTGAGAGGTTGTACTACAACAAGTGTTCAAAAGTGCATGAACTTCTTCTAAGTTCACATAAAGAGTTTGGTGTTCAAGATGTTTGCTCCTTCAAATGAAGGAAATGCTTGGATATCTGTAGCTGCCGAGTGGAAACGTGACATGCCAGGAATCTTCCAAAAAGCGTAAAGAATCTAATGCAGTGTTGCTGTCAGGGCTACCAGACGACTTCTGGCAGTAATTTTGGGCCCCTGTTGTAATAAACCTTTCAATAAAATGTTTTCTGTCCCAATAATGTATTGCTACTTTATTCTTTTTTTTTTTCTTTTACTGCTTCCTTGCACCATAGCTCGTTACTGCGGCACTTAAGATCCTGCACTCCCATGTGATACTGAGTCGTCTATGTACCTCCTACTAGTTTGTTGTACTGGTAGAGAATCACCCTGTTTACATCATCATATGTATAAAAACTGAAAAATAGAGAAACCATGCAAAATTTCTTTTATATACAAGTATA
The DNA here is from genome assembly GCA_019973935.1 of Trichonephila clavipes. NCBI lineage: Eukaryota > Metazoa > Arthropoda > Arachnida > Araneae > Nephilidae > Trichonephila > Trichonephila clavipes. Next base: position 833,033 of record BMAU01017533.1, on the reverse strand, counting down.
AATGATCCCTAAATTTTGAAAGGGATATATTTTCAAAACTATTGCTCGCACACACATCAAAGATGTATTAAAAGAACCACAAACTCACTAAGTTTGTATTGTTTATTCCACCCTCTCATTCCCTCATTGGCACATACCCATTTATGATTACCTAAACAATGAGCTTCCACATCCCTGGATAGAGCTTATTGGTGAGAATGACCTAGCGTTATTCATCTGGCCTAGATCCCCTGATTTAATGCCCTGTGACTTCTTCCTAAGAGAATACTTTTAGGATCTTGTTCATGTACGCCCAAAGCTGCAATCTTTAGTCAAGCTTAAACAGTACAGACAATCGACAGGACTATGCTACAAAATACATGATATGAGTTTCAATTATCTTCTAGACCAAAGAGGCACATAGACACAGAGGTAGAGGCATTTGTAGAAGGAGTATAAACTTGGTAGAGTTTGAGGTTTTTTTCATATATTTTTTGCACATATACATGTAATACTTTTGAAAATATAGCCTTTTCAAAATGAATGAATCATTTATGCTTTCACTGTATAAAGCTATATTTCAATAAATGAAAAGTAACATTAAAAATGCATAATTAAAATACTAAAAAAAGAAAACCCAATAATATTTATACTTTTTTAAAACATAAAATACAGTTGATACTAACTTTCAGAATAATTATTTTTACATACCGTCTTCAGAAGCATAATCTTCAGATCCAGTAACAGACTGATTTTCTAAAGAATCACAGCGGTCTTTAGGGGCACAAATATCATAATTTTCTTGGTCCACTAAAATATTTATATGAATCAATTAAAAAAACATGTATTTACCATTTTAAACACACTGTATGGTAAATATACATAAATTAAAAACACATTATAATGCCAACCACCCAGTAAGTTATGGTTAGTGACATTGACTGCTGTGCCATACAGCCTGGGTTCGAATCCCGGAGAGGGCATGAATGTTTGTAAATATATAAGTGCCTGTGTAGCATTCCTCTCTTCCTTCCCAAGTTCTCTCAAGATGTTGGAAGAAGGGGAAGAGAGATGGAAGACCCCTAACCATCCCCAGAGTATTCTCCCTCAAAATTGGTTTGAAACCCAAGCTAAATTGTATTGTAACCTGTGTGGTGCTCAAAGTTGCATCTAATGACAGACATAAAACTAACCCCTTGCCACGATGAATTTTGAGGGCCTCTATTTGACATTGTCAATAGGGTGGCATTAGAAACAACAACAAATAATTAATTTGAGATTTGAAAAATTAAACTGCTTGAACTCCTTGTTTTTTTACTCTTTTTTTTTTACCCTTTGTACGAACGAGCGAACAACGAATATAACATGACTTTTTAAATTGAAATTATCATACTTTATCACATTCAACATTCTTAAATCTGCAAATAACTTACAGATCATTTTTAATTATTTGCTCTTGCGTCTGCTTTTTCAGTGTTCTCTGACCTTTTTGTTGCAGCAAACTGCTCAACATTTGATAATTTTACTGTGGCCCGCTGGAGGATGATTGTTTATATTTTACATTGCTTTGATTCAATAATTTTATTATAATTGCATTTAAACATGCTTACAGAACAAAATAGTTACACCAAAAAATAATAACAGTGATAGTAAGTGATTTCCACAAAAAAAGTAACCCAAACCCCAGAGAAATACACCACAGTAAATAATATGGAAATGAGGTTCCTCGAGTGGCCTTATACTATTTGATCCATGGACTTGTGCCAATCCATGATCCAGGGGTTAAGGACCACTGTGATATACGGTCTTATCATCAGACTTCAAATTGCATTGTTTTATAAAACGTTATGTTTTTCTTTCCTTATGTGTACCGTCTCTTTTTTTACATGTCTGCAAACCCTGTCTTACCCTGTATAAATATTTCATTGCAAATAATACCATAAATTGTAATCAATAAGAACAAAAAAGCTCGTATAATATTAACCCCAAAGCACACAAGTTTAAATTTTACTTTAAAATAAGTAATGAGCTCAATTCATGTGATGTCATAGTCACATGATAGTGAAAGCCACGTGATTCTAGCCAATCAATTTAAAAACTCATACGACGTCATAGTCACACGATAAAAAATATCTAGTGTTTCTAGCTAATCAGTTCCCGCGCTCTGGTGTTACAAAGTTTTGCTCTTTGCAGAAACTTTCTCTTAAAGAACATATGTATACAAAATGCATTTTATTTAAAAGTATTAACATAAAATATAATTTTTCCCCTAACATTTAAACATCTTTACCCAAATATGAAATTTTACCCGAGTTTTACAAATAGAACAAGTACAATTAGTTTAATGTTTGTTTTGAATTCAATTGAAAACACTTGTTTGTTTTTATCAAGTGACTTCATGAATTGAACCTATTTCATTTTTACCAGACTTTGAAGTTTCAAGATATACAATGACTACCATTGCCTTAAGTACCTTTCATATTCCAATGCTTTATTCATATACATATATAATGACTGATGAGTTCATATGAATCAATCATATGAACTCATATTCATATTTATTTGGTGGAGTAGAGAGTGCCTCCCACTCACCATTGGTATGCGGATAATAGACCCGGTCAGGACCTAGCCCTCAAATGTGATAGATGTTCCCAGACTATACTCTCTCATCTTGCTAGTGGCCACATCAAGTGCCTCTCATTCTCAGCAAACAAAAAGGTCTTCTCAATCTGTGTCAAGATCACTAGGCTTTCCTTGAACACATAATGTGTTGCATGGATCTCAAAAGCAAAGATATTTACACTGATCCCCTTCTTGTGCTGGACATTTTTGAGAGTCAATGATTTAATTAATCTTGTCAGACTTCCTCAGACCCCGGAGGATTACAACAACATGACTGATGAAGTTACTTATTGTCTGCAAAAACATTGATACTTGCATATTAGACAACCTTTTTTTGCCAAATGCTGTAATATATAACCAATAATAATAAATCATTCCTATTCATGCATATTACTAATCTTCTCACATTTTTTGTATAAAAGTAATCAAATTCTGACATGAATAATGTAGTTGCTAGATATCTCATTAGCAATTAAACAATTTTTTTCCTCCTTAAAATTCCTGAATACTTTAAATTTTAACACTATACTGTCACTGCATGTTTAATACACATATTAAAAAATAATACCCATTTAATCAGGGAAAGTACACGATTTTTTTTAAAACAATGAAACATACCACTTGCAGGAAAACAAGGCATTTTATATGGGCTTCCACCATTCATATCTACATAAGGTAAAGGACTCGCAGTTGAGCATCTTTTTGAATCTTGTTTGGGCTCTTCCGTATCACTGAAATGTAAATGAAGTTCAGGATATTCACTCTGAAAACTTTTTAGTCTAGTAAGCAATTTTTCTTTGTGGGTCAAACTATTACTGGATAGCACTTCATTTTGAATAGTACAAGAAAGGAAAGAATACACATCTGAAAAAGAAAAATATGATTTTAAATTAATCTGTAGAATTTAACAAGAGAAAACTAAGACTTATTTGCAACAAGAAAAAGGAATCTTAATTTCACTGACCTTCCATTAATTCTCGCACCGAATCATGATATTTTGACATCTTTGGTAAATCACTTACAAATTATACCATAGAAGTGTATATACATAAGTATAAAGGTTTTCGAAAAAACAACTACCCTCTTGTTTGTTTTTAATTTCAACATCCAAATACTTTCCGCTTACGTCAGAAACAGATAAAAAAAAATAAGACTCCTGACAGAGGAAGTGCGTTATTATTTTTTGTGTTGGCAATTTAAAAGAAAGATTATTGGTTCATGGTTGTAAAAGAATGGTGCACAAGAGAATTGCTAGAATTTTAAGTGGGTATTTCTTACATGAACGTGGTTTAGTTTTAGAAGAAAATTAAATTTCAATATATATATATATAAAAAAAAATAACTCCCAAATTTAATAACCAAAGAGGAAATCTGGCAACAAAACAGTAAAAGGCGGTTAATTTATTTCGGAAAGTTGTCAGTAATAATTAGTGAGATTTATACTTTTATTGAGATGGATCGAAATATGCGAGCGGGTAAAAATTATGTGACATTTCTATTAAATTTATTTTTCTTTGTAAGGTTTTGCATTCTTTGTCATACCTTTGTTGCAATTAAAAATATTTCACGTGTGTGGTGTTTTCAAAGTTTCAAAAACGAACTTAGGGCATTTTTACAATCATTTCTTTGCTTTGAATACCTGCGAGCTATACTTCGATTTCTTAGAAACTAAATTTATATCTTTTGAATAACATGCAGAAATGTTGCTTATTAGCTTTTAATTTTTGTATTGATTTTTCTAATTGTTAGTTAAAGTGTAGTGTGTGGGGGGCACTAGGCGCCGTCCTTTTTTCTTTGGTGACTAAAACCGGTCGCCAAGGTACTTTTTTCGGAATTATTTATTATTTATTTTGAATGAATTTGATATCTCACCATGACATTTAGAAAAAAATCGCTAAATTCAAAGTGCCCCCTCCCCCTATACTACACTTGAACCAATTTGGTTTATTATTGACAATATTAGTCTCGTTTTTTTTTTTTTTTCATTTTGCTTCCTTGCTAATAACAATGATCAAAGATGATTGCACTAGATAGGGTATTTGTATATAGTATGCAAGTATCTGATTTTCTACTTTTTTCTGAGTTTCTCTCATCCTCTTTATTAAACCTTCATGTGCTAGTAGAAATGTCACTATTTGATTACTGGTATTCATTATAACTTGATTTAAAGTATCTAAATATTTTATATTTTTCAGTGGTAGTTTTATCAGAGGAAGGAATTTTGATTGAACAATATGATATACGTTTTGAAAAATAAGTGATGCAGTATTAAAAGTTTAAATGTATCTGTTGTGAACTAAGTGCACTCTTATAATTTCATTATTTGTTCATAAACTTCTTTGTCAGTATCTTTTAATTTAATGAAATTGGTTGATGGTTTAATAAATAAATACTTATAAAAATTCAAATCATTCAGAATGTCTTGGTAACAAATGAAGAGTAATAGGAAACTAAATCGAGAGATTCACAATATTGTATCCATATTTAAATTTAAGCTTTGAGAAAGCATTGATTCTCAAACATGAAACATTATGTCAAGGGTTTATTTAAAAATACTAATATTGTATCATTTTTTTCCCTCGTATTTAGGAGATGTACTGATTAATATAAATTCAGTACTTAAAAATATACGACTATTAAAACATATAATCTTAGCTAAATAAACTCTAAAGCTAAATTAGCTCTTAGCTAATTAAAATGATGTGTTTATTTGGTGTTCTCTTTTGAATCTCTACCAACTGACATTTCACTTCATTGTGGTGTATTTCCTCTGCTCTGGCTTATGACTAATTTGATTTGGCTGCTTTTTTAAATATTAATCTTAGAAATTTCTTATTAACTGAGAAAAAACATGCAAAAAAGGGTTAGAGAAAAAGGATATCCAGTATTTAGCCAAAGATGTGGAAAAAACCCACCTGTTATAACTTAAATAAAAAAGTATCAGCTCTAATTAGCAAGAATATTTTTTATCTGGTATTTTGTGCCAATATTTACATGATCTATGAAATTATCTACATAGTTTTTTATTTGTTTATTCATATGTAATTCATATTCTTAAATGGTACTTATCATGTAATAAGCAATACTTGATATTTGTTATAATTTGTATATTTAAAGCAAATTTTTTTCCAGCTGTATTTTCACCTATTCGCAACAAATCATTTGAAGACCATAAACAGTCTGATGAATTACCTGCATGCAATATTTCAAAATATCTTAAAGGACCTGCTGCATTTAAAGAAAATCTCAAAAAAACTTCGGTATATTATATTTTTTACAAATTTGCTCGACTTTTAAGGAATTTTTGGTACTTGCATACTATTGCACTCATACTGGCAACATTGAATAAAACCGCTCGAAATATATAAAAACGGAATATGCTGATAGGAATATGGAGTGCATAATCGAAAAATACTATGTGGAAAATAATAAATAACTAATTTTTAATATTTAATACATTATTTTATTTTTTTTTATTAATTTTATATCACATTATAATTAGTTTAGCATTATTGATTTTATTACTTAAGATTTTGGTAAGTCTTGTATTCACATTTTGATATTTGAACTTTCCATATCAATAAACAGTTAGGCTTAGAATGGTGGAAAGTGGAGTAATACAAAATGAAGCACATAATTGCCAATTCAGCACCTACAATCATATGAAATCAGAGTTGCCAATTTTGTGAGTAATCTTGAAAGCTGGCATGGTCGCGATAGTTCGTAAATACCAAATTTATCAGGCTACTTTTTTTAAGTGGAAAATATTTTCTTGTATTTTGCATTAACTTGATCTAAAGCATAAATATCGCTCTGAGAAAAGAAATTTAATTATGTTCTAGAATAAAAAAAATTAATATTGCATTCCCACGACAACTTAATGTTACTTTAATTGCTAATGCAAGAATATTCCATCCACATATATATTTGTATATCAATCATTATACAATATATGAATTTTTAAGTTCCTTTTTTCAAATGCAAGTGTAATTAAAAATCTTTATTATTTTAATACTTTTTCTAAAGTAATTTTATCTTGTGATGTTTGTAAAAATAAAAGTATTTTAGTGAATAAAAAGAATATAAATTTCAAAAAAATAGAATTGCTGATTTCAATTGAAATTTTTTTTTTCATGTTTATATGTTAAAAGTGTTAATATATTGAAGATAATTTATTAATGATCTGAGTTATAATTAAATTTTGAAATCAAACATGAAACTTTAATGGAAACATTATTTATATTTTCAATGACATTCAGAAATAAATATAATTAGTGATTTGTGCATAGCTAAATGGGGGATTTTATCAGTTATAGGGATCATGAGTTGGGAGCTGATTTCTGAGAAGTAGCCAATACAAATATTGACAAAATTATCTGAAAAAATACTTGTACCATACAGACTTTATCTACACTATTAAAATTCGTAGGTAAACAAACGTATCTATCTATGGGGCCCTATCTTCTCGCAAACCAAACGATGCAGAAACTCACCGAAGGTACCAAAAGTTCGGGAATGATCCGAGGAATCCGTTTTGATCATTTATATTCAGATATTCCAATTAGTTAAAAAATATTAATTAAAAACCTTAAAATGCATAATTAGTGCCATTTTTCACCGCCATGGACCAAGCTCTGCATCTTTTTTTTTTTCAGACAAAAAATAATTACAGATTTGGAAAGATCTTGTACTTCTCGCCACGATACAGTATAATTTATTTTACAAAATAATTATGTTCTATTTTTTAAAAATGAGTCAAAATCAATACGTTTTTATGAGTACGATTTCAAAAACATTCCGCTTGCATTTTCTTTCACGCTAATGAAAAAAAATATTTTACACTAAAAAAGTTCATGCTTTTCTCTTTTAGAATCAGTCATTAAAAATTAAATGTTAATTTTTTTTACAATTCTTCAAAAAAATACTTAAAATTTTATTTAAATACTTAATAACTTCTTTATTTATAAAAATCTCGCAAAACTTTTTTTCGGTGTGTAGAACAATATTATATGCAATCTGTACAAAAATTGATAAAATATCTCGAAAATTATGGTTTTTTTAAAAAAAAATGTTTTTTTTTCGTTTAATACCATTTTTACGAGATTCCGTTAAAACAATATTTTCCTTAAATTTTTTATTTTAAAATTAGTGTTGTTTGTTATCAATGTGGGAAATTTGGAACCTTCAACTTAAAAATTAACTGCTCAAAAAATGAAAAATTTAAAAAAACATTTGCAAGATTTTTAGTGCCTTGTGCATGCGTGGAGGGAATTGGGGGAACTCCAATCTTCGCGTCACTGACATTGCTGTATAGAACTAAGTCGGGTGGAAGGAGGGGTTGTTTTCAAGGATGAAGACTGAGGGAATTTCCGCATGTTATGCTCGCTCCTCGCCTGAGTTATTTATAGAATCATTTCATTCATTACCAAAAATTGTTTTTAAGTGCAGGCTTTTTACCCTTTTATTCAAGTATATTTTTTAATTTAACATTCAAAAACAACGCAATAAAGAAATTAATAGTCTTTTCAATAAACAACAAGGAGAATTTTTGTATAACCATGGAATAAAAAACCTTAAAAATTATTATAATAAAATTGATACATATCTTTCTTTTAATTTAATTATTTTACAATTTTTTTTAAAAAATTTAATAAGTCTTTATCAATAAACAAGATTTTTTATTTTACAGCCAATGTTTAAGCAAACGATATGTCACAACTAATTGTTCATTAAAGATTTTTTATCAATTTTTTTTATTTCAAAATCTAAGAAGGAAATTATTGTTATGTAACGATTGGGTAAATGAAAATACCAAACCCATTTCATTATTTTAAGCTCTAAGAAAATAATTATTGTTAAAACAATGAATATGTTTGTTTTTTATAATATACTTTTTTCGTCAGATACATGTTTAAATGATTTAGTGGAGTGAAAAATTTTTTTTACACTTCATATGTTTGATCAAACATTCAAACGATCAGAAAAAATCATTTCAATAGCTTTCTGTAAGATTTTTTAATTCATCATTTATAAATAATGGGGGGATAGAGAATAACTCTTCACTCAAAAAAGCCACTGTAACGCCGGGCTATAGAGAGATAAAAGAAACGTGTCTGACAATGGGAAGATGTGAAAGAAATTTCGAAAAAGGTAATTGTAATGACGTTAATATAGAAATCATACAAATAATGGAAGTGCTGATTTTATGAAGGAAAGGGAAAATTTATAAAAATAGGGAAAGCCTGTGCAACACCAGGCCATGCAGCTAGTAATGGAACAGAAATTGGTGTGTTTTCTACATGTTGCTATGTGTTTGGCTTTGTGCTCCATTAACCAATGAGTATTTATAAGTAAAAATAAATTTTCAAGGAGCAGCTTATCACATTAATTGATGTTTTTCTAAGTAAATATACAGTCTTAGTGTGCGTGAAATGCATGTATTTTTATCATTTTATTGATCTCAGGTTTTGTCTATATGTCTTAAATTATTTCATGTTTATTTTGTTCTTTATGAGTAAAGTAAAAGCATTTAATTTTATTTACGAGGTTGTATTTGATTGAATATTGCTTGTTGTAAATTAGTGTAAGTTATTTGATTAATAACTGATTCTTTAATAATTTTTATTTGTTAAACATTTGATGATTATTATTTATTTATTTAACAGGCTGATGTTACTTCAAAAAAAAACAAGAAACCTTCTGGCTCGTCCCTTCAAAATAAAAGTCTAGATAAAGCTTCTGAACATAAAACTAGTTTGTATTACATTTTAAATTGCATAGAACTTTTTAAATGCTTAAGAATTTTTGATGTTATTGTATTTTAAATTTGTAAATTAATGTAAAATTATTTTTTGTAAGCATTCAATTTGGTAGATTTAATTTTATTTATGGGTTCTATTTATTTATTTATTTATTGATTATTGTCTTTTTATAGTTTTATGTGAAAAAAATCTCTCTGTAAAGGTATTTGTAAATATTCAACTATTTTTAAATTTGTTTCTAACAAGTTTTACTTTTTGTATTATAGCTGTCATATATGATAAATCACCTATTATTTCTATTAGTCCTAAAAAAAATAACATCAGTTGCTCCTATTTCCCACTATTCTCTGTCTATTTTTAGTAGAAATTAAAATCAGAGTAGTAACTTACAGTGAGTAGCTTTGACTTCTGCATATTTTGTTTATCATTTTCTAATGTGTCCATTTGGAGAAACTTGTACCTAGCTAACCAAAAAATACTAAAACTTTTTCATATGACAATGAATTCTTAAAAGTATTATAAATGTAAGCAGCTATTTATTTTCATATCTGCCAACTTTTATGCTTTGCATTTAAAATTTAATTTCAACCTTTCACTGTGCCTTTCATTTTTGTCATTATTATAATCCACTCTTTAAAAATTGTGTTTAAAGGTTCAGCATTGATGAGGTCACAAAAGAGTAGGTATACATACAACTACAAAATTAAACCGTGTGAAGTACACAACCAATCAGCAACACGATAACACAATTTACAAATATGTCTTACAATGACGTCATCTGCAGTGCTACTGTAAATTTGCATGTTCATCTATGATGAACATGCAAATAAAAAGTTCCCAGACAACTTGCGTGTTTATGCTAGTTATAGAAGGGACATGAGATTTAAATTTAATGGCTTTTCCAACAATTTTCGGAAATTTTCAGTTATTTACTATTTTCTCCACTACAGCTCTCATTCATCATTTTATATTCACAACTGGAAAATAGGTAGATGAAAACCACAAAACTCATTGCCATTAAGTTTTTAAAATAATGGAGGTTTGTCCTGCATGTCATATTTTGTTAGCTATTGGCTCCTAACTCATTAATATGAGCTGTTTAATTAACCTTTAGAGGATGGCTGGTGAATAGAGCCACCAAAAAGAACAGCCCCTTAAAGGACCTCATTGGTCGAGTAGCGATCAAGCTCTTCTCCCCCTCCCTTAATAGCGTTCGGATCACCATGGTGCCTATTAGAATCTGGGAATGTCAATCACTTGACCAGTCTCTTTTGTATTCAGAGGTGGGGAGAGTTCCCACTTATCTAGAAATTTCTCTTATGCCCATTCCTCACTAGCAGATTTAATCTTTACATAATTATTTTTGTAAGTGGTTTTTCCTCGTCTTTACTTATTCATCTCTAAATTTTTTCCCATTTTAAATTAATTTGATTTTTCTTTTTTTTTTTTTTTAAAAAAAAAAGAAAATGCCTAAATGAAAAAGAGGTCTGACCATAGAAGAGATCCAGAAACTTTTGATTGATTTAGAAGATGAAATTTTTGATGATTCAGATTCTGATTGTGAGTTAGAATATGAAGAAGTTTTAGATCAATCTATAAATTTAAATCTAGTTGCAGAAGATTAACTTATCTTGCAAAGTCAAAATGAAATCTTCTGTGAAAATCAATAAATATTCCGTAAAGCAAAAATTGTGCCATTTACTGGAAATAATATAAAGGAAGCAGAGATGAAAAGAATATTGGTCCAATGCTGGAGACATCGTTTTTTAGAACTAATGCCGAGGGATAAAATTTTTAATTTACTTTGGTATTTACATTTTGAAAATAATAATATTCCAGCTAAAACTGCTTTAGATTATGACAGACTTTGGAAACTGATATATGTGTTTGACTCGTTAAATAATTCATTCCAAAATATATATCATCCATCTGAAGAACTAGCAATAGACGAAGTAATTGTTTCTTTCTAAGGAAGCGTGATATTTAAGCAATATATTCCTAAAAAGAGAAAGATTTGGAATCAAATTATTTAAAGTTTAATCTTTCAACATGAAAGTATATTTGGGATGTGATAAAAAAAAGAATTAAAGTGATGTTAAAATTACATCTACCCATGCAACAGTGCTGGAATTGGCCGAATGCATGAAAATCAAGGGGCACAAGTTGTTTATGTATAATTTTTTTCATCACCAGCATTGTTTCAGCAATTGCATACAGAATATAAAATAAATTCACGTGGCACCATGCAACCCAATAGAAAAAATTAGCTTTCCTAAAATTGAAAAAAGGAGATTTATCAGTAAAATTTGGTAGCGAAATGACAGTCATGTGCTGGAAAGACAAAAGAGAAGTTTTCATGTTGATTAACGTGCATGATCTAGACATGAGTACATCAACTTTGTGCAATGACAGATGCGAAAAACCCGGTTTAGTGACAAGCTACAATACTAATATGGGATTCGTAGATCTAAATGATCATATGGCTACCAGTTATACATTTGGATGAAAAACGTTGAAATGGACCAAAAAACTTTTTTCACTTCTTAGACTTGATAGTATTGAATACATTTATATTGTATAAGATTAAAGCGGGAAATAATATAAGCCATAAAATATTCCGACTAAATTTAATCCCAACAACTACTGCAAAACGAAAACATTGAAACAATTATTACCAGTCCAGAACGAAATCCGAGAAACAGTAGGCTTAAAAACAAGCATTGGCCTGAATATAAAAAAGTTCAAAGACGTTGTGTTATGTGTAAGTCCAAAGGTATGACGAGACGCACATCCGTCTCTTGTAAATTGTGTAACATAGAATTATGTGCAGATTGTTTTAGAGAATATCATACTATGTTAATAAAGAATATTCGATTAATGTGAATATTTTGATTTATTTTTGGAATGGGGTTAATTTTTTTTTCTATGCTGCACATTTGGAAACTATTGTATTACCATACGTCATAAAAAGGAAGATAGTGTTTAGATTTGGAATGACACATGCATATTCCTTAAATTATTTTTGAATGCTTTTTATTTTTACTACACACTAATCAGAGCATTTATCGTAGAATTTCGGCAATATTATACTAACTGATACATCAAAACAATTATAATTTATTGTAACTTAAAAATAAGAAACTAACACGTTTAACTTCTATCCATAAAACTAATAAAATAACTTCTTTTGTATGAAAAATGGCAAAAAGTAAAGAAATATGTTGTAATTACTCATAAAAAAACAATTAAACACAAATAAGAACAGTTTATTCCTTATATAAATAAGTTAACCGAGATACATGAAGGATTTACTTCTCGACGACTTAAAGATATGTGTAGTCATAATTTTGTGTTATATCAACTTATTATTTGCATGTTACTAATCAAGAATTTTTCTAAAAATTCAAAATATTTCATATTTTATGCTAATGAAAGCAATATATTATTCTTGGGAAAAAATATAAATTTTACATTTATTAATTTGTGTATTTAAAGGAAAAACCCAGGGCTCTAGAGGGCCCACAGCCTGACTATCGCCAAGTACCTACCCTTTGTAAAATCCAACTTGGGGCCCGAAACCTGACTTTGCAGGGGGGGCCCAAGTGTTCTCCGTTATGCCACTGAAATAACAATCAAGTAACGAGAATGATATATGACTTGGAACCCGCTTTTCTAATTTCCACATGACAGCAATGAAAGAAAGTACTTTGAGACTTTAAAAAGTTAACGTGTATTAGCCCTGCTAGATGATGGAATCCTCAATTGTGATCACTCAGCTACCACAGCTGTAAAAACATGTGGAATCTACAATGTGATATTGTTTAACTAGTGACATCCATTTATGGTTTGAGGATATAATATTATGTTAAATGTCATTTCTACCATTTATCTGTCATTCTTAATCGATTATCATAATTTTCATCATACATAGGAAGCATTAGATCAAAGATGAACATTATCATATAATTTGAAAAATGCTTGGTATAAAAATCTAAACTTAATCTTCAGATTTAATAATTATCATGAAATCTAATGTATCAAAACAGAATGAATTATTGAAGCAATGAAATTTTTTTTTACTCATTTAAGAAAGAAAATGTAGGAAAATTCTTAAAAGAGTATTATATAAATAACTAATTAATTCTCAGAGAAGCAATTATAAATTGATTAACCAAAAAATAGCTTAGTTGAATATTTATGACATGTCTATTGGCATACAGATGTTCAATACTTATAAGATCTTTTAAACTTACATATATTTAATGTAATTTTGTTATTAAAGAATTATGCATGTGTCTCAAAGCAGATATTTTTCATTATAAATAGAGAGCTTCAGAGTACTATACGATTATAAAATAGCCCATTATCGATTTGAGACTTCAGATTTTGCATTATGACAGAGACAGGCTAAAAATTTTGCTTTTTCTTTCCATTTTTTATTATTCATTGCATTTAACTAAATATTCAAAATGATTATATTATTATTTGTTTTTTAATTAATTTACAAATTAACAAGATAAATTGACTTTATATGTACAAAATTACAGCATTTAACAGAATAAAAATGAATTCTAACATTTTAAAGCATTTACTGAAAATCAAATATAAATAAATTTTATCTTGATAAAAATTCATTTAAATTTGTTTGTTTTTGAAATAAGAAATGGTTCGATCTTTTCTTACCTGACTTGTTGTTACTTAACTCGATTTGGAAACGCCATCTCTTGCTGCACCTAGAAGTAGTTACTTATTTCTTAATAATTGAATTGGTCTGAAAAGAAATAGTATCTTTACAGCAATAAAGACGACCACACCCGAACGAGTTTGAACTAGAAGTGTTTATTTACGCTAACGAATATTACAACGGAATGCGCAGAGCGCCATCTGTGGACTGTAAGATTAAACATACCCTCCCCCCTTGAAACACGGAGGGGTTTCAAAATTAATGAAGTAACTTAAACACTAAGTTGCTAAACATACTAATGAATTAAGTATAAGAATTTACATACTAAACATAATGATGAATTAAGTATAAGAATTAACATACAAATTGACAATAAAGTACACTTCTAAATTAATGAAATTAAGCAATGAGATTTACAGAAGTATAGATGACCTCAACAATGCTGAAAGAAAAAATTGTATTATTCACAAATGTTCAAGTGTTTATAGGAAGTGGACACAGTTTAGCAATTGGTCTCACAAGTTCACTAGTTTGAGTTTTTACCTTAACCACACGAACCTTACCATCCTTACCAGGGAACGTTTCCGTGACTTTCCCTAATTTCCACTGTAGTGGGGGTGAGTTGTCGTGTTTGATTAAGACAAAATCTCCGATGTCAAGGTTCTTTTGAACGATGCGCCATTTTGATCTTGACTGCAGCAATGTCAAGTACTCTGAAGACCATCTATTCCAAAAATGTTGGGTCATTCTTGTAAGCAATCGCCAACTGTCGCAGTGGCGAAGGTCGTCTGGAACTGTAGGTTGCGGGATAGCTGTTAATGCTTTTCCTATCAGAAAATGTCCTGGTGTGAGAACACAAGGATCATCTGGACTGCTAGATAATACACATAGTGGCCTGGAGTTGAGGCATGCCTCAATTTGGCTTGATAACGTGGATAGTTCTTCGAAGGTGAGACTAGTGACTCCAACAACTCTGTTCAAATGAAACTTAAAAGATTTCACTGTAGCCTCCGAAGTGGGTAGCAGATGGAGGATTAAAGTGAAAGGTGATGTTGTCAGTTACCAGGAATTGATGAACGGCATCTTCTTTCATCAACTGGCGGAACTCCTTTCTGAGATCTCTGCTAGCTCCATAGAAATTGGTTCCTTGATCGCAGAAGATCTCTGATGGTTTACTTCTGCGAGCCACAAATCTTTTTAAACAAGCGATAAATGCTTTTGATGTTAAGTCACTAACGACTTCTAGATGAACCGCCTTCGTTGCTAAGCAGACGAAGACGCAGATGTAGCACTTAGTATTCCGGCTTCCTCTTCCCTTGAGCTTCAGATCAAGAACGGGCCGGCGAAGTCAATACCAGTTCGTTGGAATACAGAAGAGGGGCAAACTCTGGATTCTGGAAGATCTCCCATGATTTGTTTGGCGAATTTTGGACGATTTCTGAAGCATAAAATACATCTTCTCACTACTCTTCTAACTGAATCTCGGGCTGAAAGAATCCAAAATTTTTCTCTGAGAGCTGCTTGGAGAAGTTGTGGACCAGCATGAAGAAGTTTCAGGTGATAATCAGAGATAATTAAGTTCACAACATGTGGTCGGTTTTAGGAAGCAAGATGGGATGCTTCTGCGAGTCTGCAAGTATTGAATTTTTCAGTCTACCACCGACACGTATTATTCCGGAATCATCATAGAACGGAGTCAAGGGTATAAGCTTGTTGGTTGACGGAAGCTGCTTACCTGCTGAAAGATAGGAGACTTCCATCGAAAAATGATCACGCTGGATAAACTTAACAATGCCTTTCTCGGCTTCGCTCAATTCTGCCGTTGTTAAAAAGGACTTTCTTCTTTTACACGCAGAAAGAGAACAGTTCTTCACAAATCTTAAGCAATAAGCAACAACTCTTTTCAACTTGTTCCAAGACGAAAATTTTTGAAAGAACTCAGCCTTGAAAGTCGCATCAACCACGTTCAGCATAATCAGCTTGGATGTTCTTTTGGCTTCGGCAGACATGTGTTCTTGTAATTTTGGATTATCTTCAAACTCTCCAATCGGAAAAGTAGAACTTCTTAACCAGTGGGGTCCATTGAACCACAAGTTGCACTTTTCTAGTTTAGTTGGGGGTATCCCTCTCGTTCCACAGTCAGCAGGATTCTCCAGATCACTCACAAAGTTCCAGTGCACGTTAGGGGTCAGCTTTTGAATTTGTGCCACTCGATTAGCTACGAACGGTTGCCATCTTCTCGGATCGGACTTCAACCATGCCAGTGTGAACTTGGAATCAGACCACGCAAAGGTCTCGGAGATTGACACGGTTAGAGTTGGAAGGGTAGCTTGTAACAAATTGGCAAGAAGTAGGGCAGAACAAAGCTCTAGTCGAGGTAGAGACTGAGGTTTTACTGGAGAGACACGTGTCTTAGAAATTAGCAGTCTAGATACTACGGTTTGAGTTGCATCCTTGGAACGAATGTATATAACTGCACAGTAGGCCTTTTCTGAAGAGTCACAGAACCCGTGTACTTGTATGTCTATAGCCTGTGGAATGAGAATGCAGCGTGGGATCTTGATATTTGTAAGTAGAGGAAGCTGTTCTTGAAATGTTCTCCATTGTCTTGCTAGAGAATCTGGTAGCTCTTCTCCTCCCAGCTTAGATGGTGACTCCATAGCTCTTGGAGGAAGATTTTAGAAATGACAACTGATGGTGCCAACCAGCCCAAGGGGTCAAAGATTTTGGCGACTTCAGAAAGTACCTTGCATTTAGTCCACACATCAGTCTCGTTCACGGTGATGGTAAACTTGTCAACATCTGGAAGCCAAGCTATTCCCAAGATCTTGACAGGTTGGTCATCCTTGATCGTGTGTTTGGAATCAACTGCCTTTAATTCCTTTGGAATGGTTGCCAATACGTCAGGGTCGTTAGACACCCATTTGAGCAGAGAAAATCCTCCTCATTTCATCATCTCCTGCAGCTCTGACACTAGCTGAATGGCTCCCTTCTTTGTCGCACTTCCACTCAGCAAGTCATCAACGTAAAAATGACTAAGGGTAGCTCTTGAAGCCGCTGGATAATTTTCTTGTTCGTCAATGGCAAGCTGTCGTAAGGTTCTCGTAGAGATGAATGGTGCTGAGGACGTACCATACGTAACAGTTGTTAGGCGATATTCCCTTATAGGTTTGGTTGGAGAATCCCTCCAGAGAATTCTTTGCCAGTCTACGTCTTCCTCGTGAACTTTAATCTGGCGAAACATCTTTTCAACATCAGCGCAAATGGCTACACTAAAAATTCGAAACTGGATAAGAATAGGGAAAAGTTCTGGCTGCACTCTTGGCCCAACCATAAGCAGATCGTTGAGAGAGAGTCCAGAAGAAGTTTTACTGGAGGCGTCAAAAACAACGCGAAGCTTTGTTGTACAGCTGGTGTCCCTAACAACTCCATGGTGAGGAAGGTATAAACTTTTTATGTTATTAATTTCAGAGTCCGGAACAAGTTCCATGTGCTTTAGATCTAGGTATTCCTTTATGAAATTTCGATACAGCTTGTATTTGTCAGGATTAGAAATGAGATGGCGTTCCACGCTGATTAGCCTACGAATTGCATTTTGTTTTGAATTACCTAACCGCGTCGGAGGAGTGTGAAATGGCAACTTTACTGTGTATCTGCCATTCACATCCCTAGAATGTGTCTTTACGAAATGATCTTCACAAGCCTCTTCTAATGAAGTTAAGGGTTTGGCACAGAATCTAATTCCCAGAATTTATTGATTAGCTGATCCGATACTAACTGAATATGATTGACATGGAAAGAATTTTGACCACTAGAATTTGCCTTGCCTCCAATTATCCAGCCCAATTCTGAACAAATGGCTTATCCTTACCCAAAGATAACGTTTGACCCTTTAGCAATGGCAAGGTAAGGTCAACACCAAGTAGCACATCAATTGGACTACTCTTGTAAAATGCTGGATCAGCCAGAGAAATATCCCCAAATAATTCACGCATTGAGGAATCTAAATCGTGATGTGGGATCATGCCTACAATTTTGTTGATCACATAGATGGACGCATGAAAAGAATTTTGAGATGAAAAATGTGAGGTAAATTGAATCTCAGCAAGCCCATTTAGACGCGTATCGGATGCACCCAAACATGATATGCGCACATTGGCCTTTTCCTTTCGCAAACCTAGCCTTTCAATACATTCATTTGTAATAAGTGAAGCCTGGCTTCCGCTATCCAGAAGACATCTACAGGTCTGATAGTTACCCCAAATATCTCTTACCTGAATTAGAGCTGTGCAAAGAAGAATTTGAACATCTGGGTTCACATCAGAAATACACGATGTAACATCCACAACTCTAGAATTTTCACTTGGTTCACTAGTACCTGAAATAGGGACAGGCGAAAACACAGGAGCGTTGATAGAAAGTTCTCTAGAATTTAACACATTTACTGCTCCCTCTCTCCCCTTAGCACTAACATTTTCAAAATGAAGTAAACTGTGGTGGGGTTTCTTGCACTTTTTACATCTAAACTTGCTTTTGCAAGTTTTCACACTGTGAAACTGAGTTAAACAGTTAAAGCAAACATTATTCGTTTTAACGAAATCTGAACGGCCTTGAACTGACAATTTTAAGAATGTATCACATCTCGACAATGTATGATCTCCATTACATAAAGGACATTGTGACTGGGCGTTGGACGCGACCAGAGTCACCTTCCTTTGAACATTTCTCTTAGTAGTTGAACTCGTAATGGAACTCGCTTGTGTTGCAAGGAATTGCAACAATTCGTCTAACCTTGGGATGACATCTGTTGAAAAGGTTCTCTCAAACCAAGTTCTGGAATTCGGATCAAGCTTAAACAATATCATATGCATTAAGAGTGTATCTGTAGTTGGGTCAACCATGTATTCAAGTGACTCCAACATCCTTGCAAATTCCTTAGTGGAATCTATAAAATTTAGAATTTGTGTGGATGATTCTCCACTCAAGGGCGTTATGTTAATAAACTTTTTAATTAAGGAGGACATAATTTTTCTTTTATTAAAATATCTATCCTTTAGCAATTTCCAAGCGATTTCGAAATTATCATTGGTAATGGATAAAGAATTAATGATTTTTAATGCATCGGATTTTAAACTGCCCTTTAAATATTGCAACTTTTGCACTCCCGTTAAATCATTATTGTTGGAAACTGCAGCTTCAAAAAGATCAGAAAATGCAAGCCACTCCTCAGTTACACCAGAAAATATAAGTAGGGATAATGTAGGGAGTTTCACTTCAGCTGACCGAGCTGAGACTAAACTGTGACTTGAACCTTGGTTTTTAACCTCAAAATCGGAGTTTACTGCAGAAGGCATAAGCTGAGTGTCTATAGCGACAAGTATTTCTTCTAAGGTATCTAAAATGTCGTCCTTTTCCGTACAATAAGTTTCCTCGTCCTTTTCCTCGCAAATACTTATAATAGAATCCAAAATATCCTTTATTTCAGTCCTAAATTCCAAGAATCTATTTTTCCTAGCCAATAAACCAACATTATTTAATTTCTCAATTTCCTCTTCAGTTTTGTTTTGTAATCGAGGATTTGATGTTCTTTTTTTTTCTTCAATAAAACCTCAATATCCATTTTAATATAGCAAAAAGAATAATTTAAAGAAAACATAAAAAAACGCAGCTGCTCGAGAATGACTGTCTAGTTGAAAAAGATATGATTCCTTTGGCACCGCGGAAGAAGGGAAAAGTGGGGGAGAAATTCTAAAAAGAATTACTACGGAATATACGAATAGGAAATTTAGCACACAAGCGAGGTAAAACGAAACTCAAGTTTCTTGTTACATATGATACAGGAATGACAATGGCAGAAACACACAAATAATTTACCACTTAAGAATAATCGCACAACACAATCAATTAAACATTGAAATAACCATATATATAAGAAGATTGGAATATACATGAATTTGAAATATTTCACTTCGAAAGTTTCTTTTTAAACTTAGTACACACAAAAAAAGAATTAGAATTTTTCATCAATTGAATTATGAGAATATCTTTTAGAAAAATATTTCCGAAAGAACAACAAGCCAGAAGTTTTGAATTAGAATGTTTCACAATATTGAACTCCCTCTCGACGGACCAAAATGTTGAAATAAGAAATGGTTCGATCTTTTCTTACCTGACTTGTTGTTACTTAACTTGATTTGGAAACACCATCTCTTGCTGCACCTAGAAGTAGTTACTTATTTCTTAATAATTGAATTGGTCTGAAAAGAAATAGTATCTTTACAGCAATAAAGACGACCACACCCGAACGAGTTTGAACTAGAAGTGTTTATTTACGCTAACGAATATTACAACGGAATGCGCAGAGCGCCATGTGTGGACTGTAAGATTAAACAGAACCTCTTAGTGCCTGGTCAGACAATTTTGATGGTGAGATTTATGCAATATTTATGGCTTTTAGAGCCATTGGTGCTACTCCAGGCCAAAATATTGTAATATTCATAGATTCTCAAGCCTCTATTAAGACCACATATCTGACTACAATCTATTCCCATCAAAACTTGAGTTTGTGTGCCAACAACTTATTAACTCATTTCTTTTCACCGAAAGAGAGGTCGTTCTCCAATGTATCCCATCTCATTGCGGCATTCATGCAAAAATGAACAAAGAGGCTTCGATGCTGCATCTACCTTGCCTTTCCGATGCCTCTTCGAAATGCCAAGTGACTTCTCAGGGACAAATTTCGACAGAAAAGAATTTCCACTCTTATAGACCTGGCTGATGGCAAATCTTGGTCTCGTCTGCTTGATGGCCAAAGATGTGCTCGGCTTTCTGCCCTACCTAGAGTAGAGGGTGTGGCATGTTTCAGAGTTATCACCGGACAGAATTACCTACAAGCCCATCTGTTTAAGATAGGCCTGGCTGATTCACCGCTCTGCCCTCTCTGTAAATCCAGGCCTATGACTGGGAAGCATCGATCCGATTGCCTCGCTCTACTTTCATGTTCTCTTGCATGTCCCTGCTAGAGCGACATCTGCTTTATATTGAACTGCAAGATGCCTTATGTCCGAGAGGACGGCGGGTGTAATTTAAAAAAAATATTAAAAAAGAAATCTTGGTGAAATGTGGTTTAAATTTGTAGGAAATGTTTCCTTTAAAAGGAAAAGAAATTTTTTGAACTGTGAAATCAGTAGTAATTATCGTATGCAATTTCAAAAAACATGTTTCCCTAAGAAACTGAGAATCTTCATTATTTGGAAACTTTCAAAACTGCGAAAATTCCCATTCCACGGCAGGGAACGAACACATCTGGCTACCGATAATATACAATAGCATCAATCAGTGACGAAAGGTGAAAGTGCTGTCCTTAAGAACATTTTCCTCTCGAAACTCACCGTCTTTAAAAGGTTAAGTGAAGCTTTTTTCTGTTTTTCTCTCTCTCTGTAGCAAAAGACTCTTCTGGAATTTGACTCATTTTGTGCTTTGAATGTGTTTGTATCTTCTATGCTCCATATTGCCAAAAGAAAAATTTGTTATTTGTTACCACAATGTTTGACTAACACATTTTCAAACACAAAGAATGCATAAAAAAATTTGGTTTTATTAATGTATCCCTAAAGGGAAAGAATACACAATTTGTGAAGTATATCATGTAGACATATGCATTTATCACTGTAGCTGATACGATATTTTCTGTCATGTGAATTCTTTTAAACTCTTTGCAAATAATAAATCAAGCAGCAGTTGCTCTAAATTGGATCTTCCCCCTTAAGGACAATGTCCTGTCACACAAATATAATGAGGGCTAAAGTACTAATTATATGTTTTCTTATAGAACATAATATTCCATTTGCTTTGCAGTCAATCTTGCCAGTTCTCTTTTTTGGAAAACGTTTCCAAAGTCTGGTATTGTCAAGCTTGTGACAAACCTATACGGAACTTTATCACTAACCTTCTGGGTCGTCTTTTTTAGGGAAATTTAATTCCCCTACCTATTTCCAATCAGCTCCAAAAGGAGGACAGGATTCCTTGTTATGCAGATTAGATAAAGTATTTAAGTCAAATGGAATAGTAAAGTAAAAAGCAGTAGGAGAGAGAGATTGAAGCAGGAAGGTATAATAGTGAAGTTAGAGATTTATTATTGAAGATTTCTAGGTGGATAAATCTCAGGAAGAGCTGAGCTGAGCTGCAGTGTGGTAAATATTGATTTATAATTAAAGTTTCATTAAAGCTTTATATTAGGAGTGAGATTAAAGTTAAATGTTCAATAGGTATATCATCGAATATAATTCTGGGATCTCTTATCGCGGTAATCTCTGCGTGATCGATATTCTAATTGTTAATTAATTGGATCATTAAATATTTAAGTTAATATAAAGGAAAGTCCCTTTTAAACCTCATATAGCTAATTTGAATTATTTGTTATTAAAAGTCTTTTTGATTCTATTTGGGAAAGATAACCAAATAAAGAAAGTTATTCATTAAAATGGCTACTGGTTCTTCTTTGACTCTAAATCATTCTCGTTCTCAAAGTGAGATCCAAGGGGATCTTCACAAGCTGTATGCATGCGCTAGGACTAAAACATCTGCTATGATTTCTGACATAACTTTTAGTGAAAAAGAGTTTATGATTTAATGCATGAAACACAGTCTTTTACAGCAGCATCTTATGGTAGTAATTATATAAACTACAAAATATATATAATCATATTCTGGTCAATGACTTTGATCCCATAAAATTTCCTGTTCAAAGTGCTATTCCAAATTTAATTGTGCCTTCCATTGGATGAATTTGGAAAAGTCTGATTTCTTTTGAACATTTGGTTTCATTCATGGCAGATAATTCTACTGTAATGCAAAGGAATTGTTATCCAATTACAGGGGGATAAGAACTTAACTTTGGATTACTTGTGTGATTTAATAAAACGGGCATCAGAAAAGTTTCTTTATCTTTAAAAGTTAATAAAATTTTTAAAGCATTCATGTACTCAATGGTTATTGCTTGGTTGTAGTCCTGATGCCACTTCTTCTAACTGGATCATTAATTTACGAATATTTTTTTTATAAAAATAATGTTGCATAATAATTTCACTGTATTTTCTTTATATAGAAGTGTGTTTTTTAAAAGTCATTTCTTCATTGTATATTACTATAAAGCAGAGGTCGCCAAAGTGGTGGTCCGTGGACCACCAGTGGTTCACTAGAAAATTTCACTGGTCCCCAGAAAAATGTGGAATATACTCATTCATCATGTTAAGTTATGTTTTAAGATGCATTGATTGTGTTCTTAGATCGCATATTTTTTTACAAATATATTTAACACAAAAAATCCTATTGGTCCACGGGATTTAAATTATGAATTTACTAATCTGTGAGGTCAAAAAGTTTGGCCACCGCTGCTATAAAGTATGACTTTATAGTTTCAATTTTTCTTAGTATGTATAAGTTTTTATAAATCAAGTCAATACAAAGGAATTTTCTATGAATAATTTCCCTTGCATTATTTTAAAAATATTTGTTTTTAAAATATAAAATGTTATATAATTTTATTTAAAATGTCAATTCAGTGTCTTTAATATTTTGTCATTATCAAAAGATGACAAGCATGAATTTTCAATGCTTTAATTTATTAATTATTGATATTGTCTTTATAGTTAGTAGCCAATTTATTTTATTTGTAGTATCATAAAAGAGTTGTATTTTAAAACATCACAACAATGAACTCAAATTCAGTAACATATTTCTAGAAGATATTAATTAAAAAATGTCTATGTATGAAAGCTAATTTTATTGAATCATTTCATTGGGATATCCTTTAACAAGATATTAAGAATAATATGTCATAATTGAAAAGTTTCCTTCTTTGCTATCAACAAATCTTACAATTTTCCTTTCTCACATTGTAAATAGCAAAGGAAAATGATAAAGTTTTTTTTTATTATTCTCTTGAACAATAAATAAAATTTTGTTTACAATGATTAGTAATTTGTGACTTTATGCCCTTGTTTTTACATTCTCAACCCTTTTCATAAATATATAGTGAATCTTAAATTTGTGCTCACATGACATTGAACACTGTTTTAAGATACTATTGAATCAATTTATGATCACTTCTAATGAAGAGTAGTAATAATTTTATATTCTAAAAAGTCAGAGATAGGGGATCGGATATGAGGGTGGAATTTTTTATTTGCAGTGTTTGATGTGTATTAATTAAACTACAATATTAGTTTGGCTTGATCCTTTGAAAGTTCAAATGATGAAAAATCACAGGAAAGACCTAATGAGTGGTTGAAATTTGTTAATTGTATTGTAGTGTTAGTGATGTATAGTAAACTACAATTTGGATATC
Source organism: Trichonephila clavipes (assembly GCA_019973935.1). Classification (NCBI taxonomy): domain Eukaryota; kingdom Metazoa; phylum Arthropoda; class Arachnida; order Araneae; family Nephilidae; genus Trichonephila; species Trichonephila clavipes. Next base: position 808,639 of record BMAU01017533.1, on the reverse strand, counting down.
CATCAGGTACAGCTGTGATCAGTAAATTATGGCGATAGGAACAGCAATTTTCATTTTAGCCATGGCTGTCAAAAGTGTAAATTTGGTCTTCCTACCAATTTAATTTGTATTTAATATGAATTATTTTCTATTGTTAATTAAATTTTTGTTTTATTTGTAGAAGATACAAGCAAAAAGTTACTGATTAAAAGAAGAGATATATTTGCTTCATCTCCAGAGTTTAATGCTACTGTGCCTCTTGCATCTACTGTAGAAGATTCAAATGAACATCTTGATTGCTCTAGTGATCCAGAAGTTGTAATTAAAAACAAAAAATCCCAGCAAAAAAATAGTAAACATGATCAAAGTAAAGAAACATCTAATAAATCTGATAAAATTTTGGCAACCAATCTGACTAAAGGAAATGATAAAGATTTATCAGCGATAAATTTTGTAACTGTAAGAAATGATAAACGTGGAAGTCAACAAAGTGAAACCAAGTACAATAATAGTGAAAACCTGGATAATTTACTTTCATATACAGATAAAAATAATAAACCAAATCCCAAAACTATAATTCCATCATCAAGATCTTCTAAAGATCTTGATAAAAGGATTTCAAATTCTTCAAAAGATGATAAAAACCATCAAGTACTAGATACAGATTGTTCTTCACAGTTACAAACAGTAAAGAAACAGACAGCAGTGATTGTTTCTGAATCTAAAAATAAAAAGGGAAGTAAGGACATTTCTTCATCCAGACAACATCATCAACCTTCACAGGTGAGAATTTTTTAAGAAGTATTTAACATGAATACCGGCATATAATGTGCACTTTCAGCTCAAAAAATAAGATCAAAATTTATAGATGCACATTATACGCCGGGGATAAAAATTAAATTTTTTTTTAAAAAAAAGCATAAAAAGAATTAGACTTTTTTTTTATTGAGAACATTTATAACCCCTTGCACCACAAAGTATCACACGGGGGCTTTCATAGAAGTAAGCGTGAAGAACACATCACTAGAAAGACAAGGATTACAACACAAAACATCCATATCTTACCCGAGATTCGAACCCACACCCTACGGCACAGCAGTCAGTGTCACTAACCACTATGCCAGATGGGGGCTTGTACATACATTGAAATAGTGTTTATTTAAAAGAAATGACATTCCTTATGAAGTTGAAGTTTTAGAGATATGCTATTTTTTAAAAAAACTTGGAATAATACCTTGAATAAATTACTTAAAAACATAAGAACATTGCACACTTACTCTTCAGGTTCTTTCGCAAAATAAAAGGGGTATGTGTTATATGGCGAATATACCTAAAAATTGAAAGTATAAATGTGTGTTATATGCTGGAATTTTCAGTAATGTATTGTTATAAGTCGAGTTGTTTATTAAATGCAGACAGCTGAACCTTTTTTACTGTGTGATACAAGCTCAATTACAGTCTTTATCACTTGACTATAGTCCACATTATGCAGCTCCAATATCAGTGAACTGCTGTATAACTGTAATGCCAATGTTAAAACTGAAAATTTATGAAAGAGAAAAAAATTACTCAATTTGTACTCTTCAGGAATTAAAGTTTTTAATGTCAAAAATAGTTAGAAATTTTCATTTAGTTTAAATTTTTTCACCCCTTTCTGATTTCCCATGGCTATTTGCAAAAATTTTTTGTTGTCCTCTCTCGTTTTCTGTTAAAATTAGACTGTTTCATACAAAAATGACTTGTCTATTGAGAAATTATCAATTTATAGAAATTCTTCAAAACAGTAAAATAGACTAGGTAGAATCCAAGTAAAATGTTAATTATATTTTTTTAACAAAATAAATTTGTTAAGAGTTAAAAACTTGTAAACACAATATCCAACTCACATGTAAATCAATAAAAGTTTCCGTCTTGAAGTACTTCATTTATTTAGAAATTATTATAAAGCTGATAATGTATTAAAAAAGTTAACAATATATGTCTGGTGTACAAATAAAAAATGTACATAAAAATTTATGAAAGAGAAAAAAATTACTCAATTTGTACTCTTCAGGAATTAAAGTTTTTAATGTCAAAAATAGTTAGAAATTTTCATTTAGTTTAAATTTTTTCACCCCTTTCTGATTTCCCATGGCTATTTGCAAAAATTTTTGTTGTCCTCTCTCGTTTTCTGTTAAAATTAGACTGTTTCATACAAAAATGACTTGTCTATTGAGAAATTATCAATTTATAGAAATTCTTCAAAACAGTAAAATAGACTAGGTAGGATCCAAGTAAAATGTTAATTATATTTTTTTAACAAAATAAATTTGTTAAGAGTTAAAAACTTGTAAACACAATATCCAACTCACATGTAAATCAATAAAAGTTTCCGTCTTGAAGTACTTCATTTATTTAGAAATTATTATAAAGCTGATAATGTATTAAAAAAGTTAACAATATATGTCTGGTGTACAAATAAAAAATCTTAAAGTTTTATAAACTCTTTTGTGTACATATATAAATCTTAAATTAAAAGGTGAGCTTATTTCTATATAAATGTTGCATATATATAATTCATCTAAAAGTGCAATATAAATTTTATGTGCAAGATTAATTCAAAAATAACTGATAATTTTTTATGTGTAAGTAAATGAAGATTAAATATTGTAGTTTGGTGCATGCAGAACTTTTTTTTGTTACTCTCTGTAAATTGTGGTTGCTCTCAGATTTCCATTTTTGACAAAATTGTTAAAAGGCATGGAACGCTGATCATGAAATTTTGTAGAAAGCTTGATGGTTCCCTGTAGCAAAAAACTATCAGGGGAAAAAATGCTAGTTATCAGATTATTTAAGACATACAGAAAGCAACTGACCAACTACAAGTTCAAATATTTTTTTAACACGTCACATATTTATATATTAAATTAACATTAAGGGCAAAGAATGACTCTTAATTTTGATATAAAAGTCTAGAAAACTTTGTTTCACTTAGAATTTCTTGGTTTGTGAGTTAATAAATTTGTTACAAGTTGGCATCAGGAGCTTTAAACAATACCTTAAAGCTATTTTCTTTATAATATGTATTTTATTTAGAGTTGTAAATCTTTGATAAACTGTTTTCTATAATTTATTGAGTTCGGAAAGTAATTTCGTTTTTTGTGTGTGTAGAAATTAAAGACAGTTTTCGTATAATAAACAAATACTTTATTAAATTATGTATTGGCCGTTCTATTCCAACACCTTTTGCCATCTTTCTGGTAGTAGCATAATTCCACGCTCATAAAATTTTTGGTCTTTGCTGGCAAAAAACTGATCAAGGTGGTTTTTGACCTCCTCATTTGTGAAGGTTTTACCATCTAAAAAATTTTGGAGTGACCAGAACAAATAATAATCCGATGGTGCCAGGTCTGGAGAATATGGTGGTGTGGCATTGTATCCCATTCAAGCTGTAAAAGCTTTTGGTGAGTGACCAAACTTGTGTGAGATCTCGCGTTGTCTTGGTGAAACACTACACCTTTCCTGTTGATTAGTTCTGACCTTTTCTGTTGAAGTGCATCATTCAGTTTGTCCAGCTGATGATAGTAGACTTCCGAATGAATCGTTGTGTTATCTGGTAAAAGCTAAAAAAAAAAAAACGATTCCTTTAAAATCCCACCAAACAGACAGCATCACCTTTTTTTGGTGAATATTGGCTTTGGAAATGGTTTGAGCCGGTTCATCTTTTTTGCTCCATGACCTTTTTCGTCCCCAGTGATGATGTGCTTCAAAAACAGATCATTTTCGTGACATTTGAGAAGCGAATCGCTGACGTCAATGCGGCGACACAGATTTCTCTCTGGGAGAACATGGGGAACCCATATATCGAGCTTCGAGGATAATCCCAGTCCTTTCAAGTGGTCATAAACTGTTGAATTTGATAAATTTAACCTCGATCCAATCTCACGTGTTGTTATCCGCCAGTTCGCATCAACTAATGCCTTTATCGCGTCTTCATCAGCTTCAACCGGCCATCCCGAACGTGGTGCATCTTCGACATCAAAAATGCAGGATCGAAATTTAGCAAACCAGTTCTGGCACTAGCGTACTGTCAACACACCTTCTCCATACACATCGGTCAATTTCTTTCTGGCTTGAACAGCATTTTTACCCTTTCTGTAGTTAAACAGTAAAATATGTCGAAAATGCTGCTTATCGCTCTCCATATTTAAAAGAGCACCAACCAAAAACTACTGCGTAGAATTAATTGGAATTTTTCACACAAGCTTTGCTATATGAGCTCTCAAAGCGTATAAAAATTATACGGCTTAAATGTGAAGTTGGGTGCAAAAAAATACAATTAAATTCTCTGTCGGGAAAAAACAAAATTACTTTCCGAACAACCCAATATTATAATCTATTACTTTTTTATTCATAGATCCAGTCTACCATGATTGAAAAGTTGATTAATAATGCTGTCAGTTATCAATTTGATGGTATTCGTCAACAATTGCATCTTCAGCATGCATCTTTATGCAGAAATATGAATTTGAGACTGGTAAGTTGTGTAAAATTCATGAATGTCCTCCTACTTTAATTTTATTTTTATTATTTTTAACAAGCATTAGATGTACTCGTGGTCGCACTCTTGATCAGTATTGTTGAATCATGGGCTTAATTCCTGGTATCCTTGAAGACCTGCTTTGTAGAGGGGATGATGCATTTTAAATCTGTTGAGGTTCAAACACCTCCTCCTGGCATGTTGAGGAAGTTTGGAGAGTAAGGTTCAAGGTCAAGTATCCTTGTCAATATTATAAGGTCCATCTCCAATAGCCCTCATTTAGCTTCAGAAATGTAAATTCATTCAGGATAAGAGGAAAAAATTGGCATAACTGAACATGGACTATTTTTTTAACATGTTACACTTATTATAAATTGTTTGAACGAGAGAAAAAAAATGGAAGTTTTTAAAACTGAATACAATTATTTTAATCATACTATGATCTGTATCCTTACTAAATTATATAAAAAATAAAATAACATATTTTCTAAGATATAGCAAGTTTTGAATAACAATTTATCAAAAATTGATATATAATTTTGTAATTTCATTTATCGAAAGAAGATATTGTTAAATAAAGTTTTAAGTATGTTTGCAATTATGGTTTGTCATAAAATAAAATTTGCCTTGTAAATATGAGTTTCTGTTGTTGATTTTTAGGAGGAGATAGAAGAACAACATGCAGCAAGCAATGAATCATTGCTGAAAATTATTCAAGAACTTTCGGAAGAAAATCGAGTGCTTCGAAATGCAATTCTTGCTCATCAGTAGTTTATTGGTTTTATGCTATTTTCTCGATTTTATTCCTTTTTATGTATAAAACAATTATATAAAGTATTTCATATTTATATAATAATTTTTACGTAGTACTGGTTTATTTTGTATTTAAAAAATTTTCAAATAAAATAAAGTTTGTTCCCCATTGTTCTGAAAAAATTTCTGAACTAATTTCTTATAAGTTCTAGTAGTAAAATATGAAATAGAGAGGGATGCTGTTACATTTTGTCTTTACTCTAATGCTTATTAAGAAGCATAATGCTTTGCCTACACTTCGAGAAGTAATAGATTGAAAATTTCACTAAATATTTTTCTCAGTCAGCCACTACCTAAAACAAATTTGTATAAAAACATTTTCTTCCACTGAACATTGGAAAGTTAGAATCCTTTCACACAATAGTGTTATCTAATCTTGAAGCTTGTGTTAATTTAGAACTAATCGTAAATACCTTGCCTTGGAAAGTATCAAGTTTATTTTTGTAGGAATATAAACTTTATACAATTCTGGCATTGGATTCTTGTTACCTTAATGACACCATGAATTCTCATGGTTGCCAAATCATTTGAATCTGAGAATTCTTTTGAAATTTGTCATATGAAATGATGCAATTTACTTCTACGTGTTATATTTAAGTATACTTAAAAACTCTCTTATAGTATAATGTGGTTGCTTAATCATTTTATTGTACTACATAAGTGCTGTTCAGGAATTTGTGTGAGATGCATTTTTAATGATGTATCAATCATGTGTGGAAAAGAGGTCAAAAAATTTATTTGGTTTGAGAAGTTGTTCTGTAATCTTTTTATTCTTTGATAAGTAAAATCTAGGTTGAGACTATGTAAAATTATTACGCTATTCGATTTTCTTTTTAATATCAAACTAAACTAAAAGGGTCACTTAATTCATTAATGTTTAATTTCATGAAAAGAATTCATGATTTTATAGGGAATCCATTAGAAAGCATCAAGAACCAGTTTAATGCAGGAGTGACACACATAAAATACTTCATACAAGATTTGATGGAATGAACCATTTATCACTCACAAGAAAAATGTTTCGTGCCTTTCAAAAACATCTTGAGAAAAAATTGTTGAATTGCATATAAAATGTCTCTTGTGCTTTTCCATAAAATGGAAGCTCAAATGACTAGCAACATCTACATAGGACAGCTCTGTACCCTGAATCTGATTTTTGTTCAAAATTTCCAATAGCTTTGACATAAATGATTTGGATATGGTCTCCCCCTCCCTTTAAGCAAAAGTTAATAGTTTTATATGTTTTGTTCCATTTTGTATCAATTCTTTACTAAATTGGATTTAGTAACAGTGTTTTTTATTGAATGGAGTGTATATTTTAGTACACGCATAGTTAGCATTACTTTTTGCATATTATGTTGACATATTTTTTTTTACTGTAGCTCATATTTGTTTTAAGAACTTGCATTTTAAAAATCTATTTACTCTAAAAATGCTGAGATCTATCACATATAATTCAGATGCTTAAGATTTCTCGGAAATATTTTGGTGTTTTTAAAATATTTTTATTAATGAAAAATATTGTTTATTTAAATATGTAATAATGGTCATTTCCCTGTTGGTGGAATTTTCGCCGGAAATGATAATGCTTTGAACTTGTAATCATTTGCTATTATGACAAATTGTTCTTTAGGAACGATTTAAGAAAATCTTGGAGCCTATGGGTACATTGCTAAGTTGAAAGGAATATAGTAATACAAAGTATTGATTGATGGAGTATGGATGGAATATTTCAACTCTAAATCTTGTATGTAGATTTGTTATTTATTATTATTTTTCCTTCTTTTGTAAACCTCTTTTGTAACATCTGTAACAGTTTGTGAATTTTTCGGAACAATTAAAAGAGCTTCCTTATTTCACACAGAAATATATTAAGTTGATATTTTAATTGAAAATAGTGTTTTATAAAAAAAATTGATGCTACATATCTTTATATTATTTGAAAGGATACTTATGAAGCACAAAATACACTTCAATAACTTTCTTTTCAATTTAAATGTGTTTGTTCTATATTCAAAGTAACAAAATAGTAATCTTTGTTCGTGAAATAGTTTTATTTTAATCAAAATTTACTTATAGAAAAAAACCAGGGCTTCAAACCGTAACTTTTTTCATTCCACTAGAAATATTAACTTAGTTCCAAATGAATAATTTTATTTTATGTATCTTCTTATTTGCACTCACTGACATAGCTAGTCATGAGTGTGCCATGTATCAAAATTCCTTGGGGGCGGGGCCTTTTTAAGAAAGTAAATAAAAAGGATCACATTGATAAAACTTATTTGAAAGTGTCCAAATATTACATGTGTGGGGGCCGGCCTTATATCACTGATATGGTGGTAGCTACACAGCCTGTTTGCATTAAAAATATACTATCATAAACAAAAAATTTAATTCTATCAAAATTTAGAAAATTTTATTCTTTTTTAATTGATACAATTAACCAGCATGTACATGGGCAGAAAATGACAAGCATTGACATTGATGAATTTTCCATTTTCTGTCTAGTCATATAATTCAGCTAAGAACTACCTTCAGGTGGTTGTTTCTCCCTTCTGTTAAGAATTTTTGTCTTTTTTTTAATTAGACGCAATAGTTGTTTTCAACAACTCTATTTGAAGGATTTTATTATTTGAAGCAGAAAAGAAATTTTCCCATGTGCTATTCACTAACACACGCAAATTTTAATTTTAAATAGCTGTTCTCTTTTTTAATATTTTTTTAAAAGTGTAAGATACGAAAAGTAGAAAATAATATTGTTGTAGTTGAAATTTATTTCAAAATTACATCTTTAATAATTAATTATAATGCAAAAAGGCACAGTATGAAAGAATTGATGTAAAACAAAAAAACTCCTCTTTGGATAAATATACCGTATTAATTCGAATCTAAGCCGCACTTTTTTCCCGTTGTTAATACTGCTGAAAATCGGGTACGGCTTAGAGTAAAAGGCGGAAAAGTTCATTGGATCTGGTAAATTGAACACGATAGTGACAGTTAGAGTAACTACAGATTCATGTCTGTGTTTTTAATATTGATAAAATAAATTCACTTATTAGTTCTCATTTTAATTGTTTTAATTTCGTAAATATCGGATTATCAATAAACCATTTTACACTATTTTTTCACATAAAAGGTGTTGAGAGTTTGGGGTGTGGTTTAGATTCAAATAAATAAGGTAACTGAACAAAATTCAGTAAAGTACTTAATCATTACAGAGTATACGAGTGACGATCTTTAGTAATTAAATGATAGTCAAATTAAGTTGAAGTGTAGAATTGATTCTTATATTAAATCTCAATTTACTTCATGTAACATAGTGAAACACACCAAGTATGTTGCTTTTCTTACAGCTTGTGAGAAATAGTTTGACAGGGAAAATCCTCTTCCCAACATTAACTTGAATAATGTATTATGAATCCTACAAAAAAATAAGAGCACCGTACCAGATTGACGACTTTATCGTCCTTAGCGAAAAATTATGCTGCAAAGGAACCTTCTAGAAGACATTGGGATGAAACCCTCTGGAAATTTCCATGAGGTTATTTGAAGGTCGATGGAGTTCAGAAATCAGGCGGTTGAGACCAGAGTTCTGTCTGCGATAAGTGAGACTTTGAATTCCTGTTCTAGAGAGCTATTGCTGGCGCGCTGTAAAGTTCATTTATGACAAGTGCGTTTTCAACAACTGTAAATATCTTTTATAATATTTCTTTGTGTATATACGTCAATTTGTCCATTAATAAATCTGGTTATTCAAAAATTGGAGCTGTGGGCTGCTTTTCCCCTAGCAAATTTGCAACAATATCCCTTTAAAACCAAGCCCGAACGTTCGTGCTTAAACATTCCAAGTTCTCGGAGGAGGGGCAAAAAATGGTTTTATTATATTTTCTTCTGTGTCATTGGAGTCTAAGATCCAGAAAAATGTAATATTTAAAGATAACAATATTTTGGGTCTTAAAGAAATAAATAGATCTAACCGACACAATCGTGTTAGCTGAGTATTAAATTTCGCAGAATTCTTTTTAAAGAAACATTAAATTGAAGGAAAGAGCTATAAATTGCGTGGGTAGTCATCCAACACCGATTTTATTAAAATGAGAACTAAAAATATTTATTTCTCTAGAGCTGTCACAGAAATATAATTATGCATAATTTGACAATATCTCATATTTTCTTAAAAAGTATAAATTACTTTTGAATTTGTGGTTATAATTCATTATTTTCAAAGAAACGTGAAATATAATTTAATTTACTTAACGATGTACATTTTATATATGATTTTGAAATTTAAAAGACGGATTCAAAATCATTCAAACTGTAGCTCAACCTATACCGATAAAATTTTCAATAAAACATCGACGTTATTGAAACGCTAAAGGTGTGTCAAGAAGACTATAATATAAATGTAATATACACTGCTAAAGCACATGGATTTAACGAAATTACGCGAATAATTTCTTCTGATAACCAACATAAAACAACATCTATAGCCTAAAGTGTAGCAGGAAAGAGAAGAGAACTTCATTTGCAAATAAAAGCTCGTGACGTTAAACCAGAAAAAAGATATAAATGCAGAAATTGGGATTTCGTAGAAGCTGTTATTTTTCATTGTCTCAGGGAAGAAATTCAAACTTTTAGCTTTTATTTTAAAAATACGTGACTAAAAAATGTCACAACAATATGATCTAACCGAATCCATGGCTTGGCGTTTTATCGGGAGACTGGAATCTGGCAAACACAGAACTAAGCGGATGCTGTTGGGGTGGCAAGACAGATTTCAAATAACAAGCCATGTTCGAGGTCAACCAGTGCAAGGGTTGTCCACGTGCTATCACAGCAAATATGACCAGTTAACTGCTCGTCCAGACAGGACAGCCAATGCGATGCAGATTCAAAGACAGTTTCTTTTAGTAACACGATGAAGGGTCTTAAGCCACACTCTTCGAAACAGGCTTTATGCGCATGATCTGTAGGTACGTTGGCCCAGGGACGTCTTAGGACTCTTTAAGGCCCTAGGCTAAAATTAGGCCCTGCTTGAGATCTTTAAAAGTAGACAGTATACAAATATGCATTGTCAAATACTAGTTCAAACGGTAATTTGAAATAAATAAATGTGCATGATTCACAATCTCAAACACCTAGGTACAAATCGACTCGACTGATGGCCGCATTTCGACTCAATGAGTTGAATTATTGTTTATGGTTTTAGGTCTAGACACGGACAACGGTCATCAAATAATAAATCAGCCGTACCACTTTTGCCAGTTGACATGCAGTTTGAATTTCCCTGTTTTTCGGAGAATAATATTTGACCACATTAAAATTATCCGGATCATGATCTTATAAGACAAAGTCGTGAACAAACCGAGACCCCATGGAGGGCAAGGCCTAGGGCGCTTGTTCATTTGGCCCTTGCTTTTAGACATCCTTGCGTTGGCCATTGATGTATATTCCGCTGACTACAAGACATTGTGCAGCCCAAATAAAATGAGCGGCTGAACATCGAGATTGGGTGCAAAATTATTGTATTCAAGTGCTGTTTACAGATGAGTAGCGATTCAATTTGGAGTGTGACACCAGGCATGTTTTGGTTTGTCGAGAAACAAGCACTCGAAATAACCCTATATTCGTTCAGGAAAAGTCACATTATAGATGTGGTTGGTTGGTATGGGTTGAAATTAGTATAGGTGGATGAGATTCTGAGACCCCATGCCATACCTTACGCTGCAGCCATTGGTGTTTCTTTTAAATCAAGATAATGTCAGACATCATACAGCTCGTCTGGGGGAGAACTTTATTGATGCTGAAGTAATACTACGTCTGGAGTGACCAGCATGCTCTCCTGATCTTAACCCGATCGAGCATATTTGGAACACCCTCGGACAACACATTGCTGCAAGACTAAGGGCTCATTCGCACCAAAGCAAGAAGTTGTGAGCGCTGAAGATGTAACCAATCAGAAGCCTTTGCAGAGGGAAATTAAGGATTCTGATTGGCTACATACTCCCTTGGCGTGAATGAAGCCTCCTTACTGTACAAGATTTTGAGATCACACTTTGTCAAGAGTGGAGCAGTATTTCCAAAAATTTCTCTGATAACCTCATCACATCTGTGCGAAACAAGTGTGTGGTAGCCTTAGCAGTTTTAGAGGACCACACATCATATTAAACATCCTGCATTATTTCCTCACAATCGGTTTTTCGTCATTTGCATTGTTACGGTTGAGTATAATATATATTCAAGTTCGAAATCAAAAGTGTGTGGACTGCATCTACCCGATGCTGGGTGCTGTTGGTTTCTTAAAAGAGTTCTAGAGAGGTCCGTTAAAAATGCTTTATTTACACTGCAAGGCAGTAGAGCAATGATCTCACTCTCTGCCCGCTAAGTTCGGAGTGCCGGAAAAAGGGCATTACATCATAGGGGTGGGGGCGTCACTCCACCCCAGAGCCATTCGAAGCAGGGCTATTTTCACAACATCCTCCCCCCCCGTTTGATATTCGGGGAGAGTATCAAACCTATAACAATGATAAATAAATCTAGTCTGTTAGGTGTTTTTACACACCTACCAGATGAAGTATACTTTATTATATCATTAGGTGCTATTGTGACATTTACACCTTTTTTTTAATTTTATTCCCCCTCACCTGCAACTTCCTCCGTTACACAATTTTCATTTGCGCGTATCTCTAAAGGATATACACGTTGCACTGGTCGCAGAACTGTCCCATGTTGTGTTTTGAGTTTGACAGTGCGAATTTTTTACCGTCTCGCCCGGGGATCAGCTCAATAATTCTTGCCATCGGCCAAAACAAACGTCTTTTATTGTCATCTCCGATCAAAACTATTTCTCTCACTTTAGGCTCACGCGACTATTTTTCATTACATTTTTGAATTAGTCCACTTAAATACTCTTTTCTAAACCGTTGTCTCAAATCATTAAAAAGTTTTCTTCGATATTTTATTCTTTTTGATAATTTTTGACTATGTACTTCTTCAATATCGGAAACACTGTAAGAATGACTTTCTCCAAGAAACATTGCAGGTGTGAGAGGAATCAATTATCCAGGATCTTCTGATACATACGTTAAAGGTCTACAGTTAATGATCAATTCACAGTCACATAATATTGTATTTAATTCTTCATAAGTTAACGTACATTTACCTAATGTACGTCGTAACAATTCTTTCACAATGCGGACCAGCCTTTCCCACCAAGCCGCAGAGGGTGGGATAAATTTCCAAAGTATTTTATTTGTCATGGTTTCTCTCGTAATTTTATCCCAATCTAATTTTGAAAGATCATTAGAAGCGCATCTGAAATTCGTTCCGTTATCACTATAAATAGTGCGAGGCCTTCCACGTCTAGCTACAAAACGTCGAAGGGATAACAGAAAACTGTCAGCAGTTAATGAATTAACCAATTCTAGATGGATAGAACGAAAATGTGCACAAGTAAACAATGCTATCCATACCTTTTCCCCGGATTTTAGAAACAGGGGCCCAGCCAAATCAATTCCCACTATCTCGAATGCAACGCAATCCGCCACTCGGGCGAGAGGCAAGGGGGCTGGTTCGCTTGACATAGCTTTAACTTTAAAACGTTGACATCTGATACAGTTATACAAAACATTTTTAATAATTTTTCTCGCACCACTAATCCAAAACCGTTCTCTCATTAATATTTGCATCATTTGTATTCCAGCATGACAAATTTTTTTTTGTGAACAAAATCTATTAACAATCTAGTAAAATTACATTTTCCTGGTAATAAGATAGGATACAGAAATAATTCCTCGTCATCTCTTTGAGTTATTTTAGTTTTTACTCTTAAAATATTATTATCTATAAATGTACCAAATTTTAATAATTTTATTTGAGATAAATAACATTTTTGATTTAAACGAATCAAGCACCTTTCAGAACTTTTAATCTCATAAAATGAAAGCTCAGGTTCAGTACACTTATCACAAGGTTTTCTACAGTTATAGATAAATCTCCAAATCCAACCGAACACTTTAATCATTTTACTATAGTTTGATATATTATGCAGATGCCAGAGAAGGGGTGCGTCATTTGCTAGATCAATATTAACAATTTTAATCTTTCTTCTTTCGACCTCTATTTCACTAGGTTGATCAATAATTTCACCTGTTGGCCAGTTTTGGGGATTTTCTTTCGACCAAGCAGGTCCTTCCCACCATTTAGATTTAAGCAATTTGTAAGGGGAACATCCACGTGATAATAAATCCGCTGGGTTCATATTCCCTGGGACATGTTTCCACGAGTGGGTTTTCGTTAGAAGTCGAATTTCCTTAACTCTGTTAGACACAAAAACAGACCAGTTTCCTTGTTCTTTTATCCACCAAAGAGCAGTAGTGGAATCAGACCAAAATGTTATTTTTAAATTTGGAAAATTAAGTGCTTTCATAAGAGAATTTACTAGCCTAACTCCAACATTACAGACCAACTCTAGACGCGGTATACTAAGAAATTTAAGAGGCGCTACCCTAGACTTTACTAGCGAGTACTATATTTACCTTAGAATCAATTATTGATCGAACAAAGACGCATTCAGCATATGCTCCCCCGGCCGCATCCACAAAAAACATGTAATTCACAAGAAATATTCACTTTAAGATGACGAGGAATATTAACATTTTTCAAAACAGAGGTATCTTTAAACCGTGCTAAAAATTCTTTTTTACCATTGTGAGGTAATTCATGGTCCCAAGAAATTTTCAATTTCCATAAATTCTGCAACAGTAGTTTAGGAAGCAATGTTGTCGGTGTTAACAAGCCAATGGGATCAAAAATCTTTTGCACAACTGACAAAATTAATCTTTTAGTTATTCTCACTTCACAGGTTAACGGTTCTAAATCAGCACAACATTTCAGAACATCATTATCTAAATTCCATATTATATTCCCAAAACTGAAGTATCTCCTGAATGCTTGTCAACATTTTTACAATCAACATTGCTTTCAAAACCGCGCAAATTAAACAATCCTTTATTCATAATACATTTTGCTTGTTCAATGAAGTGTTCCAATTCATTAGTGTTATAAACTCCACATACAAGATTGTCTACATAAAAGGATCGTTTCATTTTCTGAGCAATTTCTTTAAATTCAGTGGGACAATTTTCCAAAAGATGTATTAAGGATATGTTCAATAGATATGGACTAGGACAAACTCCAAACACAACTCGGCAGTGCCTATAAATTTCTTATCCCTCCGAACCCGGGGAAAAATCTAAGGAAATCCCTGTCTTTAGGAGCAACGGATAGCATTAAAAATGCCTTTTCTATATCGGCACTAATTCCGATTGAAAACATTCTGAAACGATCAAGATTATCAGGAATCATTTCTAGCAAATTGATCCCCTTATGCAGACATTCATTTAAAGAGTTTCCCTCTCTGAGAAGCAGAAGCATCAAAAACGGGTCGAACTTTTGTTGCCTGGCTATTTAATTTTATTACTGGCCTATGGGGTAGATAATGACACTTATTATTTAATTCTATTTCAGGCACGCGTTCAATTTTCTTCATAGATTCCCATTCCCTGAAGACGTTTTGATAATCATAAAAAAAAATTACCACATTTTAATTTGTTAATCATTTTTTCATGCCTTTTCCAAGCTAATTCCTTACTATCACATAGATTCATTAAATTACTTTTCCATGGAAGCTCTACTTCATATCTCCCTTCGGGGAGAATTCTCATTTTTTCCCTAAAACCAGATAAGTCTTCTCTTTCTTTAACAGTTTCTGTGGGGTCAGTTATTCCTAAAACTTCTAGCTCCCACATATTTTTTCAAGGGGATATTTCCCACGTGCATTGACAATGTTGTTGTAAACTTATCCTTTCCACGAAATTTCTGTTTTCCAAATACCGTCCAGCCCAATTTACTTTCAATAGCTGTTAAGCCAGAATGCAAGGTGACTACGTTTCCTGTCAACAATCTTCCCATAACATCGGCCCCTATTAAAAGATCTATTTCCGCTCCTTTACAAGAAGAATCAGTTAAATCTATATTCTTCCCTCTTAGCTCCTTCAGAATATTTTGATCGTTTATCTTAGGGACTATATAAACCACAAATCTTTCTTTCGGAAAGCACCTCCGAAAGAAGTTGCACGTGTACATTCCCCACAGTTCGCTAACCTCAACAGAAAACACCCGGTGTGGTTTAAAGTCAGTTTGGTTTCCCCCGAAAAGCGCGGGGCATACGGTTTCCGTTCTAAGGGGTTGAACCACCGACTGATTTACGAGTCTTTCGCTTATGTAACTGCTCTGACAAGCAGAGTCAAATAAGAGCTCGGACCCTTTTTTTCACCCCCTGTTACTTGACAACAACACACAGAGTTTGTAAAAATACCGCGTCGCCGCTTCTGCTACAATTAGAGAGGGAATTCTCGGATCCAACATTTTCCTTTTCTAATTTAGAACACATTATTAGAAAATGAGAATTATTGCATTGAGTACAATTTATATCATTTTTTAAATCCCAAAATTTACTTAAATGTCCAGCCTTTTTCAAACAGGTAAAACATGCACCTTTTTTTAACAATATTCTTTGTTTATCATTTAAAGACGTATTCTTCGCAGCAAAGCATTTTTCACTCGGATGTTTCTTATCACAAAAAATACAAAGAGGTCGCTTACCTGCATCCAAGCTTACCAAGGCCTAGGCGGTTGCTAGCTCACTCAGTCTTACACATTCAACGGGAGCATTGTTCTTTCGGAAATTATGCTGAGGTCCAAATCCAGTTCGGGCGAGTTGCACCATCTCCTCTCATTGCACCTGCCGCGTTGCGTGGTTAGACATTCTTCACTACAACACGGTTGAATGAAATAACAATAAACATTTATTAACTTTAAAGATAAAAGATTAAATGAGCAATTAAGAGGTAAGCTTCCAAAAACTACAACACATGGTAAACCAGGCACGCTACAAGAATAACAGATCAGTTCAGTTTTGGAGTCGTTTTGTTGAGCTGTAAGGTCGCTGCATACTCCCCTTCCAGTGTCAACGATACCTAGTTGGAAGATGAACTTTGCGACCAGAACGTGTAGATGGCTGGGTAGGCGTTGAAGCTGTTGGATCATGTTCCACTGTAGAAGGCGTTGGAGCTGTTGCGTTAGGTTCCACAGTAGCAGGTGTTTCATTCTTGGTTTGAGGTAGTTGCAAGTCCTCAGTGTTAAGAAAGAAGGCAGGTTTGCATCTATCAATAGATACAGATACCCGTTTACCATTGATGTCAAGGAAAAACACTTTATCCTTCCTTTGTAAGACTTTGAAAGGGCCATCATAGGGTTGCTGAAGTGGACGACGTAACATGTCTCGACGAAGAAAAACATGTGTTGCTTCCAACAGTCCTGGATGGATAAAAACTGGACGTTTGCCATGGTGTTTTGGTGGTTTAGGGTGAAGTGATTGCATGTGAGACTTGAGTTTCGAAACAAAATTCACAACATCATCATCTGGCTGGGAAGAGTCAAACATCTCCCCTGGCAGTCGAATAGTGGTCCCAAAAACTAATTCAGCTGGGGTACACAGAATATCTTCTTTAAGAGAAGCTCGTAGACCAAGTAAGATGATAGGGAGTACTTCTGTCCAACGCTCAGTAGCATGGCACTTGATTGCACTTTTCAATTGGCGGTGCAATTCTTCGATCATCCCATTAGCTTGAGGGTGGTATCCAGTTGTACGACACTTCTGAACACCAAGTAGTTTTCTAAGAGCTTTGAAGAGCGAGGACTCAAACTGCCTGCCCCTGTCGGTTGTGAGAATTGCAGGAGTTCCAAAGCGAGACACCCAAGAGGAAAAGAAGGCCTGAGCCACAATCTCAGCAGTTATGTCTTTGAGAGGTTGGGCATCTGGCCATTTCGAAAAACGGTCAATCATTATCAGGCAATAGGTGTAGCCATTTGATGGAGGTAGAGGTCCAATGAGATCCAGATGAACATGATCAAAACGTTGGGAAGGTTCTTGAAATGATGAAAGAGGTGATCTAGTATGACGGTGAATTTTGGATTTTTGGCAAGCTAGGCAGTGTCTTGCCCACTTAGCTACATCTGATGAGATTGATGGCCAAACAAAACGCTGCTTCATCAAATGTACTGATCGACGTATGCCAGGATGGGATAAATTATGCATAGCAGAGAAAACATCTTGGCGATGCTGTTTTGGGATGTAGGGTCTGGCTGTGCCCGTTGATAGATCACACATAATTTCAGTAGACGAATTGGGAAAAGTTACCTTTTTGAGTTCCAAGGAAGTTCCAGATGCTATTAGGGTGTGTAGCGAATTATAAACGAAGCAATGTCCATAATTATTTCGAAACGAAAGGAGTGTGTATCCGAGCGAATTAGTTAGTCAGTCCACAATAAGTAGTTCCATGAGATAATTTAGGTATAGTAATGTTTAATTAGATACGAATTGCCGCGATGCGTCTTACATTCTACGATACAAGTTACACACACACACACTAACGATCTTTACAATTTTAATACAGATGTGCGCACACCAGCGCCCTCGCGTGGTCAATATTTCGGCACACTCCCCACCGGTGAACAGAATGTTCACCCAGTAAATATCGAACCACAATTAATACAAACAATTATTCAAATACAATTCTTACAAAGAAAATACTGATACAATACTACTAGTCAAATTTAAATTGTACATTAAAGTACACAATATAATGAAACTTAAAGATGACAAAGCTTCAATTTACAAACGAACAAATACTAGGATACATACCTCAAGATTTCACAAAAAATAAATTTAACAGAGATTAATTAAAAATGTGTAATCTCCTACCATTAATCTGAAAAATATAAACAAATTAGTACAAGTATATTATACAATTTCTAAAGGGTACAGCAACTGAATGGGTTTTTTGAAGATACCTTTAAAAGTTTTTACAAGACAAGATCTAACGTTATCGTCTCTTCCAATAAATATTTCTTTGATTATTCCAAGTTCCCACAACAATTTTGATTTTACATTTCCTTCAACAAGAACTACGTCGTTTAATTTTAAATTGTTATGAACAGATGGTGTTTTAAAATGATTAGCTGTTTTTAACTGGAGCAAATACTGTTCTTTCCAGCGTCTCCAAAGTTGTTTTAAAAGAAGAGTTCGGTAAGTCTTTCTTTTCTTGTACGACTCCTTTGCCGTAGTGGCGTCGATCAGTTCGATTAAATGTATAGGATATTTAGACTCA
Source organism: Trichonephila clavipes (assembly GCA_019973935.1). NCBI lineage: Eukaryota > Metazoa > Arthropoda > Arachnida > Araneae > Nephilidae > Trichonephila > Trichonephila clavipes. Next base: position 790,096 of record BMAU01017533.1, on the reverse strand, counting down.
CCATAACCTAACTCTCGAGGAAGTGGGCCGGTGTTAGTGGTTCCGGCTCTCCTGGATCATTCTCCACGTATGTCAGTGGTCGATGATTAACGATGACTTCAACTTCTGAAAGTTCTTCAAATGTTAGAAGTGCCCTGCCAAGTATTTTACGTAAAGGATCCTTTATAGTTTTAACAAGACGTTCGTAAAATCCACCCCACCAAGGCGCACGTTCAACTATGAACTTCCAGTGAATACCTTTATCTGCGACAAAATTTTGAAATTCACTGTCTTTCAAGATGTTGGCAAAATATGCTAGTTCCCTTTCAGCTGCTTTAAATGTACGTGCATTATCGGAGTATATTACCTTGCAATTACCTCTACGAGCGAGGAATCTCCGTAAAGCAAGTAAAAAACACTTTGTGGACATGTCAGACACAAGTTCTAAGTGTACGGCACGAGTGACTGCACATGTAAACAAAGAAACATAAGACTTGCGAGTCCCTTGATTGTCCTTAACAAGTATTGCACCTGTAAAATCAATTCCTACAATTTGGAAAGGAGGAGATTGGGTGATTCTATCTCGGGGCAACTGACCACTTAACTGGTCAGCTGGTTTGACACTGTATTTTTTACAAACGAGACAGATTCGAATAATTGTTTTCACTAACTGACGACCCCTAGGTATCCAATATTTTTTCCGAAGTTGAGTCAAAGTTGCAGATACGCCACAATGACCAATTCGTTCATGTTCCCTAATAACAAGTAATTCTGTAAATTTACAGCGTCGAGGAAGAATAACAGGATGCTTTTCACCAAAGCATAAGTCTGCTTCAAGCAACCATCCAGTAAGTCGTAATAAATTATTTTCATCCAAATACGGCACTAAATTCTTTATTTCAGAGCTAGATCGAAGTTGTTCGTTTTGTTTTAAGGCTAATATCTCAGCTGAATAAAATTCGGATTGAACACATTTAAGCCAAAAATATTCAGCATTTTGTATTTCATCTGCAGTAATGTAGAAGTCCATCGATTTGTAAATGTTTCTAGCATTGTTCACGAATCGGAAAACCCAAGCAGTCGTTTTCAAAAGTTTCTTAAGGCTGCTGAATCGATTTATGTCAACAAGAGCTTCCCTCTGTTGAGTAACTGCCACATGCACACTAGAACGATGTTCTAATTTTTCCGAGCAGAGCTCCGAATCTAAAATATCTCGGTGACGATTTGGCCAATGATCGGGGGTTAGTTTAAGCCAAGGTGGGCCATGCCACCACAGCTCATTCTGTGCTAACTTGACGGCAGATGTACCACGCGAAAAGAGATCAGCAGGGTTGTCCTTTCCTGGACAGTGTCCCCACTGCATCGGATCAGAGAGCAATTGTATCTCTTGAACACGATTTTTAATGTATGGTTTGAACGCTGAAGAATCGCCACGTATCCAGTAGTACGAAATGAGAGAATCGGTTCAGTAATATATATTAGCATCAAATTTGAGACAAGATGACACCTGTTTGGCCAACCTAGCTGACAATAAGGCTGCTGTCAGTTCAAGACGAGGAAGCGTCAATGATTTCAAAGGTGCCACACGACTTTTTGAACAAATGAAACTAGTTTCGATTTCGTTATTACAAGTAACAAATCGCAAGTATAATATTGTTCCATAAGCTGATTTACTCGCGTCTGAAAAACAATGTATTTCGCACTTTGATATTTCTTGATCTATGTTACCTAAATAGAACCGTGGTATCTTTATCTCAGCCAAGCCTTCAGCTTCGCTACTCCACTTCTGCCACTTGTGTCGTAGCTTTGGGGGAAGTTAAGAGTCCCATTCTACTCCTAGAGTCCAAAGTTCCTGAAGTAGACATTTCAATTTGATAACGAATGGGCCAAGAATTCCAATGGGGTCGAAGATGCGACCAACCACACTCAGAATATATCTTTTCGATTCTCCTCTACGTGACATAAACTTCAATAGATCCTTTGGATCAAAATAAATTAAATCATTTTCTGGATCCCAAGCAAGTCCTAAAACCTTAGTTGGAGGTCTAAGATCAATAGCACTAGTTTCAGAGGATTCCGTTTTGACACCTTGCTGCCATAACAAATTAAGTTGTTTCGAATTACTTCGCCATTTGCGCAATAACATGCCTGCGTCACTGAATATTTGCAAGCACTCCAAGGTAGTACGTAGAGCGTCCGGAACATCATTCTGACCACAAATGATGTCATCAACATAAATGGAACTATTTAGCAACTCAAATGTATGAGGATATTGCTCTCTGTACTTCTTAAAATGATGTTTTAAAGTTGCTGCGAGAAGGTATGGGCTAGGTCGAAGTCCAAAAAGAACTCTGGTGAAATTCAAAACGTATGGCTCGTTATTCAAATTATCAGTCCAGAAGAAACGTGTAAAATCTCGATCACGGAAATCTAATTCAATTTGAAGAAAAGCCGATTTTACATCAGCTGTAAATGCTACAGGACTTTTTCGAAAACATAAAAGCAGTTCTGAAATGTTGGAATGCAAATTTGGTCCCGTATATAAACTTTGGTTTAACGATGATTGTCCATCTTCGTGTGCTGAACCATCAAATACTATTCGAATACGACTTGGGGTTTTGTCGCTACGTATCACTGCATGATGAAGTAGGTAAAATCCCTGACTATCCAATAAAGAATCACAAGAAGTACGCTCAACAATACCTTCCCTAACATAGTCATCAATTACATCCTTATACTCACAGAACAACTCGTGATCACATTTAAACCTACGAACCAACCCCTCAAAACGCTTACGTGTGACAGTTTTATTATTTTGTAAAGCCTCTCTCATACCTGGTTTCCATGGCAAATTTACACGATATCGACCATCTACGAAATTAACTGATTTATCAAACTCACTAAGTATATCTTCATCCCCATTACCTAAAGTCACCGAACCCTTGTCAAGTATTCCTAAACTTTCTATCTCCCAAAATCTCCTTAGCTCAGTCGAAATCGATTCCTCTTCACTGTGAACCAAATGTACCAAAGTACAATCACTCCGCTCATCACACTTTCCCTGAAGAGACCATCCTAGTCTAGTCTCGACTGCAACCAATGATGAATCTAATCTTTTTATCCGATGTGTTAAAGACCAATAAAAATCGGAACCTATTAACAATGAAATTTCACAATTCTCAGAAGATTCATTACAACTGAATGTTAGCCTAAACCCTTTCGACTCCATTTCTGCCCACGCATCTGGATTAGGTAGGCTAAGTGTTGCCTTTGAAATTTCCTCAATTTCCAATGCCTCAATCACAGTCTCTTCTCCGCTTAATACATTCCTTAGCCTAACCTCGACCTTACTACAAGTTTGTTTTTTAGGAGTTTTACAACCGAACGAAAAAATATTTAGCCTTTCCAAACCCAATATTTTCAACCCCAACCTCCGAGACACATTTTTTTTTTGATGAACGACTTCTCACTTCCATTATCAAAAAGGCAAAATATCTTATCCGATGAAGAACGACCTATAATTTCGGTCTTCACACATTGCAATAAAACTCCACCTCTGTTATGAAAAACAGAATTTGAAGACGTAGTTTTAACGTCAACATTCTTTTCCTCCAAATCCAAATGCGAATTTTGCTTAGATTTTTCTAACTTAAAACAAATAGCACGCGCATGTCGACCTTTACAATACGAACAAACCTCTTTCTTGCACTTTTTAACATAACAACCAGTGTTGCAACAAATGAAACATCTCCCTTCTTGAATTAATTTAGCTCTATTTTTCTGAACGCATAAATTCTCACACAAATCAGACATATGAGTATTCTGGGAACAAAATAAGCAATTCGAAAATGCAGCCGTCAGCAATTCGTTTGCAGAGGAAAACGATTTATGAGATGGGTGGAATCGAGAATGACCTTGAACCCTTCGATTTGACTGTGGATAGCTATGAGACGTTCTTTCGAAATACTTAGTATTGGAATAGGAATTTTTATTTTTCAATTCTAGGTCATGCGGTTTTACTAAAAATTCTGTGCGTTCGCGACTTTCTACTTCGCTTCACAAATATGCAATTAAATCAGTGATTTGTGATTGTTTTTCATTATGTTTTTTATTATATTCTAATGCTAAATCAGGGGGAATAGCTTTCACACACATAATTATCGGAAACAATAGACAACTATAGGAATCGGGAGAGATTTCAAGAGATTCAAGTCCCCTTATATTAATTTCTAACTGATCATATAAATTTCTTAACGCAATAACATCAAACGATTTACGGACAGGGGTCAGATTTAACAAGCGATTCATATGAAAGTCAACAATAAGTTCTTTACGCCCGAACCAATTTTCTAAAATTTTCATTGCTTTTGCATAATTTTCCGATGTTGAGTTAAGCCTCGTATAGCCAATTCTGCATCAGATGTGACAACCGATTTTAAATAGGAAAATTTGTCCACATCATTTAAACTCGAATTTTCATGTACTGCGGATTTAAATCTAGCCCAAAAACTGGGAAAACTACAGATATCCTTGCCCGAAAAACATTCTAATGTGAGTTTAGGTAAACGCGGTTGATTTGTTAAAATAGAACTAACTGTACTATTTAAAGGAAGTGTTATGTTTTGTGGTTGATTTTCCACCGAATTTTGAATAGCAATGTTCGAAACTGATTCTACATAACGTTCAGCACGGATTTTCCAAATTATAAATTTATCTCGATATTCTTCGCGAGTTACGATTTCTTCTTCTAGACCCTCAATATCTATTAAATTCTCAATTTCCTTATCGAGTGTACTCAGCTCTTCAAATTTAGAAATTAATTGCATATATATCTCATGTACTGTTGTTTTATCAGCTGTATTGCTTATTTCGGATTCTAATTTATTAATTTGTTTTGTCACGAGGGATCTCGAAACAGATCGAGTCTTTTTCGTTCTTTCTAATACAGCCTTATTTGCTGCATCCATTTTAAACCAAAATACTATAATTGCAAACAAATATACAAATGACAACACCAATTCTAAATGCAACTTAGTACAACTTTCAAACAAAATTCAGAACAATATGCATTTTTAATAAACAAAACTATACCAGAGCAACCTTCCAAATACCGACAGTTACGAATAAACCAAAATCAGAAATAATGAGAAATAAGCAACTAGACAAATACCGAATTCAAAATTAGACAAAACGAAAGTTTTAATCACGCATAAATGACCCTCCCGGACGATGCACCATGTCGAATTATAAACGAAGCAATGTCCATAATTATTTTAAAAACGAAAGGAGTGTGTATCCGGGCGAATTAGTTAGTCATCCACAATAAGTAGTTCCATGAGATAATTTAGGTATAGTAATGTTTAATTAGATACGAATTGCCGCGATGCGTCTTACATTCTACGATACAAGTTAAAACTTTAATGAGACTAACGATCTTTACAATTTTAATACAGATGTGCGCACACCAGCGCCCTCTCGTGGTCAATATTTGGGCACAGGGTGTGAAGCTCCTGATCAGTGTGTTGTGTCTCAGCAATACAGTCATAGTCAATTTGACTTGGGAAGTTGATTGCAGAAACACGAGAGAGAACATCAGCAGCAATATTGTCAGGTCCTGGAATGTGTACAATATTTGTGGTGAACTGAGAGATGAAATCCAGTTGACGGATCTGCCATGGAGAACACTTGTCACTTTTTTTGCCTAAAAGCATAAGTGAGGGGCTTGTGGTCAGTAAACACTGTGAAATCTCTAGCTTCCAGCATATACCGAAAGTGTCGGATAGCCGAGTAGATAGCAAGGAGTTCACGGTCGTAGGCACTGTAAGACTTTTCAGACGAAGTAAGTTTTGTGGAAAAGAAAGCCAATGGCTGTAGCTCAGAGTCCACAACTTTGAAACACCTCCTATGGCATAATCAGAGGCGTCCACATGAAGAGCAAGCGGGGCAGAAGGTGAAGGATGAGCAACCTTGCAGCATCAGCAAGAGCTTGTTTACACCTCTGAAATGCTGTAATTGTCTCAGAAGACCAGTTTAAAGGCTTTGAGTCCTTCTTACCTTTAGAACCTTTTAAAAATTCACTTAAAAAACGAATACTGTTGTTCAGCTGCTTTGGGCAAGAAACGTCTATAAAAATTTAACAGTCCTAAAATTTTCTCCATGAGAGTCAACAGTCTCTGGTTGTTTGTAATCAAGAACTGCTTCGAACTTTGTCAGGCAATGGCTTAATGCCATCAGGGTGATAAGGTGGCCAAGGAAAATGAGTTCAGTCACACCAAATACACATTTAGAGATATTTAGTTTTAAACCATATGAGCTCAGTCTTTGGAATATAGTTCTTAAGTGAGAACGATGCTCCTCAGCATTTTCTGAGTAACATCAAAATATCATCCAAGTAGACAAAACAAAAACGAATTCTTTAATACTTTTGCATGAATCGCATAAATTTGTGGCGCATTCACCAGGCCAAAACACAAATGGGTATATTTCGGCAAAGACCCCACGGAGTTGTTACAGCTGTCTTAGGAATATCACACTCAGCTATAGGGATTTGGTGGAATGCCTTAAAAATGTCTATTTTGGAAAATATCCTCTTACCATGTAGTGCATGAGCAAAGTCATTCAAATAAGGCATGGGGTAGCTGTCGAACTCAGTAACAGAATTCAGCTGCCTGTAATCCCCAACAGGTCTAACTGTAGAGTCAGATTTGGGCACAACATGAAGAGGAGAACTCCAGGGACTTTTGGAAGGTCTAATAATGCCTTGAGCAAGAAGAAATTCAAATTCTACCTTCACTGCATCATACAGTTTAGGGTGTAGCCTTCTAGGCCTGGCAGTGACTGGTGGGCCAGTAGTAATAATATGGTGGACTGTGCCATGTGATGCTGATTTGGAAATTAAAGAAGGGTTGCTGAGATCTGGATATTCCGATAAGATGTTTTTAAAACTAATGTTTGCATCTACAGTGAGGATTGAGGGCTGTACAATATTTGAAAAACACAAGGAGTGAAAAGAGAAGTTTCCACACCCACCAACCTTTTTTTCTTAAGGTCGATTAAAAGGTTGAAGTGCTTTAGAAAATCAGCACCAATTATAGGAGATGATACATCAGCAATTATGAAAGTCCAGATAAAAGGTCGCCTCAGACCCAGGTTCAGTTCTTTACGGACCATACCATAGGCTGGAATTTTGGTATTAGCAGCAAATAAGGAGAAGTTAGACTAAGGTGATTTTTTCATAGTTGGAGAAGGTGGGATGACACAGATTTCACTTCCAGAGTCTATGAGGAATTTCTGGCCAGACTTGCGGTCTAATAAAAATAACCGGCTGGTGTGTTGCGAGGGCTCTGCCATTCCAGCTATGACAGAGCTTACTCGTTTTTTTTGCACAAATGCACAAGGTGAAACACACTTGCGGACCTGCTCTTATAACGGCGATGATAGTAGCAGATGCCACTTCCTCTATTGACACTCCTAGAGCGTGAATGTGATCTCCGGCGGTCAGAACTATATTGTTGATGGCGAGAGGAATTGCGCTCTCTTGTCAGTTCAGCAACTTGTAGAGACAGCTCTTGAATCTGCCTGGCGAGAGAGTCCATGGTTGGCTGAACACTGCATGAAGATGACTGGGATGGTGGAGGAACAGTTGTGGCAGCACAGATAGTCGAGGACGCACCAACAACCTCAGAAACCTTATCAGCGATGATAGCCAGTTTATCCAAAGGCTCTGAGGATGCAGACAAAACAGTCTGGATATGTGGTGGCATTCTTTGAAGCCACAAACTTTGCAGAAAGTCATCCTGGAGTTGGCCATTAGACAGCTCTTTCATTTTTCGCAACAGGTGGCTGGGCTTCTCATCTCCTAGCTGAAAGTCAATAAGCAGTTTCTTAATTTTTTGAGTCTCCGAGTCGCTAAATTGGGTGATGAGCCGCTGCGAGAGAGTGTGATATTTGTCACTGTTCGGAGGGCTTAACACAATGTCCGACACTTAGGAGAGAGTTTCAGCATCCAGGTTCGCAACCAAAGCAGAATACTTAGTATCATCACTGGAGATACCACTGAATGTGAATGCATGGTCGCATTGTGCAATCCATAGACGAACGTTCGATTTCCAAAACGGCGGCAGCCGCAACGCAATACGAGCGACTTCAACGGTTTTCACTAGTCATATTGTTGAATAAGCAGGAAGCGAAACGAATCTCCGAGCAGATGCTTCAAGTGGCATTGAGGAGAAGGAGAAAAAATCTTTCGCTACGTACTGATCATCCGTAGTAGAAGAATTTGTATTGCATTCGGCCAGTAGAACAGAATAGCTTACGTGTTTTTAAGTCCAAAAGGGGTCACCACTGCCGCGTTGCGTGGTTAGACATTCTTCACTACAACACGGTTGAATGAAATAACAATAAACATTTATTAACTTTAAAGATAAAAGATTAAATGAGCAATTAAGAGGTAAGCTTCCAAAAACTACAACACATGGTAAACCAGGCACGCTACAAGAATAACAGATCAATTCAGTTCAGTTTTGGAGTCGTTTTGTTGAGCTGTAAGGTCGCTGCACACCTCTTTCCGAAGAAAATTCATCAAATGTTCTAATGAGCGAGTGTTCTGTGTCGATTCATGGTTTCGGCTTCTTTCCCAGGCTAGTAGTGTTTCTTCGGGAAGGCAGCTTTCAACTAACGGGATCAGGAAATCTCCATACTTCTCTTGAGTTCTTCCCAAGCTCTCTAAAGCCCGTAGTTTTCTTTCTAATTCATCATACAGATATGTCAGGTCTGTCTTGAACCGTCCTTTTACTGCATTTTTTATTACAAGTCCTAGAAGGTCTCTCACATAAATTTGAACCAGCAAATCGTCTCGTCCATACCACTCTTTCAACTGCTCTATGGCTTTCGAATAGTTAGCCGAAGTTGCCGGAAAACTAAGTACCAGTCTTTCAGCTTTAGAGTGAGGTTCGACAGATTGTAATAAATACTGCATCTTGTCTTCCTCCGCAATCGAACTGTCATCATGTATTTTCTTGAACTGACTCCAAAAGGGAAGGAATTCTTTTGGGTCACCATTAAATTTTTTCAGTTCTATTTTTGGTAATTTGAATTTCCTTTTTTCAGCTTCACTCGGCGCAGAGTTTTCTTGTAATCTGTTCTCAATTTTAAAACAGTTTTCCAGATATCTGTCTCGATACGTTTCAGCTTCTTCGAAATCTTTAGAAAATAACTGTTCGCCATTTTCCTCCTTCAGTAATTCCTCAATACGGACAGTTCCTTTCTATCCGCAATTTCTTTGTTCAATTCACTTTCAATTTTCTTTAAATTAAGGGTGAAGGCTTGCCTAAGGCCTTTCCTCTTAGCTTTCAGATAGCTCAGAGCCATTTCTGATTCAAGTAAATTCTGATAAATTTAAAAGTTCAGTTCTCCAAAGCACCCATCCTGTCGCGGACGCCAAAATGTTACGGTTGAGTATAATATATATTCAAGTTCGAAATCAAGAGTGTGTGAACAGCATCTACCCGATGCTGGGTGCTGTTGGTTTCTTAAAAGAGTTCTAGAGAGGTCCGTTAAAAATGCTTTATTTACACTGCAAGGCAGTAGAGCAATGATCTCACTCTCTGCCCGCTAAGTTCGGAGTGCCGGAAAAAGGGCATTACATCATAGGGGTGGGGGCGTCACTCCACCCCAGAGCCATTCAAAGCAGGGCTATTTTCACAACATGCATGTTACCAAATTGTTGCCCTGAAGCATCATTTGATATTCCGTATAGCGTTTAAAAGAATTGCAGCTCTCATACAATTCTTTTTTTGCTCCTTTTTTTTCTGTATAGCATTTTTTTCTTTCTTTCTTTCTTTTTTTTAACACCTGTATTCTCCATTGCAGGGCTTCGCGTAACGGTTTTCTTCATTTTTTTTTTTTTTTTTCTCCTAATCCTTTTGAGCAATGTATTATTACATAGATGCGAATCCTCTTTGCACATGGTTGTAAAGAATTGATTCTTCTCTAGGATATAATATAAGTTGAAAGGAATTCGAAGTGTCTGTCTTCCCCCGCAGGGAAACTTAAACTTTGATCTGAAGGGCTTTGAGTTGCATGAGTTCGGCTTAACCCTATCCCATTGCTGCATTTAATGATAATAATAAATTTAAATTTAAGCTAACTTTTTCAAGGATACACCTTAGCGATCAGTTTTTAGCTAGAAAACAGGATTTGGCAGTGAAAATTATTCACCCCCCCCCCTTTTTTTAAAGTTATCTTTACACAAAATTCGTATTTTCGTACACACAAAATCAAATAATTATTCTACTTTGAATATATTTTGCTAAAAACCTAAAACAGTAGATTCTTTGCTATAAAGGGTTAAACATTTTTAGGAAACTATTCGATTTTTGTATTTTGACATTAAAATCCCGTTTGTTGTGAAATAACTTTTCAGTGTACAGTGCCAGGGACAAAAAATAAAAATCCGAAATCTTTTCAATATTCATAACCTGTTCAAATCATTAAATCAAAAAGTAGCTGGTCACGAGTTACCGTTTGCATACATATCAAATTTTTTGAAATCTTACCATAGTAAGTTTTTACCAAAATTTCTGCTTCGTACGAATTACAATTAATTTTATCTTTGTTGTTGCTAAAGATTTTACTTTAGCGGCCTTCCTAAATTAATAGTGTTTTTAAAAGATTATTATTGGCTTGATGTTCTTGTTATCAAATAAATTAATGGTATTGTTAATTTAGTCCTATAATTCTTTTTAAATATTGCGAATTAATTTTTTGAAGTAATTTGATGGAAACCTCTTATATATTTTATAATAAGCATGCTTATATGCAATATTGTTATCTACTATTATAAAATTAATTTTTTTCATTAAGTGAAAAAAAATTATATTTTCATTTCTTACTGGTCTTCATGCTGTATAGAACGAAGAAAAGATGAGATTTAAGTAACTTCTCGATTTATATGATTTCGTTATTCAGTTCTAAAAGCTTTCTACTTGCTGCTTTGTTAATAAAAGTAATTTCTTAAGTAATTAGTATTGGGTTATTATTTTTTTTATAAATTTTTTATTATATTTCTTTAACATTTTTTCAGAGGTTCAAGTGTAGTATAGGGGGAGGGGCACTTGGCGCAGTCCTTTTTTTTTTCGGCGACTAAAAGTGGTCGCCAAGGTACTTTTTTCGGAATTATTTTTTTATTTTAAAATGAATTCGATATCTCACCATAAAATTTAGATTAAAATTGCCAAATGCGAAGAAAAATCGTCAAATCCGAAGTGACCCCCTATTCTACATTTGAATCAGAAATTTATAGGTATTGATTGTGTATTTATAATTTTTCTTTAGGGGGAGAAGTGATTCAGTTAAATGCTTCTTTATCCATGAGTATTATAAGAAGGAAACAAATATGTAATCGTGACCAAAATTTTTTGGTATAAAAAGTTGCTCTTTGGGTTTGTAGGATCCATAAGCTTGGAAATAGGACAACAAATTTGATATTTTTATTACTTCTCCTGTTATAATGCATCTAATATGTTGTTGTCATTTTACTTAAGTGCCACCATCATTTATACCCATCTTGCTCAAAGGGTGCGTTGAGTGTCCTGGATGTATATATCTGTCCTTCCAAAGCACAATTCTTTTCTACGCGCTGCTATCCGTAAAACTATTCTAAAGGCTCTAGAATGCAATAACATTACATTGACATTGTTTGTGAAGGACTTAATTCAGAGAAAATTTTTTGCTTATTTGTGCTTTTCCTTTCCCTACCAATTCACCACATATGCGTGACTATATGAAAAATGATGGCACTTTTGACTGAATCGCATTACTTTTAATCAGCTGTTAATGGAGTGTTATTTAACATCATCAATATTAGAATTTATAAATAGTTTTGTATTATATTAGAGTTACTATTGATTTTAAAAAGTATTGATAGTTTAACAAGATTAACATGACATTTATTAAATCATTTCCATTATGGTATTTTATATGTATAATGCTATCTGATGTTGCTATTAAACAGTCAATTCATCTTCATTACTCGGTTAGTGGAATTTTTAAGAATGTGCTTTGATAAGTAATTCATGGTTTTATATAGAAAGTATTTGGAATAGTTATGATTCATTATATGAATGGACCTTGTAATTTTTTAACCATAAACTGAGGATTACAGTAACAGCTAAGTTAATGCTCAGTTCCTTGTATTTTCATGCAATGTTTCATATAAGTTTTCTAAATTATTAGAATTTAGTATGTAAGTTTTCATTAGTTTGCCAATGGTTTTTGGGAGACTAAACCAGAAACAGCTAACCACTGTTACTTGAAGATGTTTTAAAGTACAATGTATGTGTTAAAATTGTAAAGTATTCAGCATTTGTATCAAATTTTTATATATATGAATAAGATAATTGTATTCAATTTGAATTCTATCTATTATCCTTGCATGCATGAAGACTTTCCTGAAACTTTTTATTAATATGACCTTGACTTTTTGTGTGCAATGAATTCTTTAATCAAACTATTCATTAACTTTAGGTTCTACGTGCGAGGTTATCAGAAATGAATGACCCAATTACAAAATTTAATTATTCCCATATGAATAAACAGAAAAGAATCATTAATATGTCATTGTAAAGATGAAATTTTGAGTTTGTAATATTGTTTTTGTCAAATAGGTGGCAGCAATGTTGTAATTATGAACAGAAGTGGAAATGGCCTTGCAGCGGGGTAAGGCATTTTTTGTGCTCTCGTTTGTAAAAAGTCTGTCAATAATCACGGTTCCGTGTGAATTTCGGAGAAAGTACCAGAAAATGCATTGACATCTAAGAGTATAAGAAAATGGTATAGAGTTCCATGAAACTAGATGCCTGCTGTGTGAAGACAAAAGTACTGGACGATCAGATGTGCAATGATATTATATGGGTGACTAAAAGAAGTTACGTTGAGCATTTGTAAAAATAAATTTTTTATGTCAAAAAACGTTATGTACAAAAAAAACTTCATATTTTATCTCGGGGGAACATATTCTTTGCATGGAGCGCCAACACACCACCGGTGTGTTTTTTCTCCGTCTGAGTGCACCTGTTAGAGAAAAGAGAAAGCAATGCCTGAATCGGGCGTCCGGAGTGGTCATATTTTATCTTTACAATGTCATCTTAATTATCATTTTCTGTTTATTCATCTGGGAATCAATAAATTTTGTAATAGTCATTCATTTCTGATAACCCTGTTTAATCTTGGAAGTATTTGTGCATTTTTGCAAATATGGTTTTAAAAAATTATCAATTTTTTTTTACAGAAGAAAATTAGTTTTTTAAGCATAAAAAGCTGTATGTGTATTTGTACTGAGATAGTTTGTTTTAGTTACTTTTTCAAAAAGAAGTTAAAGCTTCTTTCTATTGTTTTTATCCATTCATGCAATATCTCATTGCAATAGATGTAAAAATCGATTCAAGGCAGAAGTTTCCGAAAGTTTCTTTGTCTTAGCATCTTATAAATAGCCATATATATATTATTTCATTATGTCCTCTTATGTTTATGCCTTTCATTATGTCCTCTCTCAAGCATAATAAGTAAAGAAATTTGCCCAATAGTAGAGTCGCAAAATCCGAGTAAAGGATGTCTTTCAAAATAGGAAAAGGGAGGGGGGAGATACTCTCTAGTTTTTGGAGCTAAAGTATACAACTGGCAATCAAGGGAATTAACAAGTCCTAATCTAAATAGTTAAGCCAGTAAGTAATCATGGGTACTTGCGTATTATCGCAATCGTATTGGCGATGTTGTATGAAACAAAGCACATGATTGCCAATTCAGCCCATACGACACAAGTGAAATCAGGGTTACCAACTTGGTAAATTGCGTTGGGATTGTTGCAATAGTACCTAATTGTATTCGGTCACAAATCAGATTCCCTTATCTTTTATGTATGTTTGAACACCTCTTCAAATTTGATGTAATGTGTAATTAACATTTTAATACTTGAAATTAGCTTTTCCAAGTTTTTTTTTCTCCTTTTTGTTATGAGAGCAATAGTCGGATTTAATTCTACACTTTACAATATAATTTCCATTTCAACATCTTCATTTCTAATATTTCAAATTATGAAAAAAGTTAGCAGGAAAAAGACAAAAAAAAAAATTTGTCAAAATACAAAAAGCTAAATGTTGGTGAAAAAGATATCACCATTTATTGAATGAAATCTAAAAATTCCACACTAAATTGCAATGAACCCTTTATATTGGTTATCGGAATTGGAAGCACTCTTACTTTGACATTTTCCATCAACTTGATTGATAAGTTAACTTAGGGATATGCCCTACATCATTTTGAAAATCTAAAACTTATTGTTTTAAAATAAATTTTGTAAATAAATTGTAAAAATAAACTAGAGAAGTATGAAAAATATTTATTTCTAATTTTTAAAAAAAAGTTATAAATGAACGCTTTTTATTTACTTTTGACCAATATTAATTTTGGATAGTATAATACATTTATTTTTTTAAAAAATTAAATGTTCATTTGATTTTTAAGGAAATGGCGTTCTGGATTACCATGTTGTTCATTCCCTTAGTTTTGGCTGTTAAAAAGGAATGTCCTGGAGGATCAATGTCTTGTCCTGATAGTAAGTTACTATACGAGATTGCTATATTTTGAAATCTTTTCTGGTACATTATTTTAGAATATTTCTTATTATAATAATAAAAAAAATAAATTTTTAATTGAATTTGTTTTATATAATTATTTAATCTAACATTTATTAAAAGTTGATTTGTTAGTTTATGTATAGATACTTATTAATAAAAGGTAACTTTCAATTGAAAATCAGTTTTTTTTTCATTTTATGCAGATTATTTAATAATTACAGTTTTATGTGTGTGTGTGTGAATTTTAATCATGTATTTTTATTCAATGTTATATACATGAGTGAAATAACTTATACAAAATCATTTCAATATTTGAAACGTATATCATGTAAATGTAAAAAAAGAGGTTATCAATCTTTTATTTATTTGACATTAATTAATCTTAACTACACAGAACCACCTGATTAAACAGTGGTATTTCTATCATTATTATTTAAATTTTACATCTTATTCATCTTCCTTTAAAATGAATAATTCTTATTTTTTTTTTTAAATTAAGAAATGAAAATTTCAAGAAACAACCAATTTTACTAATCTCCTTTTAAAATACACTTTATTAATGTTTTGAAAATCTTTTACCTGATTGTAAATATTAGCTAAATTTTTTTAAAAATATATCCATGTTCCATGAAACATTTTGTTTCTCATTTTGAAACCAAATCTTCATAAAAAATGTCTTCCAATTTTTCTGTGGACCATCAAAAGATTTTGTGACCCACTAGTTGGTAGCTACTGAAATAGAAGGCTTCGATGTTATCTTTATTGACCCAGAAGACAAACATGTTACTGTACTGCATATTTATATTTTCAAAGACATTTAAAAGTGTTGAATTTTTGTATGTAAAAGCTGAGTGTTTAACCTACAAATGACACGTAAGTGGTGAAGGCTGCATACTATTGTTAGTACTTCTGGACAAGCAACACATTCAGGTCTAAGGACATCCTCAATAATAATTACAAATAAATATCAGTTGTGACAAAAGTTCTTTATAATACTTTATCACTTTTCCTTGGTTTGGTCAATTGCAACTTAAGTTACTCCTTAAAGGAATGGGTATTTCATGATGGCATAGGATCATTTAATAATTCAATAATTTTTCTTTTTCTAATGTTTCAAAATTTTAACTATAACTCACAATAATTATAAAACTATGACACTTCGCCTTGAGAACAAACTAGAAGTTGATTAAAAACAATATTATAATGATAAAATTGGACAAAACAGTATTACCAAACTTATTGAAGCTTTGTCATACTACAACTGTTAAGTTATAGCATTATATAAAAATAAAGCACAATTGAATATCTTATAATACATGATAATTGAAATATAATTTGCTTAGTTTTATATAATTTAACAATTATTTCATCATATGAAATATTCAGAAAATAATGATTGACATATAATAAAGTGAAAAAATATATTAGCTGGTCTTAGTAAGAGGTCTTGATGTGATAAAAATAAAAGTGTAAAACTTGAATATTATATAATTTGAAAATTATGATGTCACACACACACATACTTATCTCATCTGCTAAGATATCTTTACTACAGTATATACTCCCTCTTATATTCAATTTATCAGTATCTACTATTGCATGGTTTTTCACATATGTTCTTCCCCCTCCCCTTCCAAGACCATTTCATGTACCCTTAAGGGTACACACACCATAAATCCAGCCAATAGCGAAGCAATCTCTGGTAACGCTTTGGCAACCAGAAATCCTTCAATCATGACACTCACCCTTCTAAAGCATACTAAAGGCTGCTCCTCTATTAGGTTGCCTTGGGAATTGACCAATGAGCTTAAATAGTCGTCTCTCCAAAGCAACCACTTCAGAATGAGGGGAGTTTTCAGTGATGCAGGTTCTCTGTGCTGCTTGCTTCTCCCCCAACTGAAATTAAGTTGACTGCAACCTGCGCTCCATCTTGCCAGGCCAAATTGTGGCCGACACAGAAATATTCATAGACAATACACAAACATTTCATACATACAATTTTTTGAAATAAAGTATTTTATCACACACTTAATAGTTTAAAATGAAACTTTAATTTTTTTCAAATATAGTTAACTTTAAATTTTTAATATCTTTAAGTGCAGCTAAGGTAAAGCTGAATCCATGCAACTCTAAAACCCAAGATAGAAGTTTGAGTTTCCCTGCAAAAACAGGTACTATATCATCATCTCAACACTACCATAAATCAAGAAAAGTTAGCTTATACAGCTATTTCTAATTCCATTGTTATAAAATAATTTTTCTCCCAAAAATAGCAATTGGTGCATTTTGTGTAAAACTATACAGGTTTTTCCTCCCATTTCTTGTACTACAAATGACTTAAGCTGTTATGGTTTTGTTTCAGAAATACTGCCTTCAAAATAATTATAAATACGGTTTTGGTTTTGAAGTTTTCTGCCTTTTAAAGGATGGAATCCTATTTTCTTTATTGCAGTAACCTCATGTGACCATTCCTTTTCTCCACATAACTGTTTTTATTATCTTTGATAAAAATTACTGCAATATTTTCTTATTTGCCTTGTTAACCTACATATATTTTTCCCCTTCCTTGATTCTTATATCGAGATCATGTATACACATGTAATAGCCCAGTGACTGAGTGGTAGTGTTTTGTGATTCCACGCCACGGGTCCGAGGTTCAAACCCTGGGCTGGGCAAGGTCGACTCAGCCTTTCATCCCTACAGTGAGTCGATAAATGAATACAAAGCTTGCTTGGGAACTAAACATTGGGCATTTTTGCATCACACCGACAGGAACATCTTCTCGTGCAGCACTGTGATGTGCACAGTAAGCCTTGGCCCTCATGGGCTGTCGTGCCACTGAGTGAGGTTTATATGCATGTAATAATTATTGGTACTCTTTCGTAATAGCATCACTGCAGCAAAATTTACACCATGCAAATCATGCTACTATCAAAACAACAAAAACTCTTGCATATTTTATTTGAAAGAACCAATCCGTCAGATTTTTTTGGGTGGAAAATGATCCAATTTGTGTGGTGCAAATTTGGCTGTGGTGATGCTAATAAGCAAGTACCCAATTATTTATGATTCAATTAATTACTATTTAATGATTTTATTTTCTTGATATTGAAAATCAATTATAGTTTTAGTTTATCGAAAAACAGTTTATTTTTCTTTTAATGTTTTCAATTGAAAAGAAAACACTAGATAACTTTTAAATACTGCTAAGCCCAAAGTCATGCATACTTATACTTTAGTTTATAATATAATTAGTATGAATCTTTTGATAATTTATTAACTTGTAAAAAATATTTAATCATTTTTATAGGTGCTACATGCTGTGAATTAGCTGATCAAACCTATGCTTGCTGCCCCTTGTTAAATGCTGTTTGTTGCGATGACCATATTCATTGTTGCCCTTCGAATACCAAGTGTGCTCCTAATATGTGTGTTCAAAATAATAATAGAAGCACTGAAATCCATTTGTTGAGAAATAATGTGATATGTGATGATAAATCTGTCTGTCCGGATGATACAACATGTTGTAAAAACCCAAATACCACTAAGTATGGTTGCTGCCCAATGCAAAATGCTGTCTGCTGTGATGATGGCCTACACTGTTGCCCAACTGGAACAATATGTAATCTTAAGGAGCGAAGATGTGATGGTGATAACTTTATTACCCAAATGTACAATTCACACAAAAAAGTTTTGAAACATATTCCAAGCACAGGATTCTCTCAATTGAAAAGGGAATCCAGTGTTGTATGTCCAGGAGCTCAATTTCAGTGTCCAGATGGTTATACTTGTTGTAAATTGCCCAATGGAGATTATGGTTGCTGTCCATTTGTCAAAGCAACTTGTTGTAAGGATGGCCTTCACTGCTGTCCAGAATATATGCATTGTGATGAAACATCTCAATATTGTAGTCAAGGACCTAGAAATGTTACATCTCTCCGCAATGAACCAGCTAAGAAAATCGTTGTTGATGATGTTTGTCCTGACCATAGTACTTGTTTTGGCTCTCAAACATGTTGTAAAATGAGCGACTCAAAATATGGATGTTGTAATTATGCTAATGCAACATGTTGCCCTGATCTTTTGTCTTGCTGCCCCAGTGGGAAGGTTTGTGATATGAAAAATCGGCGTTGTCTACCAAAAGAAAATATGAGTGTGATTTTTGAATGATTGTAAAAAATTTTGATAATGTTCTCAATGTGCTACTAACTAGTGATTATATTTGCATTTTGTTTTTTACTTATATATGTATACGTTTTGCAGAAGAGAAATTGAATCTCTTTATTACTTATACTCCTAGGAATAAATTGAATTTCACTGTATTATTAAGCGTAAAATAATTCCACTTAACCATATAAATTATTTAATCATTTTTAATGTAATTGGAAGCTATATATATTGAAAAAAATTATAATTCATAATTATTTGTGTGAATTATGTAAAAAAAAAATTACCTGAAGGGAAACTAAACTGCAGGGCTGTTTAAAATTGGTTTAAGTATTCTGAATAAGAAACTTTAATTTTTGTTAATCTTAGAAATTAGTTAATAGGATGTTTGACAAAAAAGTAAATTTGTTAAAACATTAAAATTTATTATTTAAATGTAAAAATATTTTTCATTGAGTTTCCTGATTGTTTTGGTTGTATTTCCTGCATTTGTTATTTTGTGTATTGCATTTATATAAAATAAAGTATTGTAGTTTTTGATTTTTCTAATAAAACAATTTTTGATCAGTTAATATTTAAGCCTATCTTTACCCAATACCAGAATTGAAACTGAATTCAGAACTCATTTTCTGACAGAAGAATGTCTCGATTTTTATAAAAATTTATAGCAACACTTATACTTGTTTATTTGAAATTCTGAAACATTCCAAAAGCATGTAATATTTTTTGTATATAATACAAAAAATTCAATTATGTACCATCACAAAATATTTTTCCATTTGTATAACACCAGTCAAAAGTAAATGCAACATGCCAAATATGTTATTTTCATTTATTTCAAATATAGCTGTTCATAGACATACTTTATCTTCAGAATCATTCTACGAAATTAAGTTTTGGTTCAAATAAAATACATCTATGCATTAAGTGACCCCTGCATCAAAATTCTTAAGAGTCCCATAAAATTTTTTTACACATTCTGAAGCTTGGGGGCTTGTATCATTTGTACGGCAGTAGCTACGCCCCTGCATCTATGGCATTGCCATGTATGTTTATGTAAGAACAAGTATATAAAAAAAATTTAAGTCAATTCCTACTTAGATCAACAAAGAAAAATGTTATTTATTAAATAGTTACAATTAGTATAAGTATTTACATATATATGACATAATCACAACATTAATTAATAAAGGTTAATTGCCACTTAAAAGTATTGTATTGTCATCCAAAACAATCGTGTATATAAAAGTTAAGTTCAACTGAATGCTTTAAACCGTGAGAAAAATCTTTTAAATTTTTGACCCAAGTCACTAAAAATGAAATCAACATGGCTGTATCTGTAATTCTTTATATAATTAGTTTGTCAATTAATTATAATTGTATTGTGACCCGAAACAATCATGTTTAGATTTTTGCTGAAATGAGTGCTTTAAAATGTGAGAAAAAGACAAAGTTTTGACACAAGTCGCCAATGTGGATGTATTTGTAATTCTTTGAATAATTATTTAATTATAATTAAATTACTGTATTCCCATCTAAAAAAATTATGCATATAAAATTTCAGCTCAATTGAGCTCTTAATGTATTTTATTAACGATTGAAAATTTGAACAAGATAAATATATAGAGCAGTGATACTCAACCTGCAGCCCACTGACCTTTCTGAGTGGCCAGGTCATGGCCCGTTGAAAAAACAAATTCAATTGTTTAAGAACACATTAAAAATCTAGTGCAAAATTTTGTTAGTCAAGCAATCTCGTATAAATTTTGCTATCAATGTTGTGCTAGTACGAACTGCGATATAACTTTTTTCATTTTGTAATTGTAACGTAAATGACAATAAATAACAGTGAAGTAAAGATCATTTTATAGGTGAATTTAATTTTTAATTGACCTTCATGTCTTCCAAGCGAAAAATATCTAAAGAATATATTTTGTGTCAAGACTATTAGGATCTTTACTTTTTCGTAGATGAAAACAAACATGGATCAACAACTTGTTTGATTTGTTGTGAAAATGTTCTACTTAAAAAATATAATTTTGCTTGTCACTATACCACAAATCTTTTAATGACTTTTCTTGAGGATCTCTTTCAAGATGAGAAAAATTGACTATTAAAAAAATCTTTGCAAGAATAACAAAATGTTGGAAGTGGGGGGCTTGGGATCATTGATGAAAGGAAATCGAAATAACCCCGTAACTGAGGGAAAAGTGCATGAAACCTATTTTTTTTTTTGAGTTGTTTTAAAATGAAATCCAAAATTATAAGTTTTTTTTTTTTTGTATTTTGATCAATTTTCCACATTTTAAATGTCCTTGATATTAAAGCATTCTCATGTTGCGGCCCGCGTGAATTAGTTGTCACATGTATATGGCCTGCCAGTAAAAAGGTTGAGTACCCCTGATATAGAGAGTGAGCTAATAGTAGGAATTGAAAAAGAATCACAAGAACAAGTGGTTTTAAAGTTCATGGATTTCTTTCTACGATGCTATTTGATTAATATACGTAATGTGAGGAATTGATTTCCACACACAGATTCTAAGTAGACAACACTACGGCAGAATTGGGATAACTAAATGAAGGAGATATTCTTTGATGTCTTGCATAGGAATTAAAATTGTTCATAACTTTCAGGATTGCTATTGTATACAATATTTCCAAATTAGACGGATTTTTTTTGTTTTGAAATATTTATTTACATGTACGCTTTAAATAAGATCAAATATGGAATGCATTTTTCAAAAAAAAAAAAAAAAAAAAAAAATTAGGACAGAGATGAGTGTAACAAAATATTTTACTTGTGTTCAACTTAGTCAGAATATAATGTTATTCTGGGGAGCATTTCTCTTTTTGAAAGAGTTCCAAATTTAGATCCTGTTCTTCAAAACCCCTTAAAAAATGCTTACCATAATTTAACATTTTAGATGTGTGTTACATAGAATGGGGAAAACTTAGTTTTTAACATTCAATTATTTATATATGTATATAGTAACTTTCATATATTAGATTTTGTATTATTTGCCTAAAATAACTATAAGACTTATGTGAAATTCTGAGGAAATGAGGTTAGAACTGTTTTGCTCAAGAAATGCTTTTACTATCTTCTTTATTTTTTAAATAAAGGTGCTAGAATGAGCAATAGGTTAATTTTCCCTTTATATACAGTGGGCCACAAAAATGTTCGTACACTTGCAATTACTTAATGTTTGACTAATAAAAATTAATATATTGCAATTGTAATTTTTTTATATCAGTAACTTGTTCTTAATGGAATGACATATAAAAATTGTGTAACTATTTTTTTAAAAAATTAAAATAATCAAAAAGGTACTAAAAATTATGCCACTAAAGTCTTCGTACACTTAACGAAAATCTCAACTCAGCTTTAAAAATTGTATTTCTTTCTTAATTTAGTACTTAGTAGGATAGGTTTTAGTGTCTACAACCACTTTTAAGCATTTTGGTGTAGATTTAATCAGTTTTTTGTAATTGCTGCATCAATTTTCCTCCATTCTTCTGTGATTGTTTTTACTTCACATTTTGTGTTTATTTGTAATGTTTTATTTTTCTTTACATCAAAATCTCACCAAATGTGTTCTACTGGGCTAAATAAAGTGATTAAGGAGGTGTTTTCATAATTTGGGGACAGTTATAGAGACGCCAATGGCGTACATTGAGAGCAGTGCGCTTGGCGTCATTACCCTGTTAAAAATTAAGTCGTCTCCAGTATCCAAATTTTGGGCAGATAATTTAAAACTTCTCTTTAAAATATTTAAATAGAGCTCATGATTCACAATATCAACAAAAAAATACAAAATTACCTGATTCTGTGGCCGATTGACAGCCTCATGCAAGGACACTTCCACCTCCATATTTTATTCATCCAACTAGATTCCTGGGATTAAGTTTCAGAAAATTCAAAATTGACAGCAAATTGATTGGGATGGCAAATAATTCAACATTTTTGGTTCCGATGGGCCTATAATAGCTTGCAAATGAAAAAATAAGGAGTTTAATCCCATGAATATATGTGGAACAAGAACTCCACTTTCATGCTTCATCATCGAAATGAAGGTGTTCTGGCGTGGGGGTGTAAATTGGCCTCAGAATCAGGTATTTTTTGGTGGTATTGTGAATCATGAGCTCTATTTAAATATTTTAAAGAGAAATTTTAAATTATCTGCCCAAAATTTGGATACTAGAGACGACTTAATTTTTAACAGGGTAATGACGCCAAGCGCACTGATCTCAATGTCACCACTGGTGTCTCTATAACTGACTCCAAATTATGAAAATACCTCCTCAATCACTTTATTTAGCCCAGTAGAACATATTTGGCGAGATTTTGATGTGAAAAAAAAAGAAAACATGACAAACACAAAATGTGAAGTAAAAACAATAATCACAGAAGAATGGAGGAAAATCGATGCAGAAATTACAAAAAAAACCTGATTAAATCTATACCAAGATGCTTAAAAGGTGTTGTTAGCACTGAATTGATTGAATATTAACGTCACACTGTTCAGCTACACGAGGGCTTTTGGCGACGGACCACGTAATTTTGAACCATGGTCAAGCGAAGAGGACGACACCTGAGCTGGCACCCCCCTCTCCTAACTACCACACCACACCAACGGGAGGACGTTTCAGCTCTCGACAGATTTAACGTGCATCGCTGCCCTACACGGCGGGTCTTTAGTGGTACTGGGCTCGAACCCGTGACAAAGCAAGCCAAGGTCCGATACCTATACCACTCGGCTACCGCGGCCACTGTAGACACTGAAACCTATCCTACTAAGTACTAAATTAAGAAAGTACAATATTTAAAGCTAAGTAGAGGTTTTTGTTAAGTGTACGAAGACTTGTGGCATAATTTTTTAGTAGCTTTTTGATTATTAAATTTTTTTAAAAATAGTTAACACTATTTTTAAAAAATTAATTATGTCATTCCATTAAGAACAAGTTGCAGATATCATAAAAAAATAACATTTACAATATATTAATTTTTATTAGTTGAAAACATTAAATTTTATAAGAAATTGCAAGTGTACGAACACTTTTGTGGCCCACTGTATATTTATTTTAAACATCAGTTTGCATTTTTTTTCTCAAAAAAATGACAATTATTTGATAAGATTGGGAAGTGAAGAAAATTCAGAAATAAAATTAATGGAGATTCAAAATCTGAAATACATGGATAACTCCCCCAGTAAGAAAAAATATGGTTGTAGTATTTATATACAGAATAAAATTATGAATGTCTATTAATATTTCAGATATTTTTATTCAAGGATACATAGATCCATTTTAAAATTAAAGATGCAGTATCACAATTTTAATAAATATACGCAATTTATACATTTAAAAAATGCATTTTCTAACAATAAAGCATATTTGTGGGAAACTTCACATAATTCATCAAAATCATAAAAAAATTAAATTATTTATTTATTCATATATTAAAAAATTAATGATGCAATGCATTATTAAGAGGATGTAGCATAAACAAATTTCTAATATTATTTTCATAATATCGACAAATTATTCAGTTGCCGCAAGAGCAAAACAGTTAATTTACTAAAAACCTAATACAATATATACATAATGATTATAAATATGTATGTTTTAGATACAAGGTGAAGGAAGAAAAGTATGAATTTGATTAAAAATGGAAAAAGATTACGGCAATTTAGAGATGTATTAATAAAGACAGTAAAACTTGTACATCACTTTGTACAAAAATTCTATTCTTGCCTGAAAATTCCTGAAGAAACAGTTGAGAGCTAAAAAATATTATTTTTAAAGGAAAAACCAATTTGTATATTTTATAACATTATTGATCTTATCATGATTAATTTATGGACTTTAAATGAACCCCCTTCCCCACTTAAAACACCCAATCTTGATGTACATCTATTCACTAGTTTATGTAATAATTAACATAATGTCATACTTTACAAGGAAATTAAAGATTTAATCAAATTTTACTTGCATATTAAAGTACATTTCAGTAAATTAAATTTCTCTTAAAGTACAAAATATATTTCATTAATGTGTAGATATGAACAGAAAATTTTAAATGTATAATAATTTTATTTTCCCAGAAAAACAATTCTTTCATAAATTGCTTTAATATATATTTTTCTTTTAATTGATGTTTTATAACTATATAACACTTTTATAGCTTGAATCTTCATAAAATAATCTTGGGATATGCATAACTTGTGAATTTTTACACAATTGTATTTGAGTGCAAATAATCAACTACTCTTCTCAGTTTCTTACAATTTTAAGTTATAGCTTAAAATTGTAAGAAACAAAATTATATTTTAGGTCAACATGTGACTGATTAGATTTTTTCATGGTTAAACAGAACTTGACAAAAATATTGATGGATGCTTTAATACATATATATAATCCAAATAATTTCCCAACTATTTCAAAAAATAATCACTAAAAGAAAAATTGAACTTCATTTTTTTCATTAATTACAAAATGCATACACTAACATGTTTATAAAATGGGTATTCATAAATATTTCTTTTAACAATAGATACTATGAACATGAATGTTACTTGTACGTCTTCTGCAATTGTCTTAGTAATATAAAATAAGACTGACAGTAAATCTTCAACAGAACCAATACAATAACTATTACCATATTTTCCTGTATATAATTCGCGGATTATGAGTTAAAAAAGTTTCAAATTTCGTTGTGCGGATTATCTGAGAAAAAACATTCTCCATCAGAAAAGTTAACAAAGTTTTGAAAGAAATGCTGTTTATGTTTTATAAAATAAATAGATGGCGCTTTCACGACTTGGCTGACGTATTACGGCCATAATTAGTGTTTGTCCAATTACTTTCAAAAACGAATTCGGTTCCTTGGAAGGAAATAGCAGTTACATGTCGCTGGCGTCATTTACAACTTTGTCTTGACTAGAGGTGTTGCATTCTTTGAAAGTTTTTATCATGATGAAGCATAAGCGTGTTAGCTATACTGCAGACTTCAAATTAAACGCTGTAGAGAAGGCTAACGAAGTCGGAAATCGAGAAGCTGCAAGATTTTTCAACGTTGACGAATCGAATATTCGTTTGTGGAGAAGGAACAAGACTAACTTCGAAAATTGCGATAGACGTAAAAGGGCCGATCGTCGTGGAAAACCTCACTGGCCAGAATTAGAGGCAGAAATAAATAAATGGATTTTAAAAGAAAGGGACAATGGGAAAGCTATCTCGACAGTTAGCATCAGAATGAAAGCCCGAGTTATTGCATGCAAAATGAATATTGTTAACTTCTCTGGTGGGCCCACGTGGTGTTACCGGTTTATGAAGAGAAACAATTTAGTCGTTCAACGGTCGGCCAGAAATTACCTGATGACTGGGAAAAACAATCTGACGACTTTTTGCAAGCAAATTATTGTTGAAAATAATTTTACAGAGGATTTGATTTTTAATATGGACAAAGTTCCATTATCATTTGATATTCCACCTACCAGGACCGTCGACGTTCAAGGAGCAAGATTATTCACCACCAAAACTGCCGCAGATTATACGATGTTTGGTTTTTTTTACTCGGAAAAAAGGGCTCTGCGGATAATACGCCGCTGCGGATTATATACAGGAAAATACGGTACTTAGATTATGCATGATATGGATATTATTTAACTCAAACTTCAAGGATACAGATTTGAAATTAATTCTTTATATTAAGCCAAATAAAACGGTATTTTGAGTGAACAATGCAAAAAGATGTTCGACTATGCAATAAAACATATGTGCCTGAAATATATGAATGGAACATGTTACATAATTTAACTAGCTTCGACATTAAGTTTTTTAGATTTTGTAACTTGATAAACACAAATATTTTTTTTAAAAAAATAAATTCAGATAATCAAATATTTATCCAGATATTTTTATATAAAGCAGTAAGCCTCTTTGAAATGTGTTCATGCATTACTACAGTTAAGTATGCTTTTATTTAAAGAAATTTTTAAATATATTTCACATAAATAAGGGAAACTAAATGTTGAAGTTGTTAAATATCTAGGAATTTTTAACCAACAATTTCAAATTACCAAAAAGCAATAGTGTAGTAGACAAGCAGATTTCTAAATAAATTTCTTCCAGTCAAACAAAAATTTCAAGCTTATGCGACCAGATTTTTAAAAAAAATTAAGAATGGTTTTTTTTTTTATAAATAAATATTCAAGTTTCTTTAATTTCTGTTAAGAAATAATTGTCACAAACTATACTGACTTTAATAGTTTCACTTAGTTGGATATTTTAATGCAATTATTATTTATTAAATATTTGTCATATTATTGTCATCACGTAAGATAGAATTTCACTACAGAAAAAGGAACTTTTGATACCATTCATTTTTCTCTCTTGCCAATGTGGAGAACACTGTGCAGAATTATCACCAGTCAAAAATCTTACTAAAATACGACTTGCCAGGAAAATGACTACACATAAAAATTATACTGGAATTAAAATTTTTATCAAATTTTTTCAATCAACAACCATTATTCTGTATTTATATTTGTTTCCAAAAACACAATAGCCAGTTTAAATCTGATCACATATAATTTACATAGAGATATACAAAAAAATGTATTATTCATGAAATATATAATCACTATTATTATAACTGTTGATGCAACTTCGTAAACATCAAATTGTTTCACAAGCACATCACCAACTCATAACACTATAAATTTTAGTTTAATACCTTTTGCTAGTATAGCAACCTTTTTACCTAAAAATGCAAAATAAAACTAGTTAATTTACTAACAAGAAATGGTAAATTAACGCTTTTAGCAAAATAAAGGAAATTATATCTTAATATAAGACAAACATAAACAGAAGAAGAGTTCAATACATAATAAGAAAAAGGTTAAATGTTTATAAAAATACATTTTATTTCTATGAAAATATTTTTTAATGCAAAAAAATGTTAACATTCTGCAATTACAAAACAAAATTAAAAATCTTTACAAAATGCACCTCTAATTATAAATAATATTTTAAGCAATATACTGAACCTTTTTGGAAAAACATTTTTAAAAATTCTTGCAAGGACACTTTTTTTTAATAAAGAATATTTAAAAAAATATTAGAATTAGTAAGAAAAAACAATATGTATTTTTAAAACATATTTTCCCTTAAAATTTAAAATATATATACAGTGAGATAGTTCAAATATCTTGGGAAAAACTGAAAATTAGCCTTTTACAATTTGCTTTTCATTTTTCTCAGATGAATCTCAAATCATTAAAATTGCTGAATTAACATAGGGAATAGTAATGGAAAATGAATATAGTTATAATGTTCAATATAAAAATACTGTAAAATTCGGCATATAATGCACACTTTCACACAAAAAATAAGGTCCAAATTTATGGGTGTGTGTTACATGCTGGGTATAAAAATGATAGCTTAAAAAAAAACGAGATGTGCATAAAAAAATTAAGACTTCTGCAAAGAATGGGATATTGTTAATTTAAAAGAAATGTCATACCTAATGAGTTTTAAAGGTTGTTTTTCTAGATAGTTTCTATTTTTTCAAAATCCTTGGATAATACCTCAAATAAATGGCTTTAAAACATAATAGCATTGATAACTACATTGTAGATTCCTTCATAAAAAGGGGTGTGTGCATTATACGGGGAGTATACCCTAAAATTAAAAAATGCAGCTTGAAAGTATAGGTGCACATTATAATGCCGGATTTTACGGTACTTGCATTATATCTACAGTGACAAAAAATAGAATTCCAAATTTGTTTACTATCAAATTATTAAAAATATTTTCTTATAGGTTCTCCTAGTATCCTTTCCATATCAGTAATTAAAGATTGACACTCTTTTTCCACTTCAGGGCTTTCATCTTCCATAACTTCTGCTAAGAATGGTAAAGATTCTGGTAGTAAAGGAAGGTAATTGTTTTCCATAACAGTTGCAACTTCTCGAATCACTTGAATTGCCGCAAATCGTACCACAGGAGAATCATTTCTAGTCTTTAACAAAATCTGATAGTTCAGTTTTTTCCATAAAGTATTATCTGCTACAGATGCCATGAATTGAGCAATGCAAGGGCTTAAATGATTACTTATCATTTCTTTGTATGCCTTTTCACCAACAGATAGATTCTCAAGTTGATCGACCAGAGGTTGCATCAAGAACTCAAATGTGTCTTTATCAAACAAACAATGATTATCATTTAAACAGCATGTAGTTAAAGTATCCAGAATGTTAATTAAATACTGAAACAGCATAACAGGATCATCACCAAAATCTATATTTTCAGATTTCGATGAATTATTTGAATCCAATTCTGTGGCAGCATGTTTTAAGAAGTGTTTAGCAACTACCAAAAACAAATGTTTTAGGCTATTAGATAATTGGTTGGTTACATTATAAAAAGTAAAAAGTCTTAGTTTAATTTTATTTTCTGTAGCTGTCGCCCATACATACATCTTTTGGAAATATGCCTTGAAATGTGTTACAGGTAGTTTCTTTATATAAATGATCAATGCTGAAATAATGGTAGATTCAACATCAGAAACAAATTCTTGCGATTCAGATAAATTACGAAAATCAAGTAAAATTAGGAAAAATTGTTCCATTTGAACAAAGCACTCCTCAGTTTCAACAAATTTGCAATCATTTAATTTTTCTTTAAGAATTTCCACCAGTGGTAAAATTGCATTACAATTTGTTGCCATTATTTCTGAATAACTATTTACAACAGCTGGTAATAAACTTCTTAAACTAGTATTTGTTGCTAGCAATGCTTGAAATTTCTGTAAATTTTCACAGATCACTCTTTTATTGAAAAACTTTTTGGCATGAAGCATACAAATGCCAATTATAATAGATCCCAAATATTTACTCAAGAATGCACCAAGATCTTCAATAAGCCTATGTAATGTTGCAATAATACTAAGAATAAAATTATCATCACAAGTTGAAATGTTATAATTAACCAAAAAATCAACGACAACTGGCATAAATGAATTCACATAAGGCAATACTTCCATACCAAGTGAATGACATAATTGAGCAAGACAAAGCAGAGCATTTATAGTTAAAGCCTCATTTTGATTATCTTTTAAAATCTGTATACTCACATTCAATACTTTAATAAATTTTGAAGGATATGTGGAGCCTATTACTTTTGTTAATAAATGTAGTGCATATAGAGCACTTTGTTTGATAGAATCAGAATTTTCTTCAGCAAAATCTCCGCCACAATTTTTTACTGTTCTTAATAAAGGTTTTAGAAGTTTCAACAACATCTTGGGATTTTTATTATCAGAAAGATCTTGATCTGTTGTTAATTTATCAATCAATAATTCAGTTGCTTTCTTCTGAATGACCACCTCTGGACTTTGAAGTAAACGTCGAGCAATTTTAATAAACAAATTAGAAGGAAGCAAGCAATTTATATGAGATACCAAGTCAAAAAGTAAAGGCAACAAACTATTTCGGTAGGAATTTTCATTTGCATCAGGAAGGTCTAAGCTTCGCAAATGATGCAAAAATTTCATTGCCTTTTCTAGCAGCACTTCATATTTTTCTTCCAGAATACACAATGTTTGAGAATCTAACTCTGATGCTTCGCTTACAAATGACTGAGATAAAATCCATACATTAATATATGATAAGACATCATATTTGTACTTTTGTAATTGTTCATTTGAATGAGTGGAAACATTAAAAGGTTCAGTAATAATAAAGTCTTGTGGAGTCTTTTCTTTGATATCAGGAAGTAAACACAAAAACTCCAACAAAGCTATGCAAGTATCAATTTGAACAGATGGGCAGAACTGTTTATGTAAATTCACAGCAAATTCCAACACATCTTCTACAGATGAATACTGATCACATATTTCAGCCAAAGGTATCCAAAGGTATTTTGAAGGTTCAAGATTTGAAATCAATTTATAAAAGAGGGGCATTTGTCGATGCTTTGGAATGTGACACAAAGAATCCACAAAAACTCTAATCACAGATGCAACAATTTGAACTGTATCATTTTCTTTTTGAGCTTTACTTGCAGCAAGTAGAGAAGGCACTATTGTCTCAATAGTTTGAGAAATCACCTGGAAACTGTAACTATCATCCTGACGAATAAGACTAGATCCCATAAAGACAAAAATTGACATTACACTATTTAGCACATAATCAGGAAACATTATAGCAGATAAATTTAAAAGAAGCAGAGCTTGCCGATGAGTTTCTGGGTTTGTCGAAGATCTTATGCACTGAACAATCAATTCAACTTGAAACAGTCTTTCATCTAACCTAACAGTTCCCAAATTTTGACAGCAGTTATGAATTGTTGAAAGAATTAATTGTTTAACATACTCTGTCACTGATTCAGAATTAAAGCTTAATGTCTTTTCAAGAAGATTAAATAGTTCAGGAATTAGAAATTCTCTTTTGTCTAATTTAGATTTGTTTTGAATCAACTCTAATAAAATAATAATCTTTTTCAATTCTTTGGTTTTGCCCTTGTTCATATTTCCTTTTTCCTTCAGCTTTAATTTTGTCAAAGCTCTTAAAGTTACGTTTTCTTGAGTAGATTCAGTAGATTGTAAGTCTTTTAGTATTAAATATGCAAAGGTAGATAATTTTTGAAGAACTTTCTTCAATTCAGCAATACAATCAGGAGAGTTAACATAAATACCTAAAAGAACATGAAACAATCTTTGCTGAACCTTAACTGATGGAATTGCCATAAAAAAATCTCTTGTTAAATTTTTCATTATGTATGTATGTCCTTTGAAACCCTTCTCAATAAGTGAAAAATATTTAAAAAACGTTTCTGTCTCAATGCAGTCTTCTTTTAGGCAGACAGCAGTTTTAGGAGTAAACTGCTGAAATAATAAACTTAAAATAAGCAATGAAAGTTCATCAATAGAATCACCACTTTTTTCTTGAAGCATCAAGAATTTTCTCATCAATGGAATACAAGCTAACAAAATACCAGAACTGTCAATTTCATTTAAACAAACCAAAATAAACCATTTCATGAAATTAGGAGTATTATCATCCAATAACATTTTGATGAATAAATGAAGAACTGAATATTGATTGGAAACATCAGCACTGGCATTAGAACGTACCAGCCCATATAACATATACATATCAACCACAGGATTAATCCATTCTTTTAAAGCAAAATAAAACTGTTTGTGATCAATGCAAATTTCCACTGAATTTTCATACAAATACCGAAATAAGATATTTAAAGCACTATTTGAATTTTCAGAGTGTTGAATTAGAGCTTCTAGTAAAGAAAAACTTTTCCTGCGTACTTCTAGATCATCACTACTCAAGGCTTTCAGCAAATTAATACAAAGAAAATCATTATCAAAAAACCAACCAAAATTTTTAGAAGCAGAGCATGATATTATTGCAGAGTTCAGTGCACTTATCTGGAGACACTGAGGAATATGAAAGCATGAATTGGACCACAATAAAGACAAAAAGCTAAAAAGATCTTGATCAGTTGGAAACTTTAAGTGCAGGAATTCAGTCAGTAAATAATTCATATTAAAGATGGGAAATTCAGCTCTATTATCATCATTAACACAAAAGTCATAAAGATGTGTTAAAGTACTAAATGTTAGGAATTTGTCCTCATTAACAAATGGCCATGAACTATTATCCAACTTACTGAAATTAACCTGTTTAACAACATTGTAAAAGGTGTAGTAAATAATTAATTGTGGAAACTCCCTTCTTTTTATCAAAGCTTTAACATGATTTTGTACTGCAGCATGTTCAGTTATTGTAGCAAGATCTTGAACATCAACCGATTTTTTACATTCTACTGATGAAAGAGACTTTAAGAACTTGAACAATTTTCCAATCCATACTGATTTTTCATTTAATTTTTCACTAGATATGATTGCATGTCCAGCAGCTACAATAAAAATTGTATAAAGAGGATAGTTAACAACTTCTGTACATTTTTCAGCCAAAAAAGTTAGAAAAAGCCTGTTAGATGGGTGGTTAATGTATTCTTTAACTGATGAAATAATGGAAAAATTTAAAGTTTCAATTTTCGATACATCACCTTCCAGATATTTTTTATTGGATGATAAGTTTGGTATTTTCAGAGTTTGAAGCACTGGTAAAATACGTCCGAGACTCGAATTTATAATGCAATAAAATCCTTTTAAAGATGCTTTTTGCAGTGGAAATATAAATGGTAAAAGAATATAGAAGATATTGAAAGATAAAGATCTTTCATTTGCATAGAAATTACACAAAATATCAAGACAACGCATTTGCACTTGATACCATTCTGATTCCGTTCCAATTTTTTTCTTTAAAATTTTCTCAAACCTACTTAGAAGATTCTCTTTATTAACAAAACGTAATATAATTTCAGGCGATGATAACATTTCCATGATGACATCTGGGCAATCATCATAAAATCTATCACACAATGAATTTTCAATGAATTTCTCATCTGAACATTTTCCAGAATTGGCATATAGAAGTAAATATTTAATTGATGACATTCGGACATGAGTATTAGTGTGGTTAATACCCAATACTAATGTTGTTTTGATGTCAGGTACTATTTTATTCTGCAATCGGGAAATGGAATTTATTAATTTGTATAATTTACTTGATTTCTGAGGCTTTTTCTTGAAATACCGATCAATAGCTTTGTTGAAATATGCTGGATAATTTTTGTCTAAACATTTTAAGAATATTCGGATTATTTTTAATTGCTTTTTCTTAATGATCTTTGATTTTACTTGTAGCGTTAAATAGGTTTTCAGAATTACATTTAGTATTACAGAAACATTTCTTTCACTCAAAGCAACTGAATTCAATATATAATAGCAAAACTTGATTGCTCTTGTACATTTTTCTGAATCGGGTTTTCGTAATATTAAATTTAATGCAAGAGGAAACGATTTTTTGGAAAGTGTTAATACCAGTGATGTTGCTTCAAAGCTTTCTGCCAAAAAATTGAGATGCTGTCGACAACTTTTATCATACGCAATTAATTTAAAAAGATCTAAAGATATTATCTTTATAGGCTGTTGTTGAAAAGTCAATAATAGTAATCGATAAGCTTGCGGTGCAACATCAGGGTTGATATTTTTAAACACCTTTGTCAACAAACTTATTATAATTGATTCCTGTAGTTTCACTCTAAAGAAAATACTTGATATTATCATATAAGCAGAGATGATATACATTTTTAAATTTGATTCAAGTGCCTTTACAAGATAAGGCAAAACAGATACAATCACACTGTCTTTCAACTCTTTCTTCATTTCCAGAGCATTATATAAGGATATCATGGAAAATGAAATCAAAGGAACCGCACATGATTCATAGTTTTGAAATATTATGAAACTTTTGTCAGCCAAATCACACACAAACTTCAGGAAACCTGCATCAGTATTCATATGATTTAATAGAGCCGAGTACTCCAGATAAGCACCAGTTTCTTGCACAGACTTCAACCAGTACCATCTGTTACAGGGATCATCAACATTAAGGAGCTGGACAACTCGTACAAATACTGGTGTGTTGAAATAAGGTAATGCAGAAGCAACTAGTTCATCGGTATTAAATACATGAATATGGAATGCATACACCAACCATTCCAAAGCCTCATGAGCAGCTTTATCCAAAAAATATGGCGATAGCATTCTCAAAAATTCAGTTATCAGTTCATCTAATTTTTTATTAATACTGGCAGATTGCACAGATCTTTCGAACACTTTATAACTTAAATGAAATAAATTTTCCTCAAATTTACCAAACATTGAATTCATAATCTTCAACTTTTCCAGTCCATTCGTTCCATACGCAAAAACAACATCGCGATCCAATGATGCAGCATCATGAAAATCGAATAAAAAAGATTTTCTTATTTTATCAGCATTATATAGGTCAGTTTGTGGCGCGGCCAACTTCTTTAGTTGACTTTGTAAGCTAGTGACACTAGCCATATTCACAGAAATTAAAATTATTATCAGAAATTTATGAACATATATCTACTAACGTTTATTAGAAACATGCGGAAGAAGTTTAAAGAATTACAGTTACAGTTTGGTTACACTTAGAGCGTTCGAATGAAAATTTCTCAAAATCAGTAAATTCAATTGCAACTCAAAATCTGGTGTCGCAGCTGATACCTGAAAAAAATAAGCGCTAAATAGTAGATTTCATTATAATTACAACCTCAACTCTAACAGTAAAAAGCAGTTCCAGTTGCTTACGAATTTCTGAGTCTATCAAATCCATCCACCACATCCCACAAAATTATTTTTTTCTGAGCTTTATATAAACAACTCAACTTTAGCCGCAGTGTCATGTCATCAATGTTATGATTTTAAGAAGCGTATGGAAGTAATGAATTATTTTTAAATTGTATTCATAAATTTTATACTTCACAGTCACTTGCTACACAAACATGACTTCTCAGAACCAAAATTCTGGCTATTACGATTGGAATCAAGGTGGTGAAAACTTAAATCAGAGCGGTGCTTTCAGATACGATTTTGGTACACCTGAATTCGGATCGCAGCCTCAGTTTGGCCAATTTGACTACGACTCTTCTCAAAATATGAATGTACCTCCAAGTGCAACACCATCCCAAAGTCTTTATCCTCCACTGGGTGCATATTCTGGTAGTATCCTAACACCCGAATCAGCGTCTGCATTTCCTAGTCCAGCTGAAAATTATGAAGACGAGCCTCCTTTGTTAGAAGAATTAGGCATTAATTTCGATCACATAATGCAAAAAACTGTAGCTGTATTAAATCCATTTAAAGAACCTAATGCCTCGATATTACAAGAAACTGATTTTACAGGACCTTTAGTATTTTGCTTATGTTTTGGTGGATTTTTACTACTTAGTGGTAAAGTTCACTTTGGTTATATTTATGGAATAGGCGTGCTGGGCTGTTTTTCTATGTATTCTTTGTTAAATTTAATGAGTGAATCCGGTGTGTCAGTGGGTTGCACAGTTAGTGTTTTGGGTTATTGTCTTCTACCAATGGTTGTTTTATCTGGTATCTCTATATTATCACTCAAAGGAACTTTATGCACCATACTGACTTTTGTAGCTGTGTCTTGGTGTTCTTTTTCCGCTTCAAAATTATTTGTTGCTGCTTTGGCTATGGATCACCAACAGCCACTTGTGGCATAT
Source organism: Trichonephila clavipes (assembly GCA_019973935.1). NCBI lineage: Eukaryota > Metazoa > Arthropoda > Arachnida > Araneae > Nephilidae > Trichonephila > Trichonephila clavipes. The sequence goes on along the minus strand of BMAU01017533.1, from coordinate 754,115 downwards.
CCCTGTGCATTACTTTATGGAGTTTTTGCTTTATTAACAATTTTCTAAATTACACCTTTTTAATTTTGATTGCTGAGTAAAAATGTATTCTTCTCCGTAAACATAAAAAGTACTTACATTTAAATGAATAATGTAAACACTTTGATGTATTTGTGTTTTATTATATGCGTGTATTTTTGAAATAATTCTAACTGTAAAATCAGAGGATTGCTTTATTTCTTGAATCAGTGGTTTTAGCGAATATAACATAATTGCCGACATTAATTGATTTCAAGTGTTAAAAAAAAATGAACAAAAGAAGAATTATTTTTATTTTCTGTATGTTGTCTTGAATTTGTTTGTTCTTATTGTTAAAGAAAAATAATATCTAAGAGTAAAGATGAGACATTATTTCTATACATATTTCATTGTTTTGATAATGAAACAATATTATTGCATAGTACATTCAATTTTTTCTGTATATTTTATAAATGGTGTGAAAAATTAAAACTTTATTTGTATTATATTTATTTACTATTAGAATTATTATAAAAAAATATATCAATATGTTTTTCCTCCTCAGAAATTGTAAGCTAAATAACTTGATCAAGAATAAACTTTCTTTTTGTAATTAAGTAAATGTTAATGATTACATACAAATTCTATGAGAGATTATATCTGGCTATTTATGCTGAATTATTAATTATGGCAGAATTTTCAATTAAACATAAATGAAAAAAAAGATTGAGTATATTTACATTATTATTATGATAGAGATTAGAGGCTATAAGATGCAAAAATTTAAGATATGTTGTACTTTTTCTAATTAACAAATAAAATATTTTTATATCTAAAATTTTTCTTATTAAATTTGAAATGAAAAGGATTTTAAAAATTCAAAACCCTTATTTCTCTCTCTGCATTAACATATGATTAAAAAAGATCTATGAACTGTAGTTATATGTTGTGTATATTGCCTATTAATAGATTTAAGACATTTATAATTTCAACATTAGTAATGCATATCTTTCAACTTTTACAGATGTCCCATAATTTCAAAAGAAAAACAATAGAAACTTCGTTTTTGAATTATTCATATTTTTTAAATAAGCTATTTTATTCCACTTCCATGCCACAGGTCCGCGGTTCAAGCCCTGGGCTGGGCAAAGTTGACTCAGCCTTTCAGTGGGTAAATAAATGAATACCAAGCTTTCTTAAGAACTATACATTGAGGGCTTTGCATCAGATTGACCACCTAACTGGAACATTTGCTGATGCACCTCAGTGTCCGTTATGAAAAAAAATGGACACAGTAGGCGTTGGCCCTCTATGGGCTGTTGTATCATTGAGTCTTATATACTTCTAAGAAGTAATTTGATGATCTATGCCAGGGGTGGCCCACCCGAATGACCACAAGGATCACTTCGGAAGAACTTTACAATCCCTAGGGCTGCATATAAAATATATATATATCTATATTAGATTTGGAACCATTACAAATATTTGTTGGAGTAAAAATTTAAAACAGACTGATATATTGCTATTGTTTTCATTGTTTTTCATGTATACAAACATAGATAATATAATAATCAAATAATGTTTAATTTATTTTATTAGGGAGGTATCTGTTTCTCAACTCTTTCACGTAGTTTTTGCAAGTCAATCTCAATTCATGTGTATTTGTGTATCGTAATTGATGTTGCAGATTTTCGGGCGTTAAGTCTGAGCAAGATTTATGTTTGATAAATTTCAATTTAGAAAAAAAAAGAGATTCGCTGTAACAGAAGCAACGTGGTAAAATAATAACAGTTATGAGATTAACTTTTTACAAAAAAATGCTCATTAAACAGAAAATATTGTACAAAATAGTCTAATTTTGTAAAGTTGTAAAGAATCTCGCAGGCCGCAAAATTATTCAAGGCAGGCCATGAGTTAGACACCCCTGATCTATGCATTCCCATTACAATGTAATATGACATTGTCTGTGACATCAAATTTGTTTCATCTGTTAAGGCCATACCAGTGAGACGATTCCCTGAATACCATGTGAGGAGCAACATGCCTCACCATGTAAACAAGTTTACAGTTATAATGACTTGGATACTTCCCTCCCTGCTCCAGAGCAATAGGTTCTTGAGTCGCAGATTCAAGTCCTGATGCCAATAAAGACCTGTCGTGTAAGTGTGCTGATGTACATTAAATTTGTCATGGCTCAAATTCTTCATGTTGGCGTGATGTGGAAGTTTGGAGAGTGGGGTGCTAGTTCAGAGGTTGTCCATGTCGCTTGACTGCAGTTCGAGGTTATGAGGTCTGTTGCTAGTCTCCCTCGTGTTTTTCAGAGTACAACATTAATAAATTAAACCTAATTTTCCATTGAAGTAATTTTAAAAAAAAAATAAACATACACATATGGGCCAATGTTAAGGCAAAATACTTCCAAACATCCTGCCTGGTATTCAGATATTTATATTTAATAACAAAAGTACTTTATATAGAAAAATGTACTGCTTCTAAGTTGAAGGTACATTTTGATTACAAATTAACACGGGGTTTAGATAATTGTAAATAAACCTTATGGAATTCAAATATCTACATATTAGTATTGTATAATTATAAAAAGTATTCAATGCAAATACAATATTAAAATCTAAGCAGTAAATCCTTTTTTAATGTAACGTGTAAAATCACCTCAAGATATATTTACAAAGTAGCAAGTTCCTTTGTTTGAAATTGTTCATTTTTTTTATTTATAATCTCATTCAGTTATTACAGTAAGTCACATGACTGAAGTTCTTAGATTTTAAGGAACTTCTCTCTCTTGCTTTTCTTTAAAGGTAATCATTTCCACTAGTGCATTATTCCTCTTTTCCTGCATGCGAATTTGAATAGATTCTTTTTCTAATTTCCCCAAGAAGTTGATTCCATATCAGTTTTTTTTTTATTATTTATTTCTAATGGTGAGCGGATTGGTGTTTTCCATTGCTGACTTAGTACATTGCCCGAAAGCTGGTATCTCTTTTTAGTGCATCACCATATTGGGGGATACCAATCGCCGCAGGTAATTTTTGCCCCCAGTTTCCTCCCTAGAGGGAGGCACCTGAGCTCTGAGGATGCGAACCTGTACTAGGATTTAATTTTGCCGAGATCCTCCCCAAGCCAAATAGACACTCTAGGGATCGTTTACATGGCCACTGTTGATTTTCCTGCATTATGAAAACCCACTGACGTGGGCCGGGGTCGAACCTGCAACCTTGGGTGCAGAAGGCCAGCGACAAACCAACCACGCCACCCAGCCGGCGATCCCATATCAATATAATTGATGTATTGTCCTTAAAATTTTCATTTTTGTTAAATAGTATAAGAGACTTATTAATAAAAGATAAGGCACTAATTTTACACAAGATAGCTATTTTAGCATAGTTTCAGAAAGTATGTATCTTGCAAAATCACTAACATTACACCACTATCTCTTAGCAATTTCTTTTTAACTAAGAATTCAGATTCTATTTATATAAGTCTCTATAAAAAACTTAAATTGCCTCAGTTCCCTCTTTGGTTAGCTGACGCCGTACAATTTATGAGTGTCTGGAAGGTCCGTAGTGACCCCAGTCCGATATGGGAGAAAGTTTCAAGAGATGGTATATAAACATATATCAAATTTCATGATTTAACATATACTACTGCCTCAAATCCTTCGAAGTTCAGCATAAAAGTAAACTGACATGTAACCTACACAGTAGAAAATAAGAAACATTAAATGAAATACTAGAATCACAATACTAAATACAAATATATAACTGGAAATCGCAAAAAAGTTAAATCAAATACACATTTAACAATAAATTGTGTCAGTGAGCCAATCAAATATTTAAATGTGTATATAAAAGCGAGTTCTTTTTTTTAAAGGGATATTTATAAATTTGAAAGGTAAACAATAACTTTTTTTGCAGACATAATTTTTAACTGTATATAAAAGCAGAATTTTCAAGAACTGCAATTTGCCGAGCGCTGCTCTAAGCGAAATATTCTGTTTTGTGCACATTTGTCGCCCTTAACGTAGAAATTAGGGCTTCTGATTTTCTGGTTATTTCCATTCCCGGAAATACATAAAAATTTAAAAACAAGCCATTTTTAAATAATATCAATAATTATTTAAAATAAGGAAAATGCCGTTTTATTCTTCAATTTTCGACTCATAAATTTTCAAATATTTAAATGTTTGTATTTGTATAAAAATTAAAAATATATGTCATGAAACAATTAATAAAACTGTGAAAACGGTTTAAAATAGTAAATAGTGTTTCAAATAAATTTTCATCCATGCTCCCTTGCAAAAAAAAAAGCTGATTAAAAACACCCTTTTTTTTCAGAGCAAAATCTTTTATACAATTGTCAATATCAATATGTATGTCATGTTCAATTGCCAGAATAGCTAAATTTGTTAGCCTTAAGGTGGTCATAGTCGATCTGAGATAATTTTTGATTAATTTTAGCTTAGAGAAGCTTCTCTCGCAACTGGCATTACTGATGGCAGATGTTAAAAAAATTCTCAACATTATAACAATGTTTGATAAGTCATCTTCAAGTTTGGACTCTCTCAATAATATATTTTAATAAACCCCAGATTGAGAGAGAGATTGAATATAAACGTCGCACTGTTCAGCTACACGAGGGTTTTGGCAACGAACCACGTAATTTTGAACTATGGTCAAGTGACGTGGACGACACTTTTAACGTACATCGCTCCCCTACACAGCGGGTCTTTAGTGGTACTGGGCTCGAACTCGTGACAAGGCAAGCCACGATCCGATACCTATACCACTCGGCTACCGCAGCCACTTAATAAACCCAGAGAGCCGGACCAAATGAGTTCCTTTTACAGCCTGGTTCTGTTGCAGCTATGAAATTTGTAGACGTACGTGCTCAAGTTGGAATTCTTCTTTATTAATATCTAAGCTTGATCTAAGTTTAATTCGTCCATGTTCAATATCACTTCAGGCTTTAAAAAAGGATATTTTTGCGCTATATTCTGCAATATGGTTTGTATTATAACTAGTTAAAAGAGAAAAAGTAGAATAATTCATCATTGAATTTAATATTGGTGATAAGTAAAAGGGATTGAATGGTATTTTCAATTTTTTTTTGTAACAACATGATTTGCGCAACTATTCTTTTTTTTAAAAAAAATTGACGTCAGCATATCCCGCATCTCATTGGTTAGAAAGCTGTTGATTTATCCACTCGTACTTGAGAAAAAAAATTTCAGAGATTTCAAAGTACTTTGACGTCATATGCGCTTATTTTGAAGAGATATCAACTAGTTTCGTTTCGTGTCGATAATAAACCGGGGAAATTACCTTTTCTGTCTTCGGGTATATGTTCCAGTTCTGCCACGTAAGAGTATGTTTCCTTAATATTACTATAAATGTTATAAAACTACGTTTAGAATTCGATACTAACGATACAAGTAATTAATTAAATTGTAACACTGAAAATAGATTGTTTTTATATTTCGTATTTCAAATTTATAACCGGAATATATTACTCACTCTTGCATTTTTTATACTGCACTTTCGATGTAAAGATTGTGGCCGCGGTAGCCGAGTGGTATAGGTATCGGATCGTGTCTTGACTTGTCACGAGTTCGAGCCCAGTACCACTAAAGACTCGCCGTGTAGGGCAACGATGCACGTTAAATCTGTCGAGAGCTGAAATGTCCTCCCGTTGGTGTGGTAGTTAGGAGAGGGGGTGCCAGCTCAGGTGTCGTCCACGTCACTTGACCATGGTTCAAAATTACGTGATCCGTCGCCAAAAGCCCTCGTGTAGCTGAACAGTGCGACGTTAATATTCAATCAATCGATGTAAAGATTTGAGTGAGGAAAAATTTTGCTCAAAAAATTTATATAATATGTAAATATATGTTGCCGGCATTCTATAGAATGCCGGACGTTTTTAGGCAAAGTATGAAGTAAAAGAATTATTTCATACTTTGCCTAGGCATTCCATAGAATGACTAAAGCTCTTTAGGCACAGTATGAAATAAGGTCATGAAAAGGTTTTTGATACAATTCTGTTCCCGCGATAATGTATGCAAAGTTAGAGAATAGAGTTCAATTATATAGAAATTTACAGCTTTATCACACATTAATTTTGAATCAATTAAAAATATTTCTTAACATAAAAATAAACAGCATGAAATATAACTTTCTTCAAAAAAATTTTTAAAAAACCCCTCGAAATTGTACATATGTTTTTAAACATATTTATTAAAATAAGAAATAAACAACATAAAGTATAAGTATTTCCCCTGATTACAGTTGAATAAAATTTTTAGTGTGAACTTAGTGATGCTTCGCGCTACACTTTCATATAGCAAAAAATGTGGTGTAGTTTGTGACTTTTACTTTGATATGATTATGAGCATTCAGTTAAGCTATGTGATTACCTTCGGAGCACATTTTTGGAAATATATAAAAAATTTCATCTAAATAAACACTTTTTTATTCGAAATGGGGCATAAAACTAGGAATTCACATACAATTTCGACAAAATTAAAAATAATTTTGTATATATTGGGAATTTTGAGTGAAATTTTAGTGAAAAATAGTAGTTACGGTAAGGCTTGTATTGAAAATTCTAATTAATATATTCGAATAATATTTATACAGTACATAAATAACATTATTTGTACTTGAAACTATAAGAATTTTTATTCTTTTTTGAAATATGTCAATTTTTATGCAAGAACTCAATTTTTTACTAGAAACTAATGTTTTTTTCTCACCAAAAGTGCAATAACATACATAAATATATGCACAGAGATTAGATAATAGTATAGACTGCAGATAAAACTAAATAAAACATTTTCTGAAAATTTCAATTCAATATCTTGAAGAGAACCTGTAGTGAACTTATATATATATATATACCGTGAAGCAAAAAATTGAAAAACATAGTTTCTCAGAAAATGCAATTAAAGATTTTAATACAGTATAAAAATGTTTCTACTAATTGTACATTTTTTAAACTCACCATATTTATAGGTCAAGATTTCTTTAGCTTCATGTTTAAATAATTCGGACTTTTTTTTAACCTTTTGCTGTTTTCTGGGGAGTTTTATAGACTATAACAATTGTCGTTTTTAGTGAAATTTTGATGAAAAATCGCAGTTACACAAAATTCTAATATATGTATTCAAATAATATTTGTACAGTACGTGAATAACATCTTTATATATGCTAAAAATTAAAATATTCGTAATACTTTTGAAAGTCTTTTAAATATGCCAAATTTTAGGCAAAAACACGATTTTTTAAAAAAATAAATGATTTTTTTTCATAAAAAAGCAATAAAATATATAAATACATGCACAGAGATTAGATTTCGATTCATAACACAGATAGAACTAAATAAAACATGTTTTGAAAATTTCAATTCAATATCTTAAACATATTTTGCGTAGGGATCCACTACCGGTTTACTAATTATGCTATAACTTTGCTTCTAAATATCGTAGAAACAAAAATAGTTTTTTTGGAATCTCAAGTGTATGGGCTTTAAAATAAAAGCATAAAAGAAGTTTCGAAAGTTTTCACCCAAACGGTGGATTTTGGGTAGACACATACTTTAAGGTATCCGATCACGTTAAAATGGCCAAATTCTGTCAAAAAAACATATATTTTTGTTGTTGTTCTTGCGGACTCGGAATATTTTTCGTATGAGAAAAGATATTTTACTTAGATATGTGTAGAACTAAAAGCGGAAACGCACACAGAATACATATGCAATTTTCTCTCTTCAAACAATTAAATATCTCCAGCTGTGGCATTCAATAATTTACAAAAAAACTGTAAATTTACCTTTGAAGTTATCTTTCAAATTTTTTTATAATTCCTTAATTGTCCAAATTCTGGAGATGTGTGTCAAATAAGGTCTATTACAAATTTATGTTCATTCAAAAATTGACAAATTCGTTGAGTAGTGCTGAGTGCCACTGTTAATTGTATCGCGTGCCATAGTTTGCCTACCTTAGCTATAGAACTTAACTCCTTCTCCAACACTACAACTTAGTTCTCCATTTTCATGCAGCACAGGAAAAAACCCCCAATTTTTTATTGAACAAGTTTAAGTAAAATTGAGTACTCCCGAATAAACCACAATGTGCAACTGACAAATCCTGAGCCTAATATTCTCGCGCTTTGCCCACATAATATTCGAAACGAATCGGAGATGTATTTCATACTTTGCCGGTTTCTCATTAGGCATTCTATAGAATGCCTAGGCAATGTGTGAAATAAGAATCATTTCATACATTACCGGCTAGTTTTAGGCATTCTCTACAATGCCTAGGTATTCTACAGAATGCCGGATTTCATACTTTGCCGGTAACGTATATATATTGTTCTTTTTGCAATCGATATTGGATGACTGTGGTATAATATGCAGCATTAGATAATTTAATACATTTATCTAATGGTATTTAGAAATTCATTTATAAATGGAAAAAAATCAATATTAGAGTTTGTTGCACTTCTGACAGTTTTAAAATGAACAACTTACCCATCTTTGAAAGAATCCTGATAGCAAATTACCTTTTAAAAATCGTTTCTGGACTTGATAGAAAAATTGCATATTGTGGTTCTGCTAAACTTTATATTGGTAGTAATCTTTTTTGTTGTAAGCTCAAATTCATTCCAAAATTAGGCCGCGGCAGCCTAGTGGTCAAGGTATCGGATCGTGGCTGGCATGTCACGAGTTCGAGCCCAGTACCACTAAAGACCCGCCTAGTAGGGGAGCGATGCCCGTTAAATCTGTCGAGAGCTCAAACATCTTCCCGTTGGTGTGGTAGTTCGGAGAGGGGGATGCCAGCTCAGGTGTTGTCCTCGTCGCTTGACCATGGTTCAAAATTACGTGGTCTGTCGCCAAAAGCCCTCGTGTAGCTAAACAGTGCGACGTTAATATTCACTCACTCATTCCAAAATTAATAAATTTCTAAGCTGCAATTTTATTTATATATATTTACGGGCTAGTCTTTTTATGTTCCAATTTATGCTTACACAATCTATAAAGATTTTTATAAATTAAAAAATTTTGAAATTAATCGGTGCTTTCAATTTAATGTTACCAAATAAATGTTTTACATTATCATTGTTAGTCATCAAATGTTAGAGGATAATTTCATCGGCATTTAAATGAGACAACTGATTTTTCAATTATTCGTAGTAATCCTTTTTGGGGTTGAAAGTAATATTCAAACTGAACAGAAAAGATTATTTTTTATGGTAAAGCAAAATTTGTTCTTCAATTCAAATTGTTGTATTACTTTTAATTAAGATTAAAATGTCTGTTTTATCTAAATGAAGTTTCTTTTAATTTCTGTTTTGATTATTTACCGAAACAAACTTTTTGCTGAGCTTTTCTATTAGCTAGTAAGTAGGTATTATTGAAAATAAGTATTAAAGTAGAATGCTGTTTGTGAGTGATACTAAGTAATACTAGGTTTTGCATTATTGTTAGCAAATGATTGGCAAGTGTAAAACAATATTTACAATTTTGTTATTGATCCACTGATGGAGAAGTTTATTATAATATGTATATAGGTTTCTGATTATTTAATGTGCAATTACCTTTTGGTAAAACAATTGAAATTTTTCAAGTAAAAAAAATATATGTATAAATGAATAGAAATTTTGTTTGTATTTTTATTCCTCATCGATATTTTCACAACTGTCAATTTTTAACATTTATGATTTTTGGAAATTAGTTAATTTTTTTTATCCAGGATTTTTTGTCATATTATGTAATAAATTCAAATAATGATGTTACATTTGTACTTTAACATTAAATATTGTAGCCATACCTGCTCAAAATTTTAGTAAAGCCTTATAATATAAACATAAAACTCTTTTCTATTAAAATCTTGTTATTGGACAAAAAATTACTTTTTTCCGATAAAACTAGTTTCTAGTATAAAGTAATTTAGCTAAATTTGAAGATATCTATTTTCGTAACTAAATCAATACCTGCTAGTACCTCCTCCCTATTTAACAACCACCACCAAAAAGAAAGAAAGAAAAGAAAATGCCAGCACTGCGTGCATTATGGCAACATGGTATATATTGAATTCCAGAGGTATACCTTTAATAATATTTGCACTTTTCTGTTTGTGTTCGATAAGATATCTTTTATTACGTCACTTGATAAAAATATATATCTCAAAAAAGATATATATATATAAAGGCTTATTTAATATCATTTGTATCAAAGACTTTGTTGTGCATTCCCAATAATGCTCCAGATTTGAATGGCCCTATTAGGTATTGTTTAGTACTAATTTGTTTGTTTGTATATTTTATTATCAATGTGTATCTAAATTTTTGTCTTAAAAAAACTAAATGTTCTTTTAAGCACTTTTTTTCCTTTTAGTGTTGAATATTTTAGTTATTTAATCCATACTTTAAGAAGAACAAAAAATAAATGTATTTCTTACAATTCTAAAATCAATGCAGAATGCTATTCACTTTAGTATACCTGGATATATTAAAGAAATAATTTTAAAGCTTTGATTAATAAAATTTTATTAAGGTATCAGGCTACGTTCGGAACCGTGGTTTTAAAAAGCGCATAAATGGATAATTTTCATGATATTTAGTGTCACTTAGATTATAATACATGCATAAAATTGTTTTAAGGACATTTTGACAAAAAAATTTATTTAAATTTAATATTTTGGCAAAAAATCAACGTAGAATAATCTTTTTTCCAAAGTTCTCCTTTTGTGAAAAATGGTTCTAATACAATAATATTTTGCCTGCATATAGCTTAGACCTCTCTACAAAGGCTCAACTAGAATTTTTGAAAAATTCACATTATTTTTAGAGTTACCACCGATTGAAATAATTATTGGCGTTTTTTTTCTTGAAATTGCTCCCCTTTGTTGTCGTAAAATTTGAATAAAGCCACTTCTAAGTTATATATTTCAAAATTCTAGTTGAGCCTCTATAGAGAGGTTTGAGCTATATACTGGCAAAATATTATTATAATAGAAGCATTTTTCACAGAAGGAGAACGTTTTGAAAAAAGGTTATTCTAAGTTAACTTTTTGCCGAATTATTGTATTTAAATTTTTTTTTTTATCAAAATGTCCTTAAAACAATTTTATACATGATTTCTAACCTAAGCGACTCTAAATATCATGGAAATTATCCATTTATGCGCTTTTGCAAAATCACGGTTCCGAACGTAGTCGGATACCTTTTAAACTAAAAAACTTGCCAATAAATATATGAAAAATTTACTTAATGTTATCTGTATAAAATACAAAGTGAAAATTAATTACCAACAGTTTTTATTTTCAATATTTGAAATAGAAATATAATTTAATATGTTCGAAAACATCTAATGAAAGAAAGATAAAATTGATCGTTTTGAGATTGAACATTTAATCTTTCCTCCGAGGGGAATTCCCTTATAATCTTAAGATAAAATAATATCAATTATCTCTAGAGGGTTTTTCCCTTTTATAACTTGGATCTAGAAGCTTTTGTGATTTAAAATTGTTCTCTTCGTATTTTAGTTATAGAATTTTCGTTATAGGTAAAAAAAAATTTCTTATTCTTTGTTTGAAAAATATATTTTTGAAAATTGTTTCTAAAACAGATTTAGATTATGTTTCAGCTGCTGATTACAAATTATTGTTTTTTAAAAAATCTTTAAATCACTCAGTATTTTTTGTTATTAAAATTAGTAGTAATATATGACCCCTGTCTCCCTTTTTATATTCTGTTAATTTTCAGAATCTTCGAATTTATCTTGCTTTCTTGAAATAATGCATATGTTGTAGAAATTTTTACTGAAATATCTTTATCATATAGTTTTTATTCTTTCTCTTAAGGTATCAGACTACGTTTAGAACCGTGATTTTAAAAAAGCGCATAAATCGATAATTTCCATGATATTTAGTGTCACTTAGATTAGAACACATGTATAAAATTGTTTTTAGGACATTTTGACAAAAAAATTATTTAAATACAATAATTCGGCAAAAAGTTAACTTAGAATAACCTTTTTCAAAATGTTCTCCTTTTGTGAAAAATGCTTCTATTATAATAATATTTTGCCTGTACATAGCCCAGACCTCTGTAAAGAGGCTCAACTATGATTTTTGAAAAATTCACATTATTTTCAGAATTACAACCCATTGAGATAATTATCGGCGTTTTTCTTAAAATTTCTCCCCTCTGTTGTCGTAAAACATGGATAAACCCACTTCTAAGTTACATATTTCAAACATTCTAGTTGAGCCTCTGAACAGAGGTCTTAGCTGTATACAGGCAAAATATTATTATAATAGAAGCATTTTTCACAAAAGGAGAACATTTGGAAAAAAGATTATTCTAAGTTAATTTTTTGCCAAAATATTGTATTTAAATAAAAAATTTTGTCAAAATGTCCTTGAAGCAATTTTATGCATATATTCTAATCTAAGTGACACTAAATATGAAAATTATCCATTTATGCGCTTTTGAAAATCACGGTTCGGAACGTAGTCGGATACCTTAAATATAAAATGGAATATTTTATATTTTTCCCTAATGAAAATGTAGTGCTACTTATTGCAGTTAAAAGTTTTTAAAGATTTTATAAGTACTGTAAAATCCAGCGTATAACACGCACCTATATTTTCAAACTATATTTTTTAATTTTGGGGGTACATTCGCCGTATAACGCGCACCCCCTTTTTTTTACCAAGAGCCTGAAATGCGCGTGCGCAATGCTCTTTGTTTTGAAGTCATTTATTCGAAGCATTATCCCAGACTTTTGAAGACTACAGTTGGACCCCGATTTAATGAATTCATCGGAACCGAATATTTTGTTATATCGGGGTCCAAATAAAATACAAATTTTTCGCACTCACCTTTTGTAAATTCTATAATAATAATAAGGTGACCAACTTTTTTACAATTCAAACAAAAATACACTAATTACACTTACATCCATTTTAATTATTTATTTAAAAAAGTATTTTTTTCCATGAAATGATTTTTTGTTTGTTTGCCAATTACCATTTTCTAATACAGTAGAACGTCTTTTATCCGAACGTTTATTATCCGAGAACGAGAAATATCCGTCCACGTCATTTCAAAATTACGTGGTCCGTTTTTGAACAAGTGTCAATCATAATCATCCGTACGTGTATATCCGAACGAGAAATACGTTTTCGAACAGTGCAGTGTTTTCGAACAGTCACCAGTTGCTTCGCGTGAGGCCAAAAGTGACGGGAAAACCCAAGGTCAGGGATATTTGGGGAATTTCAGTTGTGTGATTTGGTCAACATCTGCACGGAATATTAGGTCAGTTTGTTTCCAAGTGAGGGGGTGTATACGGGCTCTTTTGTTTAGTTGTGAACTGCTATGACGTCGGATTCAAAACGGAAGCGCAATGTCTTGAACATTGTCCCTGTCGACGATGAAACGGATGAAGACGAGGACAACAACAACGAATGAAGCAAGGGTCCATCAAATGCTGACACGTTTTCTGCGTTAGAGACAGTTATGGAGTGATACGAACAACAATCAGAGTGCTGTCCTACTCAACTACTGCTGCTTTAGATAATGAGAGACCTTGCAGCGAAAAAACGAAGATGTGCAGTGGTACGGCGAAAAATAAGTGATTATTTTCCCCAATAAAGGTAAAATTGCGACATTTTGCACCTATTTTGCTTTTTCTTCCAGCACATTTCCCGCATGTGATGTGATTTTCAATATTCGTATAGTGTGCGGTTTCATATACTGCATGGGTCACATTCGGTTTTCGGTTATCCGAACAATCGCGTATCCGAACGGTGTCCGATCCCAATTGATTCGGATAAACGACGTTCTACTGTATATTGAAAATTTCGGATCAAGAAATATCCTTGATATGGAACTTGATATGGCTGCAGTTAAAGTATCAGCATTCGATCTTTATTTCTCACTTGTCCAGAAATCATTACCAATTGAAAAAAAAAAACGCTTTCAACTGCTGCACTAGTTTCAGAGCATCACAACGTAAATTCAAAAATAACTAAATTTTCATATAGAATGTGTTAATTTTTGAAATGGTTAAATATTTCCACCCATCTTTTATCAATTTCAAAATGCTGATTTTCCCATTGTTCTAATTTATCTCAGAATTTAAATATACACATTCAGTCTTCCAATTTCTTCCCACAGATAATTGTTATTGAACTTAATATCAGGCATTTCTTTCGATAAAAACTCAACACTATGAAAAACTTATTTCCAGTGATATTTGTTTCAGACCATTCTTTGACATATTGGAAACATGTTTGGTAAAAATTCTGCACTTCTTTGCTAAACTTTTTTATTATGTCCGGATTTGATTCTTCTATAAGTTGGACAATTTTCTTTTCATTATTAATAAGGTGACGAATCATCCTCCTTTTATAGGTTCTGTCCTTCCTCGAAAAGTGTCCTCCTACTTGTCCTCCTTTTCAATATTTTAAAAAAAATTGTTTATCTCTATTCAGAGACCAAACATGTTTCCAAATTGCTGAAGAATGGTCTGAAACAAATATCACAGGAAATAACAGTTTTCAATGGTGTTTTTTGACTTCATCGCAAGTAAATTGGGCTGATATAGGAAATTGTGTTGAGTTTTTATCGAAAGAGAAATGCCTGATATTAAAATCGATGACAATTATCTGTTTAAATATGCATTTAGTCTTCTAATTTATTTAAATTCTAATTAATTGGAACAATTGGTAAATCAGCACGCTGAAGTTGATAAAAGATGGGGGAAATACTTAATCATTTCAAAAATGAACACTTTCCATATGATAATTTAGTTGTTCTTGTTGAATTTACATTGAGATAACCTGTAACTAATGCAGAAACTGAAAGAGTTTTTTCAGTTGGTAATGATCAGGATTCAAGATGGTGTGAAATCAAGATTGAACGTTGATACTTTAGCTACAGCACTTACTGTAAAGCTCAATATAAAGGATATTTTTTGCTCCGAAATTTCCGATGTATTAGCGAATGATATATTGACAAAAAAGAAATATTCAGTGAGAAAATACTCGTTTAAGTAAATAACTAGAAAGATCGCAAGCGTAATTAGCGTATTTTTATTTGAATTAATAAAAGGTTTCATATTGTAACTTAAATTTTTTGCGCGCGTCCTCTTTTTCATTGTAAAAAACTGTTCACCTTATTATTAAATAAATACATTTTTTCTTCAAATCGTGGTTTTTGTTGAAGGACAAAATTGTTTAAGATAAGACTAATTTTTTGTGGCTGAAATATGTTCACCGTCAATCTTTTGAATCGTTTTGTGGAAAATAGATGCCTGATTAAGTACAAAATGCATAAATATCTTATTAGATAATTCATACAGTACTGTGGCACAGTACGCATAATAGTTCGGCCTGGCACCTCTGAATACAGAGATTTACAGATTAGTTTTAAAATGTTGAAAAGGAGGACAAGTAAGAGGACACTTTTCAAGGAGAAGAGGAGAGAACATATAAAAGGACTGTCCTCCCTGAAGGAGGACGATTGGTCACCATAATAATAAGCAACTGCATACAATAAATATCCATAGTTAGAAATTACACACTTTTATTTGACGACTAAAAATGCTATTAATGAATTATTACGCACCAGTTAATTTGAAATTTTAAAATACTGACTACTAAATGTTTGAAAACATTTTTTGATTCTCGACTCGAAAGCGTTTTTTTCAACTCTATAAAGAGAAGAAAATAATGCATCTTGCTCTATATTAGAGAGGTATGTTTTCAGTGTACAAGCAATATAAAACATTAGAAAATGTGTCAATTTTGATAGGATTTTCATTATGCATTTCTTCATTCTGTTATTCATTGGCTCCGACGAATCAACAATTTCTTTCAACTTCAGTTACACAGATAGGTAGTTCGTCAACAAATGTTTTTTATTATTAAAATCTTAAAATATACCCTTCATTGTGGAGAGAGATGAGAAAAAGGAATTTCCTGTCCTACTCGAGACTCACACGATAGGTTACACTCATGACTCGCCTGCACCGGAACAGAAAAGTTTCGGAACTGGAAAGTATTTTGTTTCCCAGCTACTGAAATAATTCGTTAATTCGGGGTTTTTTATTCGTTAAATAGGGGTCGCTTCTTGGCCTATCGGCTAAGATCAAATTGTAATACAATAAACAGATCTTTTTCCTGATCTTCGAGTTGGGAAATTCGGGATCAATACTTAAATCTCTGGTATCTCTTTTAGAATATTTTATGCTTATTATGGTAATCCGAACGATGACGCCAATCAAAAAAGCCAGTACTTACAAATTGTGTTGTAAAGATATCTTTACTAAACAATTTAAATGAAAAAAAAAAATGATTTAGTTTTATGGAATAGCTGAGTCATGCGTGGTTTATTTTCTCTCCATTCACTTAAGTTTTATTATAATATGAACTGCTAATTTTAAGCCATTCTCATCAACCAGAAATTTAAAATTTGCCACTTGTTTGGGACCCTGTTCTACACTGCTGGCCACCGTAAATGCAACACCCTGAAGGAAGCATGCAAATAACATGAAATTTACAACATGTATTAGCGGAGGTGAGATCTGCAAATGATTAGAATTTCAGCGCAGACACACATCACGCGCGCCTGTGACGCCACCTCAAAGCTCTATTTAAGGCTTGGAGATTTCAACGATTTCAAGTTCGGCAATTGTGTTTTTCTTGTGCTTTTTTAAAAAACGATCAGTTATGTCTCGTAGAAAACAGCGATCGGCTTTTGATCAAGTATTCGAGTTCGATAGAGAAAGGATAGTGGCCTACCGAGATTGTGGATTATCTTTCAGGAAAATTGGTAGTCGTGCTGGACGAAAACAAACAACTGTAATGCGGATATGTGACCTTTGGATGCAGGAGGGTACGATGGGCCGACGTGGTCGATCGCATCCACCTCAGTGCACCACTTCACGTGAGGACAGGCAAATTGTGCGCATGGCAGTGACGGATCGCTCAGTCACATCACGAACCGTAGTACAGCACATTGAGTCTGTAACGCATCATTCAGTGTATGCGCATACCATTCAACGCCGTTTACAGCAGAGTGGTCTGTCCGCAAGACGCCCATTGCTTGGTCTACCCTTGACGCTGAACCACAAGCGTCTCCGCCGCCAATGGTGCGATGAAGGAAGGATGTGGGCGGCAGAATGGAATGAAGTTGTCTTTACTGACTGTCTGCAACACCACGATGGTCAGATTCGAGTCTGGAAACACCGTGGAAAGAGGATGCTGAACAGCTGCGTTATGCACCCCCACACTGGCCGTGCACCGGTTATTATGGTATGGGCGGTATTGGATATCACTCCTAGTACACATTGCCGGTACTTTAAACAGCCAGCGCTACATCTCCGAGGTGTTGGAACCAGTTGTCCTTCCTTACCTTTAGGGCTTCGCCACAGCCATATTTCAACAGGATAATGCGCAACCACACGTGGCACGCATTGTCCAAAGGTTCTTCGTCAATCTCCAGATTGAATTGCTTCCATCGCCGGCTCGCTCTCCGGAACTTTCGCCGATAGAAAACATGTGGTCCATGGTTGCTCAACGATTGACCCAAATTACACCCCAGCTGCCACACCAGATCAATTTTGGCAACGTGTGGTAGCTGCTTGGTCTGCTGTACCCCAAGAACACATCCAAAGTCTCTTTGAATCAATGCCGAGGCGTGTGGCAGTGGTGATCTCCAACAATGGCGGCTACTCTGGCTACTGATTCTGG
Source organism: Trichonephila clavipes (assembly GCA_019973935.1). Lineage (NCBI taxonomy): Eukaryota > Metazoa > Arthropoda > Arachnida > Araneae > Nephilidae > Trichonephila > Trichonephila clavipes. The sequence continues at coordinate 736,345 of BMAU01017533.1, read as the reverse complement.
CAGGAACCGCACTTCACAGAAGTCTATAAATTTAATCATTTGATACTTGGTCAACATGTTATCTACAAAATAAATTTTGTTGTGCTATCTCTTGTCTTTCTTGGTATTGCATTTACGGTGGCCAGCAGTGTACTAATAAATCAATATCTGTGGTAAAAATGTTAAGCCAAGTACGCTCTACGCTCTCAACTTCATATTCGGCTTCACTGGGTATGGGACTGATTGATGATGGTATTGCCATTTTATTTCCTTCATCGTGTGTGACATCCATTGATTTAGTGTTTGCATTGAAACGGATTATAACTGATAATATTAAGAGTGCGTTTAAGCAGAATTTAGTTTTAAAATCTGTAATAAAAAAATCCATTGGAAATTCACAAAAATATTGTTTTTTTCACTTCTCTTCTTCTTTAAAGTGATCTTTCATGGTTTTACAAATGTCGCTTTATTTAAGCGTTTCTCAAATTGTGGGACGCGCTCCTCTAGGGAGGGGTATGTTAACCCTACTTGTATGGCGCGAGAATATCAAGTCGAAAATAATAGATTTTAAAAAAAAAGTATTAATTTACCGAAAGGAAGCAAATATATATAATTTTTATTCATCCACTCAAGTTCAAATACATTTTTTTAAGCTTGTAGTGGATGACACTTGATGTTATAATCCAGTTTTTTCAAATATTAATTCATTAATTTAATTTAATTAATTTTAGTTTTAAATTATATGGGAGAAAAAAATTAAATTTATTCCGAATGAAGGCAATAGATGGCGACTGTATACATTGATTATCCAAACTACCTTTGGTACCCAACTTCCCGGTATGGAAAATTGCAAGGACACACACATTCGCCTTTTTTATTTTGCCACTCAATATTGTGATATGTATGTACATATTTATTATTTTTTTTGTAATTATTTAATAAAAAGTTTCTTAAATAAAATTTTTCTTTGTTTACCTAAGTAGGAATTGACTTAATTTTTTTTATAATACTTGTACTGATATAGTTATAAATGTATCAGTACCGCACAATGGCGTAACGTACCCCCCCCCCACTTTGCGAGGGGGCAGGGACTCTAAGGGGCCCAAAGCTTGAATATCGCTAAGTACATATTTGGGCTTGGTGCCCTACACTTGAGTTTGCAGGGGCCCCTTATATTCTCCGTTTCGCCGCTGATAGTGCACAATGTATTTGATAATTCATTTATCAATACAAAATTAAAAACAAGTTTAATAATTACTAGCGACTTCCATGAACTTGTCATATACAAAATTTAATACTTATGGTAAATTGTACGGTTTATAATCATAGTCGTATTGTAGCTTTACGTTTATAATTCGATACTGCAATGAGTATAGTTAGTCAACTCTATGCGTGGCAGCTGTACATGATATAGATTTTCGACATTATTTTTGTTTTATTTGTAAATTTTATCGTTTATTTAAATCATTCTAAACATATATAGAGTTAGGCTTATTTATTTCTAAGGATTTTTTTTTATGTTTTAATTTTTATAAACAACAGTGCATATATCTTTATTAAAGATTCTTTTGTGTGCTAAAACATTTCTTTTTCTCTTTTAATAGATCTGTCGATGCCGAATTTAGTTCTGCACCCTATATTCACGCGGAAAGCTGTCTCAGCTTGAATAATTTTGAAGTATATATAAATTATTTATTTGATAGCCAAGAAGGCTGCAAATTTTTTATATGCGTTAAACTTACTGGATTATAAAACAATTTTGTCATGAATAATTCACAGGAACGTGCTAGGACAAAATTTGTTGCTGAAGCAAGATCTGATTACTATGAATATCCTGATGATTGGTATGATGCCGAAAGTCATTTTAACAATCATCAATATAAAGCATCAACCAAAAAGAAAGATTCCAAATCTAAATTAAATGCATATAGTTCAAAGTATCAGCCCGTAAATAAAGCATCGAATCTAAAAATCGACCCTGAAATGAATTTTTGTATTCATGGACGTGTTAAAAGATATGAAGAAAAATGGAATCTATTTTATAGAAGTTATTTGTTTTGGAAAAAGGAAAGATCACTCACAATATCTAAATTAAAAGAACTTATGAAAGAAGTCCATGAAGACCAGTTGGCTTTCAACCAGATGAACGCTACATTCAAAGAATTAAATGTTAATTCTAGGAATTCGAGAGATGGAAGTAATTCAGCAACTGATTTTTTTGCTTCTCTTGGAACATTTCTGTCTGATGCAGCCAGTGGTATTACATCTATAACTCAGGCGGTCAATATAGAAAAATACAATACTGAATTCAAAGAAATTATGGAACATGATGTTGAAATAACAAAACCATTATACACAGCTAGATCAATGTGTTTGGAGCAATATAGAAATGTTGAAGAAATTATAAGGCATTACCATTCAGAAACGTTTGGAGATACCATGGAGAAAATATCTAAAGCTTTCAAAGTTGAAGATCTCTGGATGGAACTAAAAAGTGCCCAAGGAGAAAATGCTGTATCGGTCACATGCAATAGTTTGGATAAATTTTTCTTAAATGCTGTTAATACTGGAGTTTTGGGGAAAGTTTACAATTCTCTTGAGGAATATGTAAATATTAATCCTGCAGCTTTAGATGCCTGCAAATCTGCTGGAAAAGCCATATACGACGCCTATGATACATGGGGAAGAGATAAGAAAAAAGGATTATCAACTCAAGTGAGTTTGATTACAAATCAAATGTTAATACGTGATGAGATGGCAGAGCTGAATAAGCTTCGTTCTCTAGCTGATAATGAGGAAATGGTCCAGGCAAAATTAGAGTCTAATATTGATGAGGCTATCAAATCCTTACAATTTGAATTTAGAGAAATGAGCTCTCTGTTTTGAAGTATCTAGGAATAACTGGATTTTTGATACATTTTTATTTGCATTAAACATCTAATTTTTTTTAAAAAAAACTTGTTGTTCGAAATAATTTGAAATTTTTTTAAATTTTATTTTGGGTACTTTGGCAAATACTTTTTGAAGGAAATGAAAATTAATTTACAAATGCATTTTACTCATGAAATAAAATTATAATTTACTACATATATTTTATCAAGATAAAGAATGAAAATATTTTTGTTTTGCAATACTTTACGTTGATTTCATTTTTTTATACATATTTAAAATAAGTCCATAAGCTGTGATAACTACTCCTTGTTTATTATATATAGTATTAATGTAGATGGATTGAACATTTTAATGCTTTGTGTAAAATTCTTTTTTATACATTAATGATGTATGAAATAGGTTGTGGTTTTTGTTTGTTGCTTTGTATGCTTTCAACAAATAAAATGCATAAAAATAGCATATATGACTCATTATTTATGATAATGTTTTTGATTCATTTAAAAAAAAACTCTTAAACCTAATTGATACGATTTATGAAGTATTTTAAAGGTCATATACAGTCGGACCCCTATTTATCAGCCCCCTTTTTTTACGAATTGCGTGATTTAACGAATTATTCTTTTCCCCTATTAAAATGAACCCTACCCCCTATTTACTGAATAACTTACCTCGAATTATCTCACTAGGCGAAATTTTTTTTTTAATTTTGATTAGAAAACGGCGCATTTTATTAGTCCGAAACAGAAAGAGAATTTTTTTACTAATATCAAATTTCAATAGGAAAGGTGCAACCCATTATTAGACTTTACAGATGCAGATGAGTCATAAGTGTAACATATCGCATGAGTTTTGAATAGAACAGGAAATTCCTTTCTAATATCTGCCAACGGTACCAGTTTTTTTAGCAGCTGAATAAAAATGCAATTGCTCTAACTAATGATATCCCGTTAATACGAATGGACCCTGATATAACGAATAACCCCGAATTAATGAGTAAAATCTTCGATCCCGATGAATTCGTTAAATCGGGGTCTGACTGTATTTGAAAAACTGATGAAGCCCTCAACCCCACACACGATAAATTCTTTGAGCTGCGGTTAGAGAGATTAACATTATTCCTAAAAATGTTCAATTATTCTGACAGTAAAAATAGATATGTTTGATGTTCTTAGAAAGAAATTTTAAAAAATGTCGGCTTATGATTATTTCTTACGTAATTTAAGTGTACACATTTTATTTTTATTAATTTTATAAAAAAATTGTAATAGTTTCAGTTTGAACAAATTAAAAAAAATGTTTGATATGAGAAAGTTACTCAATACAATTTACTTCGGCGATTTTCAAAGCTGCACTAATTTCAGGGCCGCTTTTTCGCTTACGTCAGTGCCTCTCAAACTTTCAATATTTGCGACCCAATATTCAATCATAAATTTCATCGCGCCCCCTCCCTCATAAAATGACAATGCATTGAATTCAATAACACTATGCTTTGACACTAAAGCTACAGTATGACTTTAACCTCCGAAGTGCCACCAGTGTATATATACGTCTCGCTCAACCGGTGTGTTAAATCTCCATGACGTATATATACGTCTTTCAAAAGTACGATCTTTTCTGTGCACTGCTATCCAGTGCACAGAAATTCGGAATTCTATTATTCTGAAGTCTTTGGAATGTGTGACAAGCCCATGGGGTCACTGGTAATTATTAAACTTGCCCATAATTTAGTATTGTTAAATTAATTATACAATACATTGGGCAGTACTGATAAATCTAGAAGTGTATTATTTCAGTATAAATGTTAATTTTATTTTTTATTATGCCATAATGTTTTTTTTATTTGTTTAATTTCAGTAAATCAATTTTTTAAATAATCTTTTTTTTTGTTTTCGACTTTTAATATACTCGCGCCCCCTCGTAGAGTTATCACCCCCCCTAGGCGGCGTGCCCCACCGTTTGAGAAACGCTGGCATAGGCACGTGCCTAGGGCGCAAAAAATGGGAAGGCGAAAAAAGATAAGATCTACTATGGAAAATGAAAATCTTAACAGTGTGACGTTGCTACGCACTCAAGATGATATTGCAATGGAAATTGATTACAATGATGTTATTAACGATTTTGTCGGGAAAAAAATCGTTCGAAAAAACCTTCGTTGTGTGTGTGTACAAGTTGAATGACAGTGACTCAACAGAAAATATGAATGTCGAAAAGTAAAAGATAATACAGCGATAAGCGATGAAAAGAAATGATTATTAACAAGTTGAAAACAGTTCATACAATAATGTATACTCTATACTGTAATTGCAAACGATTTCATTAATTTACAAAAGGGTGGGCGGTCCGCGTGATGCCATAAAGTAAGAAATGATGCCGTAAAGTAAGTCACAAACCGTACCACTATTATTTCCTTATGACTGATAGTCCATAATACACGGCAGGTCCATAAGTGGTGGATAATGGAAATGACTATCCAAACACAGCAAAAACAAAGAAAGAGTTAAGGGAACCCTTCCAAAACAAAATAAGAAAAGTAAGAACTGAAGGAGGAAAGGGGGGGGGGTGCTTTGGAAATGGGGGCGTAACTATTGAAGTGCCTAGGGCAGGGATGGTGAACCTTTATCGATCAACGAGCCATTTTTTTCTAAAGAAGTGTTTAATGAGGTACAGACGTGCCGACAAATAAATTTGACTTGTGCTTATTGGGAAAATAATAAAACTAAGTACTAACAAAAAACTCAAAACTCTTTATTTACTATGAAAAAAATACCTTTTGCTCTGTATAGTTGTAAATGTTTTAGTTATAGGAGTAATTCAAATTATAAAGTAACAATTAGTGTGACTTCTAATGATGCAGGTTGGATGACAAATTACTTACATTAGGTTTGTAAGATGTTACTATTAGTAAAATGCATGCTGAATTGGAGTTATCTGCCAAACGGTTTTTAAGCAATTAATTAGTTTTGCCGTGGCTCACTTTTTTGACAAGAGGATTTGTGATTCGTTTCAAAATGCCATTTTACCTACGATGTTGTGCATAGTACAGTTCCAGAACATAAAACACAACCACTTTGTCGCCTTTACTAAAAATGCCATATTTCTATATTCACCAAGTTTAAAATTATCTGTTACGCATACTATCTTGCACTTTTTGTTCTTTTGCTGAACTATGTTAAATGACAGTTAAAAATAGCAAATATAGCACAAATAAACTTTAAAATACAGTAGGATCAACGAAATTGACCATGCTATGCGTAGACCAGGGGAGGGCAGACTTTTACATGGCACGGTCTACTTTTAATTTTTTCATGGTGTCGTGGTCCACCATGTGACGTAGTTGTAATAAGCAGAAAAAAAGCTCAACATACACAATATTTGTATTACAACAATAATCAATACAGAATATGTATACTTACCTTCATAACTACAGCAGAAAAACAAAACTTACTCTTTTAAAACTACGTTTTAAGTAAAACGCAAAATACAAAAAAAAAAAAAAAAAAAAAACATAATAATTATACCTATAAATTTAATATCAAATTATGCATTTTCAAACAATTCACAATGCATCACAAATTAAGTAATTTTCCCTTAAAATTAGTTTTTATAGCTATAGTCTCAATAGACGACTTAGTCTTCGTATTATCTGCCCCAATCTTGAATACCTCTGTATATTACACTGCTGGACAATTGCTAAGGACGGATAACACTATCATCCATAGCAACCACAAAATGAAAGGAAGCAAAGTGTGGAAAATTAGAATAAATGCGGGATATTAGTAAGAAGAAGTATGAGTATATGCAAATTTTTTTTCCCACGTCTGTTCATCACGTGATAGCGTTCATAAGAGCTTTAAAGGTTTTGACGCGTGTGGACAGTTGTTGTTTCAAGTCAAAGTTTTACAGGAAAGATTTAATAGACAAACTTAAAATTTTTGGCATGTCTTCCCGACATCACATAGAGGATTTTATGCGTGGTCGAATTATTGGAAAGATCGAAGAAGGGCGAAAAATAACAGATGTTGTCAGGGAGTTCGACATCGCTCACAGCGTTGCTTCGCGGCCGTGGAAGTCATTTAAAACTACTGGAATGTGTAGTAGACGGCACGGGGGAGGTCGTGTTAGAAGTACGACGCCTGCAGAAGACAGATATATCGTCCTATCAGCAAAAAGGAACAGGCGCACCACAGCTCAGCAGGTGGCAGATCAGTTTCTTGCTGCCTCAGGAAAGCAGATCTCTCGAAAGACTGTTGCCAGACGTTTGAGGGGAGGAGGACTATACGCACGCAGACCTGTTGTGTGTGTCCCATTGACCAGACAGCACCGTACTGCCCGTTTGCAATGGTGTCGTGAGCATCACAATTGGACTGGCATGACTGGGCATGCGTACTATTCTCAGATGAGTGTAGGTTCAGTCTGTCATCGGATTATAGACGCCAACTGATCTGGCGCGAGAGTGGTACTGCTTATCGTCCAGAAAATATCCAGGAAAAGGACCGATATCCGACATGCAGTATCATGGTGTGGGCCGGCATCATGATCAATGGCCGCACGCGCCTACATGTGGTTGCGAATGGGACTATGACGGGCCAACGATACATTAATGAAGTTCTACTTCCTCATGTTCGTCTTTTCCGTGGTGCTGTCGGTGATAAATTTGTTTTTATGGACGACAACGCAACATGTCATCGAACACTCGCTGTTCAGGATTGTCTAGACAGCGAGGGTATTCAACGTCTCGTATGGCCAGCGCGTTCTCCAGATCTAAACCCTATTGAAAATGTGTGGGATGCTTTGGGGAGGCAAGTTTCTGGTCGAAGCTATCCTCCGACAAACAAGAACACCCTCATCCGTGCACTCACAGAGGAATGGGATAAATTGCCTCAACAGCTGCTGGATAATGTTGTGCAAAGTATGGTACGACGTGTGGAATGTTGCATCACACTCCACGGTGGACATATCCCGTACTGATACCTTTCTTTAAGGTGCCTGCTGACTTTTAGATGCATTGTTCCATTTCTCCGTACGCAGATCAAATGAACATTTTTTTTCTTTCAGATGTTTCACAGCTTTTGTACTTTCCAGAACAATACATATTCTTTATTCTAATGTCTGAACAGTGTGGCAACTCTATTTTATCCTACTAGGCCTCATGTCTCGCTTAATGTTATGCTACATAGCAATTTGTGATCCGTCCTTAGCAATTGTCCAGCAGTGTATTACTAACTGCTAATCTTACACTGGATTCTAAGTGGTCGTCTGTGAAACGGGAATATGTTGTCTTAATTATATTCTTCGTTGAAAATGTAGATTCTCACAGGTAGGTAGAGCGAAAGAACGATGTTAAATGAATTGCAGCTTTTTTTAAAATTGGGATACTTTACTTTGACCAATAGATTCCAAAAGTTATTCTTTACAAATTACGTCCTTTTGAAAGAGAAAAGCTTCGTTTTCTTCGAGAGATAAAGAAAACATGTAACATACACTTGCTAGAAAAAGTCTGAGTTCACCCATAAGAAATCATATAGCAAAGGTAAGATTTAATAGAAATATAATTTTTTTTAATATAAAATTTCACGAATTTGTTTACTATTATTTAAATATTGAGCATGCAAGAATTCGTTGATTTTGAATTAAAACTACTTAGGATAGCGGGAGTTTTGTAGAAAAATACACAAATAGTAGGCACAAAAAGTCTGCGTTCACTATTTGAATATTCTTGGTTCTTGGAATTTGTATCAACAGGCAACAGAGTTTTTGCATTGAGTTATCAAGCAAAATAGCTTAAGAAAATTGTGACGCAATAATTGTTACGTTTTTGTGAGATACGAAGCAATTAAGGACATGGAAAATAAAAAGAAGGAAATTAGTACCAGTGAGCGTAAAATTAATGTGAAAATGTGAAAAGATGGAAAAAGTCGTCGGGATATAGCCAGATCCATTAGACGGCAGTATTCATCTATCCAGCATGTTATTTATAACCTTAAATCTTCAAGAGTTTACACATTGTAACGTCACTTCTCGAAAACATCAACATCTAGTCGGCTTTCTTTGTGGACCCGACACCCACACGTGCATCTTGCAGGTGCAACGCAACCCCTGTTTGACCCCCCGAGGAATCTAGCTCGTCGACCGGAAGATGAGGGGAGAGATGCTTTTGAACTTGCACGGGAGCGGTAACCAACGAATCCTCCTCTCACAAAATATTGGACTCTAACAATCTATAATTAAATTTAATAACTTTACTGTATCATTTAGTAAATAATATTCAATAGTTGTGACGTAAATAAATTCCATATTTTAATTAACCAAGAATACGCTACCGTTATTCTTTCAAACGTTACAGCTTAGAGATTTGGTGGCAGCGCTTTGGGATAAAAAGTTAGCATTCAGGACCCGTGAGAGGAGGAAATTTTGGGTTTTTACGGTCGGACCGCAACACAGGGAGAGAAAAAGACATGTTCGGAAGCCGTGCTGCAATTGAATTCAGCTTCGGAGAAAAAGAGCGTCCTGCTCAAAGAAGATCAAACTGATCTATAGTGTTAACGGCGAGAGTGTCCGAAGGGAAAGCGATTTTCGGAAGCCGTGCTGCGATCGAATTCATCTTTGAAGCCGTGCCACGAGTGAATTCAAGGCTGGTCAAACTGACCACACTTTTGTTAAGGGTGAAAGATTCAAGATTGGTCAAAAGGACCATTGTTCACACGGAAGAGTTCAAAACCCCTAGTGCACATAATTTGTTTCTGACAGCAAGCTGAGTACTTCAAATGGGTGAGTACTGTTATATTTTTGAGTTGCAAACTGCATATTGTATTAGGAATTTTGGTTAAAGTGTTCTTTACAAATTTTGAAATACTTAGTGTTTTTCTTGCATGGGAACAGTGTTATTTTGTTTCTAGAGAATTGTAATTGTATTTCAAGCATTGTGTGCAATTTTAGCTTAAGATTTATTGTGTTTTAAGTCTCTTGAATTATTTTGATTATTTTTAGTGTTAAGTTTTTCTTTGTGTATTTCTGTGTATGCATGGGACCAGTGTTATTGTATTAATAGAGAATAGTAACAATAGTGAAAAATTTAGCGTGAGAGAGAGAGAGAGAGAGACATTTATTTGATATTGTTTAAAAAATGGCTTTCCTTGGTAAAGGGAAAAAACAAGACATGTTGCAACTTGCTGAGGAATTAGGAATAAATGCCACTTTAAATATGACTGTCCCTAGCATAAAAATTGCAATCACTAACAGTGAAGGTTATGAAGAGGAATTTGTTAAAAATCTGTATGAGACTATCATTGCAAACGGAAAAAGATTAGAGGAGTTAGAAAGGGATGAAAAAAAAAAAGATTGGAGGAGTTAGAAAGGGCTGAAAAAATGAGATTAGAGGAGTTAGAAAGAAGTGAAAAAATGAGATTAGAGGAGTTAGAAAGAACTGAAAAAATGAGATTGGAGGAGTTAGTAAAGGAGCAGGCACACATTAAAAGAGAAAGAATTACAGCTGAAATTTGATTTAGAAAGGTTTAAAATAGAATCCGGATTTAGGGTAAACGATGAATCAAACGATTCTACAAATGCATGTTCTGTAACCTCTAATTTAAACTTAAAAAATTGATCCCAGATTTCGATCCTAAGCAGTCAGATATTAGTTTATATCTAGTGATCTTCGAACGCCAGGCTAAAAGGGCGTCAATAGAAAAGAAAGAGTGGGTGGGGCAATTATTGGGTTTGTTACCCCTAGAGATCGTGCAATTTATTGCTCGCGAACCGGAGGAACAAGCCGAAAATTACGATTATGTAAAGAAATTATTACTTAAAAGATTCAAGTTAAGTCCGGAGGTCTTTCGGCAAAAATTTGTCCAACACCAGAAAAAATCCGATAGCACCTGGAAGGATTTCACTTTTGAAATTACGAATTATCTAGATGAGTGGCTGATTGGCTTAGAAATAAATACCTTTCAAGATCTTAAAGATCTAATGGTGGTAGATCAATTAAAAACGCGCCAATGCTAGTTTGAAAGATCATTTTTTAGATAATTGAGCAAAACCTTAAATCAGCTACTCAAATAGCAGAACTCTGATAATTATGTTTACGTCCGAAAGATAAATTCGAAACCCATGGATAGCTGGGGCAGAAATGATAAAATTTTGACATACTCAGGGGTCAAGGAAAAAGAAAATAGATTTGGAAAAACTTCCCCCAGATTAGGAGCTTCTGTTCCGGAGAGTACTAGAGAGAGAACTTTTGAAAAACGCGTGATACAAAGATGTTATCATTGCAATATGCCTGACATATAAAGCCGTTTGCCCTAAATTAATAAAAACAAAACGACGGAAACTCTCAATAATATTGAAGGAAATGAAAACCCGGATTTTCTTAATTCATATACAACAAAGGGCTCTGTGAATGGTCACGAGATAGACATTCTTAGAGATACAGGAGCGACAATAGATTTAGTATGTGCAAAATACATAAATCCTTCTTCTCTGGTGAAAATGTTTGGGTAAACAACCGTTAAGCCCAGAATTAGTTTGTTTACCTTTATGGTCGTGGAAATTTCCGGAAATTTTGGAACGGTGCAAACTAAGGCAGCGGTTTGTGGAAATCACTTAAATCAACACGGTCGATATTTGCTTGGAAATAAAACGGCCGAGCTAATAAAAGGAAATTTAGGCTATAATTTCCTGCCAGTCGAAATATTGAATGCTGTCCAAACAAGGTCTCAAGTCAAAGCGGCTAGAGAAGAAAGGGGAATAGATAGTGGTGATGCTAAAAAGGGGAAGATGAGGTTATAATTGTTTCTTCGGATGCAGAGAACGAAATTTTAATACCTGCACTCCAGGAATATGTTTCGGAATTAGCGCTGCTAAGGTTACGCGAGAAAATTTAATCAATGCTAAAAAAATAGCGAGAGATTAAACCCTATACGAACAGGCAGCCGGTCAAGTGCAGGTTACCAATCAGGTTTATTCGCTAGAGAAGGAATTATTGGTCAAAAATCGTGAAGATAAGTTAGGTAACGGGGTGAAGTTAATAAATAGATTAAAAAGATGTCAAGAAGTAGCAATAAATAAAATGGAGGAAATGCAAGTTAAGCGGAAAACTTGGTATGATAAAAACGCAGTAAAACGTGAATTTAAGGATGGGGATTTAGTCCTAGTGTTAGCTACATCCCGAACAAATAAATTAGCAGTGCAGTGGATAGGTCCTGGGACAATTTTAAATAAAATTTCGGAAACGAACTATTTAGTGAAATTCCCGGCAGACGCGAAACATCTCAAATCTATCATATAAATATGCTAAAACCATATTACAAAAGGCCAGAACACGTTAACGTAATTATTAATGATGAGACAAAAACTCTCTCGCAGACCAGGAATTAGAAATCCCATACTTAGAAAACAATTCTCTCGTTTATGATTTCGAGGACGTAATCTAGGCTAGCGAGTTGAACAAACACCTTCACGACAAACAAATGGATCGACTGCCCGAATTATTATGTAAATACTCTAAATGTTTTTCAAACAGTCCCGGTTTAACTAATCTGGTGAACACGAAATCCAGTTAGTTAGCGATCAACCAGTTAGGGACGAAGCCTCGAATGTCGCACCGACAAAATGAAATCTTAAAAACGAAATTAACCGAATGTTAAAATTAGGAATCATTGAGGTAGGAGAATCGGATTACATGTCCCCCTATGATTTTTGTTGAGGTAGCTGGGAAAGAACTCGTCCATGTATAGATTACAGGAAATTAAACGGGATCATTAGAACGGAATATTTTCCTCTTCCGAAAATCGAAGAACGCGTAGAAAAAGTATCGGCGGCTAAATTTATTACCGTCTTAGACCTATCTAAGGGATATTAGCAAATACCTTTGAGTAAAACTGCACAGACACGCAGCCTTCTGTACTAGCTTTGGTACATACAGACCCCTAAGGATGAGTTTCGGGATTAAAGAATGCTCCATATTTCTTTAGTAAACTCATGGCTGAATTACTTTAATGGACAAGAGGATTTCGTTGTCCCGTATCTATACGATATCGCAATTTTCTCAGATACGTGGGAGTCGCACCTTAAACATGTGGAAACGGTTCTGCAGAGAATAAAGAGAGCTAAGTTAACGATAAAACCTTCAAAGTGTAAGTTTGCGCAACAAAATGTCAAATTTTTGGGTCACATTGTGGGTCAGCGTTTTCGCACCCCTTTCGAGATCAAAGTTCAGGCTGTTCTAGAGTTCCCTACACCTCGCACGAAAACCCAAATACGTGCTTTCTTAGGTATAGCGGGTTATTACCAAAAATATATAAATCTGTTCTCGGTAATGGCTGCTCCGTTGACGGATGCGTTGAAGGGAAGAGCAAAGAAGGGAGAAATTACGTGGACGACTGAGTGTGAAAATGCATTTCGAGAACTAAAAGGGAAACTAATTGATAAGCCCGTCTTGTACGCGCCAAATTTTGAACGAGAATTCATTTTGTTCAAACGGACGCTTCAAACGCAGGTATGGGAACAGTTTTAACTCAATTAAATGAACAAGGTGAGGAGCATCCAATCCTTTACCTGAGTAAGAAATTTTCAGAGGTAGAGAAGCGTTATTGTACGACAGAGAAGGAATGTGCTAGTATTGTTTTCTCAATTAAAAGGTTACATTATTACTTAGATGGAAATTCATTTTTAGTTATGACCGATCACAACCCGTTGGTGTGGTTGAATAGAAACGTTAGTTCTAACCCTAGATTGATGCGATGGGCTTTGGCTTTGCAACTATATAATTTTAGAATTGTACATCGGTCGGGTAAAAGTCCCAAAAATGCAGATAGTCTCAGCAGATCGGTGATAGATAATTAGGACTTGTTAGCAATGTTCTCTTGCTCATGAATAATAATTGTTGCTTATAATGTTTTTTTTAGTTAAAGATTAATAATTGTATTAATTTTATTTATTTACTAGTACTGTATATCATATCGAATGGAGATGCGTGTCAAAAGATAAAGCCATGAAAAGTAAATGTATTAATATGCTTAATTTTGTGTATAGGGTTTTAAAATATACATGAGTATTTAGTTTACGCAAGAGGCATATTGTGAAAAATATTGTGTGTGTAAGGTTGTACACTTCGCATATCATATCAACATGTCGTTAGTATAATTTTTATTAAGTATCGTGGCGAAGAATATTTTATGTTTAAGGTCTTACACTAGCATTTGATGTAACATGTTGTTAGTATAATTGATAATAGGCATTGTGATAGGAGTGTTTGTATTTTTATTTAATGTTATAGTATGTTTTCTTACATTGCTATTGATCATTTTCGTACTATGGATTTGTGTAAGTTCCCTAGCAAGAACACTCACTCACTAGAAATAAGTAATTCCAAATTTAGTTCAGCGTTTTCTTTAGTAATTAAAATTGCAGCTCAGAAATATAGTGGTGCTTGATGAAAGGATGTGTCGGTAATCTGTCAGTTGTCTCATCGACATTCCATTAAACTTTTCTCAACGGAAAAGTTCTATAAGAGAGGGTGTGACAAATCTATACGGAACTTTATCACTAACCTTCTGAGTCGTCCTTTTTAGAGAAATTTAATTCCCTACCTATTTCCAATCAACTCCAAAAAGCGGACAGGATTCCTTGTTATGCAGATTAGATAAAGTATTTAAGTCAAACGGAATAGTAAAGTTAGAGCAGTAGGAGATAGAGATTGAAGCAGAAAGTTATAGTGAAGTTAAATTGAAGATTTCTTGTTGGATGATTTAATCTCAGATAAAAGCTGAGCTGAATTGCAGTGTGGTAAGTATTAGTCTTATTATTGCGAATGAAATTAAAATTAAATGTTCAATAAGAACATAGAATATAATTCTGGGATCTCTTATCGTGGTAATCTCTGCGTGATCGTTATTTAATTGTTAATTAATTGGATCATTAATTAAGTTAATTTAAAGGATATTACCTTTAAAACCTCATAATACTAGTTAGATATATTTGTTAAAAAGTCTTTGATTCTATTTGGATAAGATAACCAAATAAAGAAAGTTGTTTATAAAAATGGCTACTGGTTCTTATCTGAATCCTATTTATTCTCGTTCTCAAAGTGAAGTCCAAGGAGACCTTCACAAGGGCGAGAGCTGTAACGTCACTTCGGAAAACATCAACATCTAGTCGGCTTTCTTTGTGGACCCGACACCCACACGTGCATCTTGCAGGTGCAACGCAACCCCTGTTTGACCCCCCGAGGAATCTAGCTCGTCGACCGGAAGATGAGGGGAGAGATGCTTTTGAACTTGCACGGGAGCGGTAACCAACGAATCCTCCTCTCACAAAATATTGGACTCTAACAATCTATAATTAAATTTAATAACTTTACTGTATCATTTAGTAAATAATATTCAATAGTTGTGACGTAAATAAATTCCATATTTTAATTAACCAAGAATACGCTACCGTTATTCTTTCAAACGTTACAACATCCAAACCTCTTTTAAGTCGTCCATCTTAACTCACAATCAGAGAAAAACGAAGTATGACATCAATGGTGAAAAGAAAATCCGTGTTTGTCTACTACTTAAATAGCAACAGACATTCACGAGCAGTTTAACAAAAATATATTTGGGCGGATACTACAAGAAAAATCTTGAAAAAGGCCGGTTACCATAGTCGAGTGGTACGCAGAGAGCCTTATATTTCAATGACCTACCGGCTTAAGTGGCTAGCTTTTGAAAAAGATCGTATACATAAGCCTCTTGAGTTCTGGAGGATTGTGATATTCTCTGACGAGTGCAAATTTTGTATCTTCGGCATAAAAGGTTGTAAATTAGTCTGGAGAAAACCTTGCACAGCGCTTCAAAAATAATATTTAGTACCAATTGTAAAGCGCGGCGGTGGTAGAGTCATGGTGTGGGGGTGCATGGCGAGCAATGATGTTGGCAAGTTGGAGTGTATATAATCAATTATGAACAAATATGATTACTTTGATGTCCTAAAAAACAATGTAGAGGAAAGTGCCACCTAATTCGGCTTAGGATAATCGTTTCGTTTTCAACACGGCAACGATCCTAAGCACACCGCTGAGATTGTGAAACTTTGGCTCTTGTATAATGTCCCAAATCAACTGCACATGTCCCCACAGTCATCTGATCTGAATCCTACAGAACACCTATGAGATTTGTTGGAACGTAGGATTCGTCAACACAATGTATCTAGCAAGGATATGCTGAAGAGTGTTCTTAGACCAATGAGAAAAGATAAGTGCTGGAAAACCCCCAAGATTTGTTAGTTCAATGCCGAAACGACTTCAGGAGGTTCACAAAAGATGAGATTAACCAACCAGCTACTAAATAGCCCATTATTCTCTTTTTAAATAATTTTTATAGTTACTACTAAAACAGTGAACGCAAACTTTTTCTACTTGATTTTTGTTATTATCGTTACAAACCTGTCTTTATTTTAAAATATATGAAGGCAAACCAAATTTACTTTTATTATTCTGAATATACTTAAAATGAACTAATTAAAATCTAATTATAAAATTTGTTTTTTAAATTCCTGTTTTTAAACTTATTTTTCATTGTTCATGTACGCAATAGTACGTGAACGCAGACTTTTTCTAGCTAGTGTATATTTAGTTATATTTTTCACATCAACGTTGCCAAATGAGTAACCCATGAATGCAACTTTAGTGGGATTCTAGTCTAGTAAATTCTTGAAAATGTCTCTCAAATTTGGTTTGGAGTTTTATTCACGGGTGTTTTCATTATCTTGGTAACCACCTGTGTTTCTTTTAGTATGTTCGTCTAAGATTTTATGTGAAGGCGGTCACCCCAAAATGTCTTGGCGGTCCACCTGTCTATCGCGATCGACTTAATGTCCACCCCGGGCGTAGACAAATTTAACATCATAAGCTTTTTAGTCCACGACGTAACTAAGGCAAGATTATAACAAACGAGTCTGCTCCCCGCCACACCGCGAGCAAACACTCGATTTTGTTCGTAATATTTCATAGTGAACTTTGTTATTTTGAAATAAAATGCAAACCATTTTGATCGCTGACGTGCCCAAAATATTGTGTCGCGTGCCATTGATGGCACGCGTGCCACTGGTTCACCATCCCTGGTCTAAGGCAGTGCTCCGCAACCTTTTTATCGCCGATGACCGGTCAACGTTTGTAAATTTTACCGCGGCCCGCTGAGGGGGAGGATGTTGATTGTTTACATTTTAGACTGTCTTTATTTAATAATTTTAATTTAATTGTATTTAATCGGGATTTCTGAATGAAACATAGCTATACCAAAAAATGAATATAAAGTGATTTAACAAGAAATATTAAGTGATTTTCATAAAAAGTAGCCCAAACCTAAGAAAAATATACCACAATAAATAAAAGAGAAATAATTTAAGGTTTCTTGTGCGGACTGGTAGTATTTAATTCTCGGACCGGTACCGGTCCGCGGACCGGGGCTTGCAGAACACTGGTCTAAGGCACCGGGAGGTTAAGCACGACCTCTATTAATTTTTTGTTACATACTGAGTCAGAGATGTGGTCAAATCATTTAGAAGTAAGCCAAAATGAAAGAAATTTTGTTAGTCAGTTTAATTTATTATACACATATATATGTATATTTTTAAAATTCTTTAGTACTAATATGATGAATGAAGCTGTGTCTGTATTTATTGTTTTCAGAATTTTTTTTTAAACTTGTATGCACATTTATTTGGAAAAGGTTCCATTTTTATTTTCATGTAAAAGTTTTTAAATAAATTTCTATATTAATTCTGAAAGTTATATTTTGCATGCGCAAAAAATATTCGTATTTCTACTAAAATTTTTTCCTTGTATAAAAATGGAATACTTTGAAATGATTTTTAAAAAACTATTGAAATATTTATAGTATTATTTTAAGATCTGGAAGTAGAGGATCTGACCCATGACCTATTTTGATATCACCGCACAAGGTGAAGAAAATATTAAATTCAAATGACGCTATAAAAGCCACGCTATAAAAGTAATAGGAAAAGTTTGATATTCAATATGATTATTTATAATATACAGCAATACCTCGACTTACGCGAATCCGGAGTTACGCTACTTTCAAATCTCGTTGATTCGTCCCCCCCCCTCCCATGCCTAAAACTCAGACGAAATCAGTGGCAGTGCCTAAAGAAGTTGTCGATCTTGCCAGGCAAATAAATTTAGAAGTGGACAGTGATGACGTTCAAAGAACTCCTGGATTTCCACAATTTTGAGTTGACAATGGATAAGCTCATGAAATGCATGAACAAGAGCAAGACATTAATGAACTTGAGTTTTCAGTTCAATCAGGAGATCGAATAACGATCGGGAATTTAATAGAATGCCTCAGTTTAATTTTAAAACGCTTAAAAATTTTAGGAAATGTAGACTCCAAATAATTGCGTATTTTTTCAACAAAACAGGTAATAAAGAAATTATTAGCATAATACGAGGAAATTTTGCGAGAGAAAAAAAATCTCTGTTTCTTAAATGGTAATATCGTCTTTAATAAATAGGTCGCGCATGCAGAAATCGATAATTCAAAAATAAAATTTTGAAAATCACTTCTACTATATAAATATAATAGTAATCTAAAGCCTTGATTAGCTGGTATATTTCTGTCTTATAAATTAACTAGTAGTTACTCGCGCCAGCTTCGATGGGTATTTAATGACGTTGTATACATATGTACTGCTTATATGTATGTAAATTATTGTATCTAAGCCCCATTCTTATAACTTTCACTTCTTGATTTAAAAACGATAGGACTTGAATATCTAAAATTGAATCAGAATTATTCTTTAGGCTCCTGTAACTCCGTCCTCCATAGTGGATATTCGTAAAATATATTTTTAATAGATCTTTACAGACAAAATAAACATGCTTGCCAAATTTGAAGTCTAAACCTAAAAGTTCAAAAGTAGAATTTTTTTTATCTATAAGCCAAGTTCAAAGCGGAATTCAATTCAACAAAAGAAACATGCATATCAAACTAGTAGGTCTAGTAGTTTAATGTTTCAAGCTTCTCCTTTTACATATTATTAAAAACAAACAATCAAGTCCCCTAAAAAATACTAATTGAAGCATGGCAATCTTCAAAGCCGTGATATAAACAGCTATTTGATACGTGTATATATACCTATACATGCATAAGTATATACTAGCTGCATGTCCTAGCGGTGAATGGCATTGCTCTACTTTTATAAATTTTCCCTTTCCTTCACAAAATCAGCACTTCTAATACTCTTTTTCAAAATGACTCCCCCTCCCCCCCACCTCCTTACCTATTTACCTTTACAATATTTTCTATAACATAATAAATAATATATAATTCATTTGATATATTTATATAAATATACATATATTATAATATATTTATTTTAAAAAACTAGATTTAGTTAATTATTTTTAACATGTTTTTTTATTTATTGAAAAACATAGTTTATTCTAACGTTTTATATTGCTATTTGATCTGGTGAACTTGTTAAGATTTGTCAATTATATTCATTGAATCAGAAGGTATCATTTTCATCTAAAATATAAAAAAAGAAAATTCGTACATCTAAAATTTATCTTCCTACTACAGTATTTATACCATGAAATGCAAGATTGAATTATGTAGCATTAATACACTAATTTAATAAAGCAATTTAAGAAGTAAAGTCCCTCTCTACATATATTGTGTTTAAATCTTGGAGGCAAATTCTGTATTATGCTTACATCATTTTCTGAAGCATTTAATACTAATAAATTTATCCAGGATTAATTTAAGTGGTGGTTTAATTTAGTAAATTTCTTATACTGAAAAGCACTCCACTTATCAATTGATTTGTAACTGCTAAATTAAAAACAATGCAAATTTCTAACCATTTGTTTAGTGGAATGATTATATGAAATCAAATTATTCGTAAGTTTTTTGAAATTCACATGAAATTAAAATTTTTTAATATAATTTGGTATGTTTAAATGAATGAATTTATTCATTTAAAAAAAATCCGCTCTTTTTATATCAAGTTCAGTTTTTTTTTAAAAAAAAAAATGCTTTTAAATCACAGTCCTTTCCTTTTCATTTCCTATTTTCTTTTATACATTTAAAAAAATGTAATTTATAAAAGATTTCTGCAATGCAGACATTTGTGGTGATACTAAAAACTATGTGTAAAACAAAATACTATGTGGAGTTTTGGTGGAAAATTTTACATAATATTTAATTTTTACATCGTATAAGGTATTTCTTCTTATATACTATTTACTTCGTATAAGATATTTCTACAGTTTTTATCTTTTTTAATCGGCCACAGTCTAAAACAGGGATCGAAAACCTATGGCACGCGGACAGTGACGCACACAAGGGGGGGGCCTGGGGGTCCGGACCCCCCCCAAAGCCCTTGATTTTTTTTCCGATTGATTATAATTCTAAGTATATAGTGCGCAAAATTTAATTAATTACTTGCTATTAATGATTAATTTTATTAATTAATGCTAATTATTTATTCAAAAACTAGTTTTTTACTGTGTTTTGTTCCCGAAAATCGACAAAATCAAAAGGAGCATGATACAAGAATGGTGAACTTTCGACCCCGGACCCCCCTTGAAAAATTCCTGTGTGCGCCACTGCACGCAGAACAATTCTCAGTGGCACTCTGCACTACTCAACAAATTTGTCAATTTTTGAGTGGAAAGAAGTTGATAAATTTGTAGTGGACTTGTTCGACAAACATTTTCAGAATTATGAACACTTACGGAATTACGAAATTATCTGAAACTTAACTCTAAAGATAAATTTACAGCTATTTTGTAAATTATTGAATGTGTAAATCATTGAACAATGAAATTTAATTGTTTAAAGACAGAAAATTGCATGTACTCTGCTTTTTGCTTTTGCCTCTACATATCAGAGTAAAAAAAATCTTTCCTCATATAAAAAATATTTCGAGTCTTCAAAGAAATTATTTCACATCTGAATGCTCAAAATCGTGTCAAATTGAAAAATGCACATTATACCCCTGATTTTGCGATGCGTAAGAAGAGAGCTGTACAAGCACTGAGTTCACATTAAAATTTTTTATTTATCTTTTTATTTAACTGTAATGAAAGGAAATGCATATATTTTATGTTACCTGTTTCTTATTTTGATAAGTATATTTTAAAAAATACATAATATATATGTAGTTTATTATTTTTTTAAAAATTTTTATTGAAGAAATAGTTATATTTTATGCTTTTTATTTTTATGTGAAGAAATATTTTTAAATGATGCAAAATTAATTTATAATAAGCAGGGCCGTTTTTAGCCTCCTCCCCAGCGCCTTAGACACCTCAGATTGTTACGCCCCCCCACACACTATTTCCAGAGCACCCCCTCCCTCCTTTAGTTCTTACCTAGCTAGTTTTGGTTCAGGAGAGATTTTTCCTTAAATCTCTTACTCTTTTCCCTTTCTTTGTTTTTGCTAACTGGACATTTTTTCCATCGCCCAACCCCTATGGATCCGACGTGTCCCGAACTGGCGTTGGAGAGAGGAATTGTTTGGCTTCTCTTGTTCATTTCTTACCTTACGACATCTCAGACCACCCACCTTTTTGTAAATTAGTACAGTAAATTAATGAAATCGTTTGCAATTACAGTATAGAGTACACATTATTGTATGAACTGTTTTCAACTTATTTATTATTATCTTTTTCGTCGCTTTTCACTTTACTGTATCTTACTTATTAACATCTTTATTCTTTGTTGAGTCACTATCATTGTACTGGTACAACAAAGGTTTCTTCGAGCTTCGATCATGGAAATCATTTATAACATCATGGCATTTAATTTCCATGGCAATATCCTTTTGAGCTTATAACTACATCATACTGTTAAAAGGGGAGTTGGAAACCTCTCTCTCTATACTGACAATGTTAAATTGGCTGTTTTCGATGTACTTTTTCTCAAAATCTGTTTTATGTACATGCTTGAAATTCTTCATACTATTAAAATACACCTCTCTTATTATACTAAAATGAGCTTTTAGCCAATTTTGAATTTTTTAAGAAATTATGAAATATTTTATCAAACATTGCGAAATTTGACCCATTTTTTACTTAAAAAATTTGTAAAAATTAAATTTTTGAGTGTTTTAAAAAAAGCTCATTTTAGTATATATTAGACATCATTATAAATAATTCATAAAAAATTTACATACCTGTGAACAGTAATTTCTCAGAAAAGGTACATCGCACATTAAAATTTACATTTTGAGATAAATTGATTTTAATGTATACAGTGAGACTTCTAATCGGCTGGGAAATAAAAAAATAAAAGGCTCAATTTACAATAAAAGATACATGTTTTGGTTTATATAAATCGTTACACTTTTAAGCAAAAACAAAGTAATTTGTTTACAATTTTCGCCATTAAAATGGGCGTGGCCCAAATTCAACGAATATTTAAAAATACGTTTTAAAGGCTTCTAAATACCCCAGAGGTTCAAATAAGGTATTTTTAGAAAGGTTAAAATCTATACAATTAGAAAATGTAAAAATCTCAAATTGTCAAAAAAATAAGATTTTAGCTTTTCAACACCCCTTAAGCTTTTCATTTTTCATAATAGATCTCATTTCAGTCTAATCTAGGCAGAAATGCTTCTCTCATGACTCGCTAGACCAGGGGTACTCAACTTTTTTCTGCTGGGCCGCATACATATATCAACTATTTCACGCGGGCCGCAACATTGGGTTAAATGGAAGGAGGGGGTGCTCTAAGACCAAGATAACGTTGGAAAATTAAATGTGGAAAAATTGATCAAAATATTAAAACTCCTGTTTTGCTTTTTTTAATGATTTTTTGCTTTTGTTTTTGTTCCTAACACTAAATTAGTAGCTTTTAAGAAATACTCCTTCACAATTTCTGCATCAGTAAACGGTTTCATATGATTACCAATAATACAACAAACTTTATAGGATGTCTTTGTTATCCCGTTGTGATATTACTTCTCATAAAACACTTTGTTGCTCTCTCTCTGTTGCAAAGATTATTCAAGAAATCCAATTTATTACCTCTTGAAAGAGTTCGAGGAACAGTGTCTTTGAATGATTCTTATTTATTGATAATTTTTAAATACAGCACTTTTGTGACCAATCAAGGAATTACTGATCCCCCTCCCCATGTTTGTTTTTCACTACAAAATAGTCAACCTAAATCGCCTTGAAATGATATATTTTCTTCGAATATTTTTCTCTTGCAAGACATGAAAGAAAGTTAAAAATTAATTCCACCCATGAAATGGTCGCTAATCTACTGTTGTCTGTTATCACTAACCGTAACCGTTCCAAATAGAAAAAGAATATCAATTCGTACCGGTACGACACCGACAGCAAAAAGTAAAATTGATATATTTGATTTATTGCCAAAGAATTTCTCACCCAAATTTTTAATGCAATGTTCTTGACTATGTAAATTTCTCAGGCCGGGCCACGAAAAAAGGCTCGGGGGGTCGCAGGTTGGTACCGCTTCGCTAGACGGCGGTACATTCGCTGTAATTTTAATTTTTTTCTCTTTTTTCGCCCACCAATTTTTTTCGCCCCCAAATCTTTTGCGCCCTAGGCACTTGGCTAGTGTGCCCAAGCGGAAAACCGGCCCTGATAATAAGACTGTGAATCTAAACAATTGACCTCTCTTCTCTAATTCTTCACGCATTATCACGGGAATCGAATTGTTTCAAAAATGTTCTATTGTGTAGCACGCTGAATCATATTGGTCGACTGTTTTGTCGCGCCAAAGCTTAAAGTTTGCCGACCCCTGGTCTAGAATAGAGGTAGTGATTTTTAGTGATAAGTATGTCATGGGCTCGAATCTTGATGTTACCAAGAATCTATTGTGTGAAATTCTGCAAGGGCGATTTATTGTACGAAATGGGTTCTGAAATTTCTGGAATGATGTTGTATGGTAGTTAAGGGAATACAAATTAGACTTTCCAGATAATTTGTTTTCATTTGACTGCATAAAGTTTGTGGCCAAAAGAAGCCATGTTATTAAAATTCAATGTGAAATTAATTTGTAAAACGAATGTAATTTTAATTTTTGTTAATAAATAAAACTGTTTGATTGCTGTTATTTAAATTTTCATTCATTTTTGATGATAATAACATTTAAAACCTTGTGGATATTTCTAAATAACACATAGTTATAAAAAAAGCGAATTCTAACTTCATAAACCTTTTTGCAATTGATGTGACTGAGTGAGTGAATGAATATTAACCTCGCACTGTTGAGCTACACGAGGGCTTTTGGCGACGGACCACGTAATTTTGAGCCATGGTCAAGTGACGTGGGTGACACCTGAGCTGGCACCCCACTCTCCTAACTACCACACCACACCAACGGGAGGACGTTTCAGCTCTCGACAGATTTAACGTGCATCGCTGCCCTACACGGCGGGTCTTTGGTGGTACTAGGCTCGAACTCATGACATGCCTGGCATGATCCGATACCTTGACCACGGGGCTACCGCAGCCCTCCAATTGATGTGACAATTAGCATTTCGTTTCAATAGTAATAAATATAGAGATAAATATATATTTCATTTGTGATATACAAAGGACTTTTATATAACAAGTGAATCAAATTTAGTTGATCAGTTCAAGCCGTTTAATGGCTAGCATTTTATATAATTAATCTTACTTTTCGTAATGTTTCTTACTACCTACTCGATAAAGATATCTAATAAAAACTTTTAATCTTTTATAATGAAAGGATTCGCTAAATATATATATATATATATATGAAGCTTAAACTGAGGATCCTCAATTTAAGACAAGACGAGGACTATAGTAGCGAAGACTTGAAAAGAAAAAGAAATTCTTAGAATAACTTAGCGCAGTGTTGAAGTATTTAAACCACTACGTGGGAGGAAGAAAATTATTATTATCCACAAGAAGTTCTCTCCTTGACGTAAAAGGGATCTGTAGCAGAGATGACTGCGCTATTTGGCTCTATTCCACCCCAATTTTTAGGGAGAACATCCTGGGGGTGATCGGGGGCCACCTAACTCTCTTCCCCTTCCACCAACCTTACGAAAAGACTTGTACCTTGACAGCTATTTAGAGTACCCCCCATGCCGCAAAGGCACTCTTCATTTACAAATATCAATGCCCCCTATAGAATTTGTCTCCAAGGCCCAACGGCACAGCAATCAGCACCACTAAACTAAATGTTTCATTGTATGTGCCAGTCATAGAAAAATATTTACATTGGGAGAACTTTTGTCTACACGCATTTAGATTGACTTCCTGATCGTGCAAGGAGTATAAAAAAAAATTATAAACTTAATTCTGTTTCTTACGAAAGTTATATTTTTTTATGAGTTTTCATCATTGTGATTGAATTTTTTTAATAAAATTTTTTTCAAGTATAACCCTGAAATGGATACTTCGAAAAAATTTTCCTTTCTAATTTTAGCAATACTTATTCATTCGTAAGAAGCCAAGTGACTGAGTACTCGTGAATCGCGCTTCTACACCACAGGTCCGAGGTTCAAACCCCGGACTGGGTCAGGTCTACTCAGCCTTTCATCCCTTCAGTGGGCTGATAAATGAGTACCAAGCTTGCTTGGAAACTCAACACTGGGGGTCTCACGTCAGACTGACCACCTGACCGGAACATCTGCTCATGCACCCCAGGGCCCAAGGTCAGGTATACTAATATGGACACAGTAGGCCTTGGCCCTCATGGGCTGTTGCGCCACTGAATGAAGTTTAGTTATGCATTTGTAAACAGGATTTAAAAAAACTCATTAAAATGTATGAAAAGTCAAGGGAGTGAGAGGAGGGGGAGGGTTACATTAACATCACACTATAAAGTAACAAGAGGGTTGTTGGCGAAATATTTCGTAATTTTGAGTCTCGGTCAAGTGACGAGGATGACACATGATCTAGCAAACCTCTCTCCTAACTACCACACCACAACAACGGGAGGACATTGAGCTTCTACAGATTTAATGTGCATCAGCCTTCTCTACACTGTGGGTCTTCTGTAGCACCAGGACTCGAACCCGTGACATTCCGGCATTGAGTTCGTGACCATAATCACTAGGTTACCGCAGCCACTATTCAGAGTGAAACAAAATTATTTAAATTTTTAAAAATCAAATTTTGAAGCATACGCAAAAACACAGACGTTGTAGAATTTCCTAAATATAACTAAACATAGGGTTTTGTATGTAGAAAAATAAATAAATAACATTAAAACATTTTATACTAAGTTGGTTAGTATATTTTTGTAAATGAAAAAATATATATATAAGTTTCAAATAATTTAAATTTGATTATTACGGAGCTTAGAAAAAAAGTGTTATCTTAAAAATTTGAAATAGCATATAATTTTCTTATGAATATATGTACACTCATGTCCATAAATTAAGGATAATTAAGAATCACACAGAAATTGAACTCTAAAATAAAAATTTCATCTGTAGAATGTTCACACATATCTTGAAGAAGAATATGCAAATTACAAGAAACCACCAGATGGCGCGGATAGTACGTCATAATGACGAGAGTGTAAGAGAGGGGTATATAAGGAATGGTGGCAAAGAAGTAAAATTGTTCACAAGTGCTTTAAAAGCCTTTCAGTGCAATAACCGCATAGTTATGGCACAAAGGAAGCATTTGGATGATTTTTTACGTGGTAGAATTATTGGACGACTGAAATGTGGACGTACCCAGCTGGAAGTATCCGAAGAACTTGGAATCGCCCAGAGTGTCATCTCCAGGCTTTGGCAACGATTCCAAGATGATGGTAATGTGAGTAGATGTTACAGCACAGGTCGCCCCCGAATTACAACGCCGATTGAGGACCCGTATATATATTTTGCAATTACTGCCAAAAGAAACAGACGGAGCACAGCATCAGACCTGTCTCGTCAGCTCTCTTCAGCTACCGGTACGACAGTTTTAAGGCAGACCGTGTACAGACGCTTAGGGCACATTGGTCTATATGCTCGTAGGCCTGTCCCATGTGTTCCACTTACCGCAACTCACTGTCGCCTGCGATTAACCTGGAGTAGAGAGCATGCATTGTGGACACCACAACAGTGGTCTTGTGTGATGTTTTCTCTCCAACGAGTCCAGGTTTAGTTTGCAGTCTGATTCTCGCCGGACTTTAATATGGAGAGCGCCAGGTACCCATTACCACCAAGAGAACACCATTAAACGACACCGTTACGGTGGTGCAGGATGGCTCGTTTGGGGAGGAATTATTCTTGGTTCCAGAATTGACCTGCATGTTCAGAGTGTAACGATGACAGGCCACATCTATCGGGATGTCATTCTGGAACAACATGTACGTTTGTTTCGGGGCGCCATGGGTGCTGAATTTTTGTTTATGGATGACAACGCCCGTCCTCACCGTGCAAACATTGTAGACGAATGCCTTCAATCGGAGGATATCACCCGTATGGATTGGTCAGCATACTCACCGGACTTGAATCCAATAGCGCATGTGTGGGATATGCTTGGCCGACGAATTGCACCCCGTCAACCCCCTCCCCCCTGTCTACCGGAACTTCGGAGGGCATTGCTTGATGAGTGGTGTAATATAGAGGTTCCCCAAGATCCTTCCTTCAATATTCCCCAAGATCAGATTGATAATTTGGTACTCAGCATGCCTAGGCGTTGTAAGACCAGTATTGCATCGTCCGGGAGACATACTCCGTATTAACCATCATACTAACCATGTTATACTGTTTTTTGTAAATAGGTTCTTTTTTGAAATTTGCTCTAGGGAGTAAAAATCGCAAATTTTATTAATTATGTCAAACATATAGCATCTTTTTCGCTCTTTACCTTTTGTTTAATAGACTTTACAAATAAGTCAAATTTGTTTTGCTTCTGTCTCTTTCTTTGCCTGAACTTCATTATCCTTAATTTATGGACATGAGTGTATATTAAGAAATTAAGAAGTATCTGATTTTTTTTCTTTTTTTTTAGCTAATAAAATTCAAAATGTTGCCGATATTTATAACTAAGTAGTAATAATCAAGAGAAAAAAGAAATTCTAATTGGTATAGAGCAATAACAACTATATAACAACTTTATAACAACTTTTATATATTGCTCTCATTTTTGCATCGTATCGTCAAAATTCAATGGTACTTTAGAACCTATATGACAATTGAATGTGGTATGCTATAAATAATATTTTTCAATAAAAAAAGGTTTACCAATAAAATGATTTATATATTTATATAAAATCACTTTTTTAAAAAAAATCACTATATTTTTTTGCTACTTATTTTTATTTTAAGTTCTGAAATTAACCAAATGCTATTAATCATATTTTTATTGGCTATGGTCGATAAGCAAAACTAAATTCAATGCTATCATTTTTTAAAAATTGGCTATAATCTCTGAAAAAATCGAAATCGTGTTAATTAAAAATTAATTTTTGTTTTGCAAGGAAAAAAGTTAACACACATATTAAGATAAAGTTAAACACATTATTTTTCCAACATTTTCACACTCTAAAATTGAGCAGTCGGTGTTTGTGTGTTCAACCTTTAGTAATAATAAAATATTCTTAAAATAGTTTTCTGAGATTCACAAGTTTTTAAATGTTTATTAAGACTTTTATAAGAAAACAATGAATTAAGGAACACATAAATTTTGACACCTCATCACTATATGGTTGTAAATTCTATTTTAATGTTTACATGGATATTTAAACTATGTCAATTATAACCTTTAGTATAATTGTAATTGTACATGGTTCAAATACTGAAATATAAATTTTTCTAAATGGAAATCACTCATTTTCATTGAAAAGAATGCTTACATCTTAAACCTGTTTAGAAAAAAATTTTGCACATAAAATCTTACTGAGTACATAAAATTTTATGTAAACAGATGCATATGAAAGTGTGTTTTATTAAATAATTCAAGAGCTTTAATAAGGTTTTTCTAAAGTTGATACAATAATAAAAACCATGTAGGATTATAAAGAACACACAACGAAATTTCACACACAAAAAGACATTAGCAAATTCTAGTTTTTTTTGTTTAATTTATTTTATAAAAAATGCTAAAATTTTGATATGTTAATTTGATAAATATATTTATATTTCCTGCTCAGTCAAGTGGTGCAGATAAGATATCTTTTTACAGTCATCCCTTTCAATAAATCCGATGTTCTCAGAGTCGTGATGTTTCGGTTGTTAAGAATTCTAGATTTTGTACGTGGATAATTCAGGATTTATTTTCATCACATTTACTAAAAATATTTTTATTATTTGGAGCAGAAATGAATGTTCTTTTATTCACCAACATATATATATAATATCAACAATTTTTAATAAATTACTATTTTTTGGAAAAACTATAAGCGAAAAAAGAGAAAAGTAATGAAAAATGTAAAATAAAATACACTACTCCTCTCTTCAAGTATATATTCGCTTCCAAATTATATCTTTTATCTATTACATCGAGAGAAAAAACCCAGTAGGAAATAATCTTTGTTGAGTATAATAAATCAGCTCTGAATAAATATAATGGATCAAAATTCAGTAAATATTTGAATATTTTGAAAAAAACAGGAGGGATTATCTGCTTTAGAAATTAAGATAATGATAGAAATAAAACAAATAATACATTTTTAGAATAATAAGATGCATGAAATTTCTAAATTAGATAAATAATTACTTTCCTTAGAACCGGCAAAAATCTAAAACTACTTATAATTTGGCATGTCTTGTATTTGTAAAATTACTGTAATTTACCTTCGTATTTAAATGATAATAATTCTTTGCTTTGAAAAAAAAAACTTAAAAATGTAACTTAATTTAGAAGGATCTGATTAAATCTGATTTTGATTAAAATTTTTTTTTTCAAAGTGAATTAGAGCAATCGTGAAAACTACTGCTGAAACAACATTGGTAATATTACCAGAGAACATGAGCTTTAAACGATTATCAGAAATGCTGTGTATCACTACGCGGAGGTTTTCCTGCGAGGAGAAAGCTAATGCATATGATTACTGCAAACCGATTCCTCCCAAGGATACGCCTTGGCGATGCACCTTTGGCTAGAAAAGAAGTATTTGGTGAAAGAAAATCCCAGCCCCCGTTTTAAAAGATTTCCCAAAATTCCTTCAGTTTGCTTCGAAAAAGGGTCTTTTTCTCAGGGTCATTTTGCCCCTTTCTTTTCATTCATAAAACTTGACCGTGCTTTTCATCAGTTTTGCTGAGACTAATCTCTGCCAAAATCTATCTCTTTCAATAGTACCGGAATTCACGCATACAAAGCACTAACACTTGTAGGAAATTAGTTGAAAGAGAAGGAACCGGATGCCGAAATTCTTCTTTATCACCCCTCCCCTTTCTCCCATGGGACCAGTGTTGGGAAACACGGCTTTAAATACTAATGAATACTCGTTAAAAAAAAAACTCTAGGACTCCATAGAAAACGAGAATATTTTGCATTCACATTTTTAGGGGTTTTTTTTTCGAATTTTTATTTTGACTCGTGGAACCCTTGGGTAATCTTGGTTTATTTTCTTTATAAACTAGTTAATTTTATAGCCAATTTGCCGCCTCCTAAAATTGCTGCCCAGGGCAGGGGCCCAACTTGCCCACCCCTAGCGCCAGCCCTGCTCACATACATAAATATTAAACCGGAAGAAGGGAGGGTCACTCAACTGGCTTTGGCTTATTATTTACAAATTTGAACATGCTTATGAAAGGAAAGAAGAATACTTCTGATCGTACGTGCTTACTACAAACGCACTCGTCTCGTGGTTACTACTTGGCGACTAAAAAAAAAAAAAATGATTCGAAGAAATTTTTTTAACCCTTGTTACAACAGTTTTACTTTCCATTTCCTTTTTCTTCGATAATGTAATTATCTCGAATTCAATATTACAGTTCTGACCCTTTACCTTAAGAAAAAATAACATTCTCCTAGAAAAATTTATTTTAATTTTATTTCTACTGTTATTGGATTGTTAGTGATATATAAATACATAAGGTAAATATTTTCTGTTAATATTTATTAAGAGACGAACCGAAATCAATCTTTCGGGGAACTTTCAGTCTGGATGAATAGATCCGAAAAATCGTAATTATTCAAAATAGTAAAAGCAGATTCCAAATTATTTTCTTCTCAGGTAATTTCGGTCTTGTACCAATATTTTGGATTGTAATTACTTTGAAATTGCCTGTACCTTTTGAAATACTTAAAAATTAACTTTCATCGATATCGTTTTGGAGTTAACTGTAACTTTTTTGTATTGTTCATGCCCAGTGCTATTTGTAATGCGAACCCTAAATATGAACTGCTGTTAATATTTATTCTTAATTTTGAAATGTGTTAAGTTATAGAGTAATTTAAGATAGATACTCTTACTTGTTAGAAATTTTTTCATTCAATGAAAACCTAAGCTTAAACACCTTTATCCGTTAGATTTTTGTTTAACGTTTCCAAAATTTAACATCATGTCTGTAGCACATGGTATAGGAGTTACTAACAGGTTCGACATCTTTTGTAATGAAGAGGATGTTGATCCTTACGAACTTTTAAGGCAGCAAGACGAAGAAAAAGAAAGAAGAAAAATTGAGAAGACACAAATGAAAGGGAAAGCAAAAACCACGAAACCCAACAAGGCTATTGTTACAACGGCGTCACCAAAGAAGCCAACTGAAAATTCGACCGCCAAGTCTGCTAAAGCTGCTGCTGAAGTTCCTAATAAGCCCCGTGGATTTAAAACAACTGATCGTCCCCCTAGAAATGCAGGAAATTATCAAGATAAGGAATCTGAAAGAAATTCACGTAACAAAGATGATTTTTTCAATTCCGATCTAAGAGATGGTGAGTACCGAAGAGGCCGTGGCGGTTACAGAGGAAGAGGTGGACGAGACAGAGGTCGCGGATTCTTCCCTAACGTTGAAGGAAGACCTCGCCGTGTTTTTGATCGACACAGTGGAAGTGACAAAACTGGAGTTAAACCAGTGGATAAACGAGGTGGAGCAGGTCCTGGAAATTGGGGAGACATAAGAAGTGAATTGAACCAAAGCAGCAGTGAAACTGCTTGGGATGAAGAATTTGAAGGTGGAGATAGGCCCCGTGAGTCTGCAAACTGGGGTAATGAAGAGTTCAATGAATCTGGAAAATTTGGTGATGATGCTCAAAAGGGTGATGGTGAAACCCCAGAATCAAAAGAAAACGAAAGTGAAGAACAAATTCAAGAGGCTGTAAAGGAAATGACCCTGGATGAGTACAAAAAAATACTTGAAGCTCAAAGGACCGTTCCCAAGTTCAACATTCGTAAGCCCGGTGAAGGTGAAGATCCGAAGCAATGGAAAAAAGGATATGTCTTAAAGAAAAAGGTGCCAATTGAGGAGGAGGAGGAAGATGATGATGATGAGGAGGAGGAGGAGGAGGAAGAAGAATGTGGAAGCAAAGGGCAGAAGAAAGTTCTTCTCGACATTCAGATTAATTTTTCTGATTCAAGGCGAGGAATGCGTGGACGAGGACGTGGAGGAAGAAATAGTTCAAGAGGTGCTGGACGGGATGGGGGCAATAGAGATTTTGCCAGAGATGATCGCTACCGTGGTGGTCGAGGACGAGAAGCTGCAAAAAAGATTGGGCAACAAGCACCTCGTGTTGATGACTTTAATGACTTTCCATCATTAAGTAATGCTTAGCATTTTGGAGTGTTAGTTTATAGCTTGTATTCCTGTCTGGCATTTACTGCTTCTAAAATTAACAAAACCATCATCAAGCAAGAACTGTTTACATCTTGATCTACTTAGGTACATGAGGTGCCTGTTTTTGAGGTTCTTTACGTAAGCAAGTATTCAAATTTGTCAAAAGGAATGGAGACTGTAAACTCATATTTCTTTTCTTTTTTTTAACTTCATGAACATTTGATATCTTCAAAAATCCCATGTTACGTTAAAAGTTACATTAAGCAGCATCTTTGAAATAAGTGCAACAAATTTGAACAAATGTCCCAACTTAATGTAAAAGTATCTTAAAACATTTGTGTTTTAAACTAAAAACTTTTGAAGTTTGTGTTTTGTGGCAGCTGAATTGCCCAAATTCTTTTTCCCAAATGCTTTGCAATGTTTCTTAGATTTGAAGAATTTGTTAATTTTGTTTTTGGAAATGCTGCCAAGTCAAGCATTTTAACTAATGACTTTAAAAATATTCATTGTGTTTTTAATTAACTGATACTCAGTTTTTGTATTTGATTTTGATGATCAGGTGTTTTTTTAATTTCTTTAAAAGATATCAAATGAATAAAATGATTAATTAATTATTCTTTTGTAAGTTTTTTGTGTGCATTTTATTTGTGATTTTATCCTGGATCATTTGGAATTGTTTAATAGATTGCTTATTTCTCTTGTTTGGAAAGTGAACTATTTAATGGCAACATTTTTTGATAAAGGTGATATAATTGTGTTTTTAGAATATTTTGGGGCGCTTCATATTTAAGTGGTCAATTGAAATTAAATTATCAAAAGGACATTTTAATATGTTTAATGTTTTATATTTAAACAATGTTTATAATTATTCACTTTCTTAAACACATTTGTAATTCAGAAATATTTCTTATGATTTTGATATGTTCATATGTTTTTGATTTTGCGTGTTTAGTAATATATCTCCCTTTAGATCTTGACACTTAACCTTACTTACACCAATCTTAACACTTGTACACAAGGTGTCTTTTGAATGCTTAATTTTCTCCTTTCGAATAATCTATATGAGTAAAAGTTTTAATAATGTTTATTCATAATTTATGTTAACAAAAAAGGTACAAATTCTACATTATACAGTAAATTATACCTGAAAATTTAAACAATGAATGCCATTTAGATTTGTTGTAATGATAAATTTCTTTACCAAGGGAAATATGAACTTGTTTTCTATTGAAGAGAACAGAAGTAAGTAGTGTTTAATAGATATTTAGATAAGTATATCTTGTGTACTTACATATTATCGCAACCGTATTGGTGACATATGAAATTAGGTACATGTTTGCCAACTTAGCACTTACAAATGCAAAATTGGAGTTGCCAACTTGTCGATTTATTTTGAAAGTTGGCATTGTTGCGATAGCAAGCAATTACTGTATATTTTATGAGTGCAGACTTAATTAAAACTCGCATTCAAGAAATGATGAAAACTATATCTAAAAATTGTTTTGTCAAGGCTTTTTGTAGAGAATTTAATGCTGATAGCTGTCAAACCAGTAAATTTTTATACTGCAGCTCTCCTAAACTTAATTCAGTTAACATTTTTTGAAGTTTTGGATTAAATCTTGTGTTATTTTAGTTAAAGGGTCACAGGACCCTTATCTGATATCAGTGCGCTCGAAAAAAACATCCTTCTTCAAACTAATGTAACTTAGCAATAAAACAAAATAATTTGAAATTTTTGCTACATGATAATCACGTATTTACATTACCTTTCAAATTTTCAGAGAATTTGAGAAAAAAGTTATAAAGAAATATAAATTGGACTATTTTTCAAAAATATGAAATCAGTATTTTACACCGCCCAGGATTCTGAATTACAAAATTGATAAAAATTTACAAAATTAGTTTTACTTGGTATAAAAATGTTTATTTTTGAAATTATACCAACTTTTAAAAAATTTAGAGAAAAAAAATTTTTTAAATACAATTATAACACAAAAATTTTACGAAAAAATTAAAATTCAAATAAAAACATTTTAATAAAATTTCTTTTGAAAATTGATGTATAAGTTATGAAGAGGCTTATTTTGTATGAAATTTTAAACTAATATCAATAAATAGTTTTTGAGAAATCCTGTGTGGAAGTTTAAAATTTTTTTGTCTAGAGAAAAAGGAAATTAAGAAAGAGATAGGGTTTTGTTTTTAAGTTTCAATAGTTATTTCTCAATAACTTTGGAAGTTTTCACAGTATCAACACAATTTTGGTATCAAAATGCTCGGAAATGTTGAGGCTTTAACATATATTTTATTCAAAAATTTGCAATTTAAGAGTCCTGTGAGCCTTTAATTCACATTTGGTGGCATATATTATGTAACAGTTTATCCGTTAATTCAAAACTGAAAAGACCAGAAATTTTTTTTAATCAAAATTTGAATTAAGAGAACATTTATTTTAAAAAATAATTTCACAATGAAATATGTAATAGGTCAAAATGCATGCATTTTTATTTTTCATTTAAATGAAATGTTTTATGCATGTTTTGTCAAGTTACTACAATATAAAAAAAAACAGTTTTTTTGTTTGATTTTGTAAATGCAGTGTTTTGTAGACATTGATTATTTTAATCTCATGTTATGAAGAAAAAATTCTTCAATGTCTAACTCTGATTTAGACTGTCAAGTATGTATTTGTATCAGTTTCTGCTGTGTAAAGTAAGTCCCATGCTTTTCCTATTTCTCTGTATCCTCACATATTGGATCCTCATTTGGGTAATGAAATCTGTTAGTTACCTTCACTTGTACATGTTGTCATAGTCCTTATATGAAATGGCTAGATCAAATGTTCCTTCCAATTTTCTTTAGCTGCTCTGGGATGAGTTTCATCCAAGTTTTCTTCTCATTTAGTTTGATTCTTTATAAATCCCTCATTATGAAAATATTTCCTTCTGAAATTTTGCTTGTACATTAATCAGAAATGAATATTGAGGTTCTCTTAATCTCAAAATTTCTGATGATGGTATTTTTAATCGACAGATGCCTGTAGTTATTTAATGATAGTTTGGTCCACTGACCGCATAACATATTAACAAAAAAATCTCTCAAGTTTTGCATCTGGGGGAAGACAGTGTTGTGAACCATACAATTATCCATAGGAGGAAGAATCACTTTCTCACTAGATTTCTTCCTCGGAAACCATTTTTTTAAATACTCATTTGTCTTCTGTCCTTTAATGTACGATTCATTCAAAGATAGTCTTGCTTCAATCTCAGGCATCCTACAAAGGGTAAGTAGTATTCTCAACATCCCTTTCTTTGTCTACAAAATGTTGCAATTCACTTAGAAAGTCTTGAACTTCATCTTTATCTTAGTCTTTTATCATAAGGATCTAAGAGGGGGATCATACGGACACACACACACACATTTTTTTACTTTTCGCAGTTTTTTCTTCTGTTGTTTTAAAGTAGAATTGTAGAATCCAAGCTATAAAAACACAATTTCTAGAAATTTATGCTTTGCTTTATAGATTGCATTTAGTTTTAATCAAAATTGACAATTATATGCTTTTCAAGAAAAAAACTGATTTATTGATTTTTAAAAAAATTATTAGACTATCCAATTAATAATCACTTTAATTTTGTTTCATTAAAGTGCACTGGTTAATGTGCAAGAATTATAATTTTCAATAGTTAAGTCTTTTGTTACATAAAAAATTAATGAAATGACTTAAAAAAATAAGGCTATATATATTCTACCCTAATACCATTCACTTAGTTTAATCTGCATTTAAAAAATATCAAGAGTATGTATATTTAATGCAATTTTATTTTTTAAAAGTTAAATAGTCGAAGATATAAGTGCCGTAAAATCCAGCATATTACATGCACCTACACTTTCAAGCTGCATTTTTTTAGTTTTAAGGTATTTTTACTGTATAATGTGCACCCCCCCTCCCCTTTGTACAAAGAAACATGAAATATATGCATATGTTCTAATGTTTTGAAGTAATTTATTCAAGGTATTACCCCAGGCTTTTGAAAAAATAGTATACTTCTAGAAATACAACTATTTAAATTCATAATGTATGTCATTTCAGCAATATTTTGATATGTGTAGGTCTAATTTTTTATGTTCATCTCTTTTTTTTTTTTAAACTATCACTTTTATACCCAACATATAACGGGCATCTGTAATTTTCAATGTTATTTTTGTGGTCGAGGTATCGGATTGTGGCTGGCCTTGTCACAAGTTTGAGCCCAATACCCCTAAAGACCCGCCGTGTAGGGGAGCGATGCACGTTGAATCTGTCGAGAGCTCAAACGTCCTCCCGTTAGAGTGGTGTGGGGGAGAGGGGGGTTTCATCCACGTCACTTGACCATGGTCGGTCGCCAAAAGCCCTCCTGTAGCTGAACAGTGAGTGCAACGTAAAAATTCACTCACTCGATGTAATTTTTTGTGTTAAAAATGACCATTGTATGCCGGATTTAACTTGCACCCATTAACCACAGAAGATCTTAGAGATTGCATTGGACCTTTAAATCGTAATTTTCTCCATTAATGACAACTATCACAAATGAACAATATCAAAATAGATACTTATAATTTTTATAAGAATTGAAACATGTTTCCTAAGAAAAACATATTTAATGAAAATGTAGTTCCTTACACAAAATTTGAATAAATCCATTTTTGACATGGAAGTTGTACAAAATGCAGCTTTTTCTAAACTGTTGTAAGGGAGGGAAAAAAGGTTTCAAATGAGTAGTAGTAGTAACTATATAAAGCATGTAATTAAGTCAGTAAATGAAAAAAATTGCTTCTTAATTATGAATTCATTTAAAACTTTGAATGTGAAAAGATTACTGTGATTGAATTCTAATCTAAGAATATATTGGGAAAATATTTAAATGTTGATAATTCTTAACCTACTTTGCAACACAAAGTAGGGTTTGGAATCTTCTGAATCATTTTGAATTCTACATGTTAAAACATGTAGAATTAAAAAATCTATTGTGGAGCAATGAAAATAAATATTTTCTCTTGAATATTTTTGGAATAAAGAGTAAAAATACTTCACTTTTAGAAAAGGATAGGACACACAAATTTGTTTCATGGGAAAGAACATGCAGATTTCTCAATAAGTCATTTCTGTGCAAAAATCAGAGAGGCACACAGGTCACTCAAATTCAGTACATAAATATTACTGAGACTTATTACGGATTTCTGATACTTAGAATATTTGTAAAGCATTTAGTTACTGATATAGTTTGAAATCCAAGTTCTTGAGATTTTTCTTTTCTTTAATATTTATTAAAACAAAAAAATATTTAAAATTTTATGAAGTATTAATATATCTTTAACAGTAACAGGGCAATTTTAATTTAAGAAACCTACTGAGAGTTGATCAAAATAAGAATTAACTTAGCATATAAAAGCAGCTGTTTATAGGTATATTTGTAAATATTTTTACTGCAAAAAGTATATAAATTATGTATCTTTTTTTATTGCACAAGGTATTTTTTTAAAATCATATTTTGTACAGCATAAATATAAAAAAGAATAAACACATATATCTATATGCAAAAATTAAGGGAGGGGTATTATATTTTTTTAAAATCAATTCAATAAAAACAATTTATATAATAAAAATTCATGTTTTTTCCCACTTGCCATCTGTTCTCTATTATTGAGGAAATGAATAATATTAATCAAAATTTTGGAAGAAAAAAAATCAATCTAACAGATACTTTTATTTCTGAAGAAAATACATTTCATTCCATAATCATGTTACACAAGATATTTTGGAAATAGAATTATGTGCTATAAAAAGTTGATCAAGTAGTTAAAATAATTTTAATTTCATTTACTACTTGATATCCTTTTATTTCTGAAAAATGTATTTAAACGTTTGTGAATATTGTGCACAATTTTTATGGAATTCTACTGTAACATTGAGCTAGGTCTTAATATTAAAACAATTACATTGAAATTTAGAATGTTTGTAATAAATTTGAAATTGCCTCTTTAGTAATTTAATAAAACACTTCCAATTTTTGTCTCAAGCACAAAGTTTGAAAATAACAATAAATGAAGAATTCACTAAATTGTTTCTGAACACACACACAAAAGCACTACATCAACATTCTATTTATGCCATCCCACATATTTTCTAAACTTTATACAACTACCTAAATCTCATCTGCATTAACATCAGTAAATTAATTACTATATATGGAATTTAAAACCTTGGATTATTTTCTCCACATAAGACAAACTTCTAACAAGGTATTTGGGGAAAAAATCAAATTTTCAAAAAGCACTTGAACTTTTTTTTATGAACAATAGTTTATATATATATAGTGTAGTGTATGTCCCCCAGTTTTGAATACTTTTCAATTGTTTCAGTACTTGATTAACTAAAAGTACTTAAAATTTCATCGAAATTCTCCAAAAGATAATTCTGTAGGAAAGTTCCGAGTTTATTAAATATTCCTCGTTCTCGGTTTATTTGATGAAAAAACTACAAAACGACGTTCCCTAAGAATAAGTATTGCATTTATTATTATTTTGTCTTTCCTACAATTATAGTTGTAATCGTAAATGTTTACTGTAATGTATAAATTGTGTGAACGAGGTTTTTGATTTTTTTTTAATATTCATCAATGATTGTTTATTTTGAAATGAATAAATACACAAAATTTCTGAGAAACTAAACATTGTGATGCAAAATACAGAATAATCGAGTATTCGGTTTCTACTTCAAAAATTTACAAACATCCTTAAAAACAAACATATTACTGGATTTCCAGACCTGTGAGTAAGTAGACCAATATGATGCAATCACGTGCTTCTAGAAAACAAAACAAGTTTTCCTTGATATTTATCTGACGTCATTAATGTTTGTGACAGAAATGCCACTTATATAGCTACTGAATTATACAAATATATTTGTTTAAATTGTTCCTTTGTCTAGCTGTTGTTTTTCAAAACATTTAGAAATTTCAATGGAAGACAATATTGCGCGGAAATTTGTTGTTTGGGAACGATTAAATAAAACTGGTAAATGGTGTCCGTATTCAGCCGAAGTTTGTCAGTTCATAGAACTAAGTTACAAAAAAGGGTTGGAAAGTATATCTCTCGGCGATGCTGATGAAAATATGAAAATATATTCCATGAATTTCAAGGATATGATTCAAGTTTCCAGTGTTACAGGTTTTACTTTCATTTCAAAATTCATTTTATATCTATATATGATTATGTGTACTTCCAAATCATTTATTTTAAAATTCATCAATATTTATATCTGTAAGAAGAATTATAATAAATAACATTGGAGGCACATTTGTAAAATAGTCGAGTGTATTCAGTCTACGCTTGCTAATTTTGGTTGTGTTCCGCAAAATGTTTATGTACACGGGAAATATCTATTAAAAGAACTTTCTCGTGTTGCTGCAAGATATTGCCGTATTATTCCAATTCAGAATTATATGTATAAATTTTCTTTCTTCCTTCTACTGATAAGGATATTTTTGTCTGTTCTATTATTGATTTCCTATTCAGGCGAAACAGTACGAATAAATGAAATGTATTAAATGTGTCAACGAGTTTCAAAACAATACGAATAACAAAGAAAGGAATAATAATAATAATAAAACCATTTTAACTTTAATATTAACTAGTTAGAAAACTATATTAAAAATAACTGTTATAATAGTGTGGTTAATGTTAAGAAAATTCATTCTTCATTTCTTATAAAAATTATAATAATTGATTGTCTAATTGAAGCATATCGTAATTTTTAAAAATATTTCTTTGGAGCTATTAACATTTTAATGAGGAAAATAAGTTATTCATATAATCAGTCGTACGTAGAAATTTTAAGGCATGAATCTTTTAACTATTACTTTTTAGTTAAGCTTACTGTAATTGCATAAATTGGTTTCATAATGCATGAAGTAAAACATTCGTATTTTTAGCTATATGTTGGATAAATTCAAAAAATTAGAATCCTATTTTTGTGATTGACTTCTTAGCTAATGTCTCGTAATATGTAAATAAAATTTGGGTGCTAATTTGAATTATCCTGCTGTGCCTGAGTAAATCAGTAATTTGCATTCTAGGGGAAAATGGTAGTAAAACCTGTTGATAACCTTTTTACTTGTCCTTTTCTGGTATACTTATTACTTTTCTAGTATTATACGGATTAGAATTTCTTTATTGGACAAGTCCATCTTTAAATATTACTTTTGGGAAATATTGAATTTAAGAAAACTAAAACAAGTTAGTTAAGAAAGAAATTTTAGAGTAAGTTTTTCATTGGCTATGTATGACAATATTGGTATTTAAAATTTTTAATATTGTAAAATTTAAGTGCATGTTCCATATAAAACAATTTTTGAAATTGCATTTCAGATGAATTTGAAATAAATACCAGTGATAATGATTTCAGAGAACTGTAATAAAGATTTTTAGGAGTGACTTTTGGTTGCTTGATGTTTTTAAAATAAAAAGTTTTGGCTG
This sequence comes from Trichonephila clavipes, assembly GCA_019973935.1. Classification (NCBI taxonomy): domain Eukaryota; kingdom Metazoa; phylum Arthropoda; class Arachnida; order Araneae; family Nephilidae; genus Trichonephila; species Trichonephila clavipes. The sequence goes on along the minus strand of BMAU01017533.1, from coordinate 695,287 downwards.
GATTATTATTATAAATGACGTATGGGAAGGAATTTTTGGTTTCAAAAGGCAAGCGGGATAGATCGTACAGCTCTAAAGAAAAGGAGAGGGAGCCATCCCATAATACTTGTGTAAAATGAACCTCAAATTCAAATGTAGATGTGAAATGTAGGAAATTCTGTGAAATAATGGTTTTTATTTTCTGTATTGGATACTCCTTTGCACCAACTGTAAATATTGATACAAAATACAGAATCAAATTTATTCCTCATGCTTGACTTCATGTCATTTGAAAACTTATGTGGGTTTTGAAATAATCGTGTTACATTTCTTATTTGAGCACGGAAAAAGTGTCAAAAATACCAAAATTTTACGTAACAAAATTGTTCTTCATTAAAGTTATTCATCAATAAAACAAATTTGAATTTACTTGCTCTTGGATATTTTTTAGGAACAAAATCCAATGTTAGACGCCGTTTGTGTGATAATATGAACACGTTCTGCAGTGGTTATACTTGGCAATGGCGTGGTGATCATGATTCATGGCATTCATATGAAATTGATGTTAATGATTTCATTGAAAAAGCCTATGCTGAGGTAAGGTGGATTTTATTCATGATATTATTTTGAATATTGTATATCTATGAAACACATAGTTTGTGAGAAATTGTGTTATTTGGGAATAGTTGAAAAAAAATTGATTACAACTGTTCTGGAAGTTGTCAACATTGAGATTGGTGTTTTATTTGAATTTTTTGGATACATTATTTCTATTTAATTATGAACAAATCTTTTCTTAAATTTTTTTTTTAATTTCAAAGTAGAATTGGTATTTGAGCATATTTTGGTTTAAATTAAATTTATTTTAAATCTTATTAAAGGGGGGGTATCGCATATCAAAATTTGCTTGGCACATTGCATATAAATATTTAATGAAAATATATGAGTAAATATTATAAAAGGGAAAAACAAAATTTATTTGTAAAGTACGTATTACAAAATTTTTTTTACGCAGAACTGCATTTTAATTGCTTTATATTCTGCAATTACTGATCTCTTACATTGCTTCTATAAAAAGCTACTTTTCTGCATATTATTGTTCTGCAGGAAAAAAAGGTTTTTTTTTTTTAAAACATGAGAGCTAGAAAAACATTTTTTAACTATATTTTTTCAGTTTAACCCTCTGGCTGCATATCCATTGATTTCCATGGGCATAGAAGTAGCAAAATTGCTCAACCTACGATTTCCACGGGGAAGAATTTTTTCTGACTTTATTTGTGCAACCCTTACTGTTTAAGTTAATGTTTTCATTTATGTTTTTAAGTTCATGTTTTTATGACCTAATTCTATATACATAAAAAAAACTTTTACAAATTTTTTTTGTATATTTTAACTTAAAAATGTAGATTTAATATGTAGATTTGAAATATGTAATAAAAATTATGTACAATTTTTAAACTATTTTGATTAAAAAATTACACAGCAAGAGGGTTAAGTAGCTATCCAATTACTATCTATTGTATTTTGAAATTAGCTTCATGTGCTACTAAGTTATTGCTGTACTCTAATATTGCAGCCTATTTACAATGCTTCAATTCTTAAGAATGCTATTAAAATGTTGTATGTTAAATAATTTTTGAAATAATGGGCTAACTTCATGCAATATCATGGTTGGATGATAATGACAATCATGTCTTCACAGCTAATCAATTCATGCACTTCACTTTTGCCAATGTTTGCTTTAAGTGCAAAAGCTCTATTTAAAAAACATATTTGTTAATAATGTACATAAGTAAACAAAATTCCCATGATATAAAAATATTCATATAACATATGATTTTTTTTTTAAATTTTGAATTTTTTTTGAAGAATCTTAATAATTGAACATTTTTCCCATTTATCAAATTTAAAATTTTATCTGAATTTTACAAGTAGAACAACAAGTACAAGTCTAAGTCTGTTTGTTTTTAAGTCAATGAAAAACACATGATTGTCTTTATCATGTGACTGTCATGAATTTTGCCCATTAATTATTCTAATTTCTCAATTTTAAAAAGAATAATTTGTATCAAAGAATATAACAAAAGTTCAATTTCATTAAACTTATTTTTAATTTGATTTTTAAAATTTTTACATAGAAAACTTTAGATATATATGACATTGAAATACAACCCTGACAAAGCATCACTGAACTTTCCAAAATTTTTTTGGCAAAGTTTGGTGAAATGAAATTTAGTTGTTAATGAAGATTTATTATTAAAAGCTTCTGAGATGATCACCCATTTCCAACCTTGCAGTAACTCTGACTTTTATATACATAAAAAAAGCATCTAAAAGACATGCAAACGATTCATACATTCTACATAAAAAAACATTTGGGTAAAAGTTTTGTTATTACACTTAAATCTCTTAATTTTGTCATATATTCATATTCATTTTGTCATATATTCATAATGCTAATTAAGAAACATTTAAAGACTGTATTAGAATATAGGTGCTGTATATCTATTATTTTGTTAAATTCCAGAGATTGTATTAATATAACAGTTGAATAAGAATCGTAAGATATAAGAATCCGTTTTAGCCATTTTATTATATGTTTAAACAAGATCAGAAGTGTTGCTGTATTTACAATTGAAATTTTATATAGGAAATCATGATTGTGTTGCCACCAGATATTACAAATGTATAAATACAACTGGTTTCTAATACTTAAAAAGGGGGAAACTGTACTGAAGTGCCTTTGAATTAGGGATGATAAATTAATTAAAGGTAAAGCCTCCTTTGGCTCTGATAAAGACTGCCACAAGACAAGGCATATATTCTATAAGTTTGTGGAAGCTTTCCACAGGAATAGGTGGCCGCAGTAGCCGAATGGTATAGGTATCGGATCATGGCTTGCCTTGTCACGAGTTTGAACCCAGTATCAATTAAGACCCGTCATGTAGGGCAGCGATGCACGTTAAATCTGTCGAGAGCTGAAACGTCCTCCCGTTGGTGTGGTGTGGTAGTTAGGAGAGGGGGTGCTAGCTCAGGTGTCGTCCACGTCACATGACCATTACATGGTCTGTTGCCAAAAGTCCTCGTGTAGCTGAACCGTGTGACGTTAATATTCAATCAATCCACAGGAATAGCTTGGCTAGAGCTGTCTGTAATTCAGTAAATGTTGCTGGTGTTATGTGATGTGCTCTCACACCTTTTCCCCAAACATCCCTAAGGTGCTCATTGGTAGCCAATTCATGACAGAGAAGTCAGCTGTTTGCAGCAGTTTTGTATCAACTTTAGAAAAATAATGATCTTGGAAGGTCTTATGTAGTCTGTATGTATTTGATCCTTATTTTCTTTAGGAATATATTTTAACTTTTGCAAGATTGGTTTTGATTTCGTCATGTTTTTGAGATACACTCAAAGTCTTTGTTAATTTTCTTCCAATAAACATATTGTAAAGCTGGTTGTTTCATTTTTATTATGTCAATATGCTTATTGCAGTTCATTTGAAGAGTTCTTGTTGTGACTATTTGCTGTTCTTTGAATAGGTTTCCATCCTCCACAATGTATTCATATGAAATTTTTAATGTATTTTATTGAATTTAATTTTGAAGCTGTTATCAGCATCTGTTGCTTTACGGATTGTATTAGCTGTGAAGCCCTGAGTTGAAATTTCATTTATCAGAATCATGCTGAATCTTTTTGAATTATTGGGGCTGTGGACAGTCAATAAGCATTGGCATTCTCAATACCCTGCTTGAAAATAGCTTCATAGCCAAATACTGCCAAAAGTGCGGGATATTGAAATGGATGACCTAAAGTTATATAATGGAGGCAGTTTTGTGCTGGGATGAAATATTCTTGTCAAGGTTCAATTATCTGTCACTAATTTAAAGTCCATTCCATATAGGTAGTTGAAAAATACTTTACAGTTGATACAATATTGCACGGGACATATGATCAAACTGAAAATAATTTTTCTCTGCTGGGGTTAAAGATCTTAAAGCAAATGCAGTCTCTTTTGGCTATCAATGATGTGTCCGTGAACATCTGTGAAACCTATTGGATTTTATCACACATAAGTATGATTGGTAGTTTTGGATCATATAAAGTCAAAATTTTATATAAAGTCAAAATTTTACTATATTTTCTTCTATTTTTTCAATTTGATGAAACTTGCATTTAGCTGTCCTTTGGAATTTTGAGATTTTTCAAAGGAGTTGTTGAAGAAAATAAGAAGTTGATGAATTATTTGACAGAAAATGAGAATAATATTTAACCATTTCTAAAAAATTGCATATTTCTTCCTCATTGCTGAGGTGAAGCATCTCTAGGACTGTCTTGACTTTCTCTAGACTTTGTGAATGCTGTAATATATCTCAAGAATTCTATTCCTCTTTGAAAAAAGGAGCCTTCTTTTTCAAATGAAGATTATACTACTTCAAACTTTGGTGACACAGCTCAAAATTCTCTTGACATTTGGCTTCTGTTATTCCATGTACTATGTTGTCGTTGAAATAAGACAAAACTGTGGTCAATCCTTGAAGAACGTGGTCTAGAGCAGTTATCTTCAACCCCCGGACCGTGGATCAAATGGTGCCTGGCCGCCTAAAGAACATTAAACTATTGCTATTTTATTTAAAGTGGTGCATTTCTCTCGGACTTGCACAACTTTCCATAGAAATCACTATATTCCACGTTAAATCACTTTTATTCATTTTTGGTGTAACTATATTTTTTTCTGAAGGCATATTTAAATGTAACTAAATTAAAATTGTTAAATCAAAACAATCTAAAATATAAACAATCAATGTGTCCCACCCTCAGTGGGCCGCGGTTAAAGTATCAAACATTGACCGGTCCGCAGTGATAAAAAGGTTGTGGAGCACTGGTCTAGAATATAGTTAAATTCACTAGGAGCTGTTTTGATTCTGAATGATACTCGAAAAATGATATGTTCCATAAGGTTTCAATAATGATACTTGTATATAAATGTAAGTAGCAAATATATCTAGAATCTGTCAAACTGTTCAGAATCTCATTAATTTCTGATAAAGTAGTTTACATTGACAGGAACCACTTGCCATTAATCTTATATAATTAACACTAATTTTATAGTCAACACAAAAGCAAACTTTACCTTCTGGTTTTGGAATTATCAGAATAGGTGATCTCCAAACACTATTTTGGAAATATTTCTTTGATCTTTCAATACATCAGGTTCTTTATGGATTTTTCTGAAGGGTATATGATAGATTGGCTTACTGTTTTCTCAAAATCGCAAAGATACTTTGAGTCCCATAGTGCAACCTGTTTTTCGCTTGAAATTTTCAGAATACTAGAAATAATATTGTAAATGATATTTGTAGATATAACTTGAAATTTACTTGAATAATGATCTTTCCTGAAATACATTTTTTGCTTATTAATTCAAAGATGTCAAACCCAAGTATAGCAAAGTATTTTTCTGAAGTAGTATACAATTTTTCTTGAGAAGATTTCCCATGGTGAGGGACATTTACTACAGTTTTTTTATTGGTTTGAATATATTTCCTGTGTTTGACCAAAAAGCAACATCAAAATTTGGAAGATCAGTTTCAACTGTTGAGTTTGTGGAAGTTATCATTTGGCAGAAAGTAAATTCCGAGCCTGAAACCATTTCAAATTTATTTTTTTTGTGACCTTCAATGTTTCATAATAGTAAAATACTTTTCTGCATATCATATGTGTTTTCTATGTTGAAAAATGTCAGCTATCATATTCAAACCATAACACATAATACCTTAACATCATTAATGTAATTTCTTGAACTAGGATTGATTGCTATTTCTTCTTTTTTCTTCTACAGGGGTGTTTGTGCTCCGGGGAAACCCCGGAATTCCGGGGATTTTGAACTTCGATACCCGGAAATTCCGGGGATCGTCGTTCAAAAGGAAGGAATAATAATGAATTATTTATTTTGATCTGGGTAATTTTGTTTGCTGGGTAAATATTTACATAAAATGTAGTAGTTTATATGTTTGAAAATTTATGGTTATTAATTTTGCAAAAAAAGTAATTCATTGAACTTTTATAATTAGGTCATTCAATACTTCATAATTGTAATTTTTCGTCCCCCCCCTTTCTCGAAACTCCAAAATGTCGGTAGTAAGTCCGTAAAAGTTTCAGGGGATTTTTTGGGGTCCGACAAACACCCCTGCTTCTAGTAGAGTTTTGATCCTTACTTTATAAATGTCCAGGTTTTTTACAGGACCTGCAATAAAATGTATTTTTATCACATCTGCATTCCTTGGTGAGATGGTTGTTTCAGCCCCAACACAAAGATTTTTTTCTCTTAAGTTTTTCATAGTCAATCCTGAATTGTGAGTTTGATCTTGTTTGAGGACTTAATTGAATTTACGGAGGAGGGAGTGACTTGAAATAGTGTGATTCATGTTTGTTGCATCTGAAACTTTGATATCTTAGTCTTTGTTTATTTTTATTAAAATCGTTGGTAACAGAGGACTTCATTGAAAGTTAGTGACAGTTAATTTTGGAAGCCTCTAACACTATTGTCTTTTTTGAAATTTCATCAGATGTCAGGATCTCAGGGATGATGAGCTAATAGGAGGAATTGTCTTGTGGAGATGGGCAATTTGTGCAGCTAAGCCTGTCTTAAAAAAAATTACAGAAATTAAATTTGGGATCCAATTGTTTTAATTTTCAATACATTATGATAGGGGCACTCAGTTAACTATCTGGAGTAATTTTAACATGATATTTTCCTCAGTCTTTAAAATAATGAACAGTATACAAAACATTTGTCTAAATGCTCATCAAACTCATAAAAGGAATGCAGAAAACACTGAAACATAGAACATTTTCAAAAATAAAAATATTCTGAAGCATCGATTACACATACATGTTATTATATAAGAGGCCATCCGATGCCTCTTCGAAACCCAAAGCGATTTCTCAGAGACAAATTGCGACAGAAGAGAATTTCCACTCTTCCACACCTGGCTGCTGGCAAACCTTGGTCTTGTCTGCTCGATGGCCAAAGACGTGCTCAGCTTTCTGCCCTATCTAGGATGGAGGGTGTGGCATGTTTCAGAATCATCACCGGACATGATTACCTGCAAGCCCATCTGTTTAAGATTGGCCTGGCTGATTCACCGCTCTGCTCTCTCTGTAATTCCATGCCAATGACTGGGGAGCATCTATCCGCTTGCCCCGCTCTACTTCATGTTCTCTCGCAAGACAACTGTGGAGTTCTCCTTCCTGCTAGAGCGACATCTGCTCTATATTGGACTGCAAGCCGCCATATGTCCGAGAGGATGTTGGCGGGTGTAATTTAAAAAAAAAATATAACAACTGATACAGTTGAAGAGCGAGCTCTGTTTATTTACATTACTCATCCCTAAATGATTTTCTTTTCTAAAAAAATAAAAATACTGCAATGAAATTAAAATCATCATTCTCCAGGTAGACACATTCCAATATATCAGGTATAGGATTACATGTAATGGCAAGAAAAAATACTCATTAAATGTTATCTCTAAAAAGTCATAAAGAACTGTAGCGGTATCTAAGTAAACCAGTACTTAGACATCACGCGAAGACGATCGTCTTGGCGTGATTGATAAAGTACTGGCGTTCGGAACGGAAGGTGCCTGATTCGAATCTATACCTACATTGGTGACCCTGGACTGAAGCAAGAAAACGCAACTTTCTGAACTGTAATGGCGCCATCTACCGCAAGAAAAAGTAAATAAAAAAATAAAAAAAGGGAGAGTGAAAAAAATAATAATAAATGAGAGAAGAAAAATATAAATAAATAAAACACACATACTCTCTCCGAAACAAACAATAGATCATCTTTCTCTCATCTCAGCAAGAAAAATAAATAAGAATAAAAATAAATAAATAAATAAATGAGAGAGAGAGAGAGAGAATAAAATAAATAAAAAAACATGCTCTCTTTCCAAGAACAAACAAACGGGGGGAAAATCGTTCGCCTATCCACCTCACTGGTGGGAGAGTAGTGTAGTACTTATAGACATCACGCGAAGACGATCGTCTTGGCGTGATCGATAAAGTACTGGCGTTCGGAACGGAAGGTGCCCAGTTCGAATCTATACCTACAGAACACATGTCTGGCCATGAAAGACATTCATAGAGAAAGTGCTTATATGACTTACCCATCACAATAGGGTTAAGTGATGCTATTAACTGTCAAAATGACGTTAATTTGGATGTAAAATTTTCAGCTTTCTTCATTGATAATTATACTTAATTCTTCAAAATTTCTTATTTTTATAACAATTATTTATGTTGTAAACATTTTCATTTGTTTTAAAAAATATGTATAAATTTTAACTGTTGAAAAAACTGCCACAATTATTTGGGAACTTTTGGAGAATGCAGTAGGAAAAATAATTAAAATATAATGATTGTGTAAACTTTCTTTCAGGGTTTGAAGAATGTCACTCTGAAAAAGGTATTTCGTGATTACAACTATGAAATAGATTTTACTAAAATGATTCAAATTAACAAACACACAAAGCGTAAACGTCCTATTCGAAGACATCAGAATCCTTCGTCATTTCCAGTAACAACTCTTAATGCTAATGATTGCTGCAAAAATGATGACTTTACAGATGAATCAGCTACAAATGCTGTAAAAGATATGGATTACTCTTACCTTGTTAATGAAATACCTGGTACTGCTGCATTACTCGATCAAGTAAACAGCTACATGAGGAATGTTAAGAGGACTTACAATGTAGATATTAGTTATATTTCTGAATTGAAAGAGACTGATGAAACTGGAGATGTGGAAAACTCTAATGATACATTTATCTGTGAGGCTGCTGAAAATGTGTGTGATAATCAGTCGTGAGTAACCAAATATGTTTTTAATTGTTTTATATTAATATGGTAAAATTTTAATGTAAATCTAATATATGCATTCTAAAAGTTTAGAATTAAGGTGTATAAATGTATTGTGAATCTTGTGTATTTGTTTTGCATGTACTTTTTGATGAAAGAAGTTAAACTTTTTTCTTTAATTTCATTTTTCATTTCCTGTTTTTTGTGGTAAGCAGAGTGGTTATGATTGTGAGCAGTATTGCTGAGTTGCGATTTCAAGTCTTGGTGCCACTGAAATTCCACTGTATAGGGATGCATGTTAAATCTATTATGACTCAAAGTTCTCACAATGGTGTAGTAAGGGAGTTGTAAGAGTTGGGGGAGGGGTCGACAATTCAAGTATTTCCCTCGTCATTTTACTGTGACTCAAAATTATGAGGTTTATCTCCAATAGCTCTTGTGTTTCTTCTGAGTGTGAGGTTGATAAAAATCAAATTTCTGTTTGTTTTTATTTTTTTTCTTTGACATTCCTTCATTATGAATATATATCATTATTCTATATTTTAAAATGTACTTTTGTTATGCACATTTTATACCCTTATGTTATGTACATCTTTTACACTTTTACTATGCTCATTTTTTATTATGAACTTCTGTTTTTTGTATACGGTTTTCCTAATGAAAATTTTTTTAAAAGAATTATTGGATGTATTTAAAATTGAAACATCAATAAATTTATTTTTATTGTATTATTTTCATTTCCGTGTCTTTATTTATAAATAGTTATGTATTGATTAGCTTCCATAGTTTGACTTTATGAATTAATTACATTTTTAAATTAATATAGTAATTTTTTGAATACATTTGTTCAAATATTTCATTTTCATTTCTTTAATTTGAAATCTTGGTGTTTATTTATTTGTTATAGGTAAAATAAGCTTGGTTATTAGTTTGATTTCACTATAATGAGCTATATAAGATTATTGTAATTAATTTTGAAGAGTTTTCACATTTCCAGAATTTTTCAGACTGTTTTTTAATTAACAAAATATATATTTTAAATTTTAAAAACTAATAATTTTATAATGTAAAAATCGATTTTATTTTCATAGTCTTATTACAACATCATGAGAGTGTTTTTTAAGATTTAATCTGTTCTTTTCAAAACATATGGGATATACTAATTGTTAAATGTAGCTGTGGCATATAGTTATTAAATGGACTGAATAGTATTTTTCTGTGAAAGTTATGCCAGACATTTTCTATGATACTTTTTAGCTTGTTCTTTTTAAATGATTCTATTTAATTTTTTTGGGTGGAAATGTTTATTGAAAATGTAGATGGTGGTTATAGAAACTATTGTTATCCATAGAGGTGGGAGGTACCTGGCCACCCCCAGGGTTTTCTTCCTCTAAATTGGGGTGGAACCGAACAAAATCGTTCTGTCACCTGCATGGTGCTCAAAGCTAAGGCTAACGACAGGCGTAAAAATTATAGCCCTTAGCCGCTATGAATTTTGCGGGCCTTGATCTGACTTCATCAGACAGGTGGCATTAGTCACAGCACAACAACAACAATAGAAAAAAGTAAAACTATTCCTACTACGTAGAAAATAATTCTAAAAAGGATTTAATGAAATATACTAAATTAATTACTGCAGTTAAATGCAATTTTATCGTACACTATCTGGAATGTCCATTCTTTACTTGGGGTATTTAATAATATGAAAATCAACAATCTAGCCAGAAAGCATAAGATTTTAATATTATAGATTAATATAATCTTCAAATAAACTATGAATTCAGAAGCAAAGATAAAGTAACACTGTGTCATGTGATACATTTCTAAGCTATGTGCAGTGAAGTGATAAATCTTCTTTTGTGGAAGGAAAAAATTTTTTTTGCTCATTGTGCTTGTGGAGTTAAAAATTTGTATAAAATCAATTGATATTTTTTCCTATTTATTATAGAGTATGGTAAATGGTTCTTTCTATATACCATATGAAAATCATGTAATTTCCATCAATATATTTCTAAATGAGATAATTTAAAAATTGGAAATTAATGCATTTTTCGGTAAATACTATTTTCAAATCCCGGTTAATTTCTTTCTTTACATACCAAAATGAGTTAATTCTTTGAAAAAACATAGATCTCTTAGATAATATAAAAATAAAATATGCTAAAAATAACTACAATGTTGAATTTAAAAAGTCTAAAGTGAATTAAAAATCTTGATGCACACTGTTATCACCCACAGTTTCAGTCTATTAAATTTTGTGCATCTTAAACTTCATATTATGTCATCCATACATACGCATAACTCTTTGTTTAATTTATTCATATATTAAGTATTGTTAATTAATACATTAAACATAAATTAATTTTGTATTAAAATTATTGTAATGCAACTGGAACATTTTTATAAATCTAGGTTTTGAAGAAAAATTTCTAAGTTAGAAATCTTATTTTTTTTTCGAAAGATACTTTAAATTGTGTTTTATAAAGTTTTTGGCCTGTTGTCCTATTTTTCCTCTCACATTTATTTTGATGCTATTATACTTAAGTAATTTTCATCTGTAATTCAAAAAAGTAAAAGTATCTAGATTTTTTTACATTAATTTGTTTCGAAATATTTTGTTGTATGAAGGTTTAAATAAATTTGAAGCAATTTAAATTGAATAGAATTTATGATGCAGAAATAGTTTTTGAATATACACATTGCATTATGTTTTAAATTTATAAATTATTAGTTATTGTATTTATATATATATATATATACTTTTATTGCTCAATTTCTTATCAACAGTCAAATAATTTATTTTTGAAAGAATTTATGCACTATACAAAAGTGAAGAAATTCTGATTTTTTTATTTAGAAAATATAAATAGCATGCAGAATATTGTTTTAATGAGATGTTCAATTTTCTTTCCTTTTATTTGCACTATTTCTTTTTGTTTCTTTTTAAGGAAGGGGATAGTAACATTTCTCTCTTTCTAAAAGCAATCGCGTTACATTAGAAACCACTTCCAATTTTTAGAAGAGAGATTATTTAGACCAGAGTTAGACCATATTTAAACAAACATTCAGCTAATTGCATTTTATTTTTAGTAATATTTGAAGATCAGGTTATATTCCCTTCCAGATTTTATGTAATCCATATGATAGCTCCTGCAGATCTATACTCCTAGATATTTATATCCACTTAGGCAAAAGCTTCTGACCAATGATTGCTTGAGAAAAATATCGCAAGTAAAATGTTCCTTCATATTTATTCAATTTTGTTAACTTTAAAAATAAATTACTGTCTATATTAAGATTTCAATTTTAAAAAATGAGATTCGAAACATTTACTGAAATTTTTCTGCGAATTTATCTCAGATGTTGCGACTTTCCTAGCACTTTATTCAGTTCTTATAATTTTGTAAACTGCATTTAAAAAAAAATGGAAACACAGTATTAAGATACATTAATATTTCTCCTTATATAGGTGGCATTTAGTATGCTTTAGATGCATGCCATAAATAAACATGGATTACTTATGCAATAGAAAAACTTGAACAAAATTTGCAATAATTTATTTAATATCTTGTTTTATTTTTGAAACAGTCAATGAATAATATATATATATATAATTCTCACAATATTTTTCAAGAATTATAGGTTTTTTTTTCTTGAGGTAATAAAATCAATTATAATTATCACAGTATTCCAAAACTTTTTGTTTTGGACAGAATAATTTCATGTACAATAAGCAGTGGTGTAACGGAGAACATTTGGGCCCCCCTGCTAAGTCAGGTTTTAAGGCCCCCATGTTGAATTTTACAAAGGGTAGGCACTTGCGTCAGCCAGGCTCTGGGCCCCCTGTGATGCGGGGGTGCACGTTACGCCACTAACAATAAGACATTCTTATGAACGAACACATTCAAGTAAACTTGAAAAGTATTCATTTCTCTCTTTCTTTTTTTTTGATGTTTTAAAATTATAGCTTTTTTAATTTATAAGTTTAAATCATTGATTCATGTATGATTTTAATAGAGAATGCTTTATAACTGAGAATTTCAAGTTATAATAATATAAATTCTACAAATTCTTTGTAGTTCTTATAATTTATTTTGTGCGTAAGTAAATATTTCTCTGGGGATTTTATTAATATTCTGTTGTATTATTGGTATTCCATTTTAGTTTTGTCAGGAAAATGCAGATGAAACACGTATTCAAACAGTTGATTCTTAGAAAGTTTAGTCTCGGTTTATAGAGGCACCAATTATCATGCTTTTGTAGAATATATCCAATTAATTCTTGAAAATAATTTAATTCTCCCTCTTATTAGTTTTTCTCCAGGAAAAACCTTTAATATTTTTTTGAAACGTGATTAACTAGAATATTTTTTAATAATTGTTTAATAATTTGTTTTATATGTTTTGAGATAAATCTTAACTATACTTTACCAAGTCACTAACTAGCTGTTATGTGTCCAGTTCTTGTTACACTAATTAGTTTTTGCTTTTTGATGCATTTTGAAATTTTATTTAAATTTCAGTTATGTTACAATATTTTTTATGAGTTATGAAACTAATGCAATGGTTATAAAAATAATTTCTTTTTTCTTTATAGCAAGTATGATTTGTGTTTTAAAAAAGGAAGAAAAAATCCATTTTATTTTAAGTTTTGTATCCTAACTGTTTTTCTGAAACAAAAGATGTGTAACAATAAGAAAAACTTTTGATTAAGACCTTAAATGTCTTACTAATACAGCTTATTAAATATCTGATTCACACAAAACACACATTCTGTATATGTTTGTATCAGAAAATTTTATCTAAAAGGTATAGTAACTCTCAGTTTTCATCAAAAAGGTAATGTGTTAAGTCACTGCTATATTTCATTATTGTTGGCATTTATTTTATCCTTTTTATTTTAAATTCCCATTAGAAACTGTTTTCTTTGGAGATTAACTATTAGTTTTTTTTTTTTATAACATTTTAATTACATAAACTTTTTTCCCTAAACCTATAGTTAGGTTTAGTATTATTTTGCAAAATAATTATTGAAAGAATGTTATATTATATCTATAAACATGTCGGTAAAATTTTTTATTAATAAGTCTAAATTATTCTTTATGAATTGAAGGAATGAAAACTTCTTGCTTAACTTCCTTATATGTCTATTATTGTTTGCATATATTTTTAGTAGAACTATATAATTTTATCTTTAAATGCTCATTTTAAAAAAATAGTCTGTGATTAAAATTTATAAAATTTCAGTTCAAGTGAAAGGTATTAAATGTGAAGAGATCATAATGTCTCCAGTTACATTGCTAAAAATTTAAAAACATCAGATCATGTATTATATGCATTGTTGAAAGAACTATGAATTCAGAATATTTATGGGATTCTATTAACCTTGTTTTAAGATTTATACCATAAGCACAAATAATTATGTATTTAGGATGTGATTCTACTATAAGATTACAGAATGCAATTTTAAGGTATGCTTATTTAATCCATGTTCAAAGTCTTTGTGTTGATAAAATGTGAATAAATGAGCAAAAAATTATAGAATAGTTGACTAATTGTGGTTCATATTGTAAAATGGGGAGTATAGACTGAAATTATATTATATATAATCTTATTTCAAGATTTATATCTTTAATACTAATATATTTTATAAGAATAAAGAGTATTAAAAAGGGAAATGAATATTTTTATTGCATATTTTTAGATAATTATAATTCTTTTACATGCATTAAGAATTTCATGATTATCAATATTAATAATTTAAAATCCTTTTATGACCTTGAACTAACTCTACAGCCATTAGTTTTGGAATCTGTTCTCATTCATTAAATTATATTTTTTGCATAAACTATGATTTTAAATAGTGAAATTAGGCCATATGTTCATAAATTTTGAAAACATCTTATGTAGGTAGCATGGTAGGGTATGAAAGGTAGTATGCAGGATGAGTAATTTTGTTTTTATTTTTAGTGACAATTTTTTGAATTATTATATTTTAAATTGTATGCAATTCTTTTTAGAACTTTTTACTGCTCATAATTTGATCTGTTTACTTGTATTTTTGAAATTGAAGAGAGAACCCATTCTTGAAGGGGGGGGATTAAAATTGTACAAAATTAGAATTTTTAGTATTTCACTATATTGTTTTAGCTATAGATAGAAATCTGGGATGTACTTTTATTTGTATATTTATAATTCAATTGCATTGTAATTTTGTTGGATAACAAATGTGTATATTTTTAAATTAATTTTTAATTTTAATCTGATATACAAGAAATTCCTTTTTTATGTAGAATGATATTTTAATTTGATATATATATATATATATATATATATATATATATATATATATATATATATATATATATATATGTGTATGTATAAATAAATAAGCTTTTTTTTTTAAAGATTTTTACTCAAATTTTCTCCAAAATATTTTCAATTTTTTCATCTAATAATATCTGTATTTTTTAAAATACTTTCAAAATCAACTTTAATTTTAAAAATTTTCATTTTAAAAGTTCATTTTTTTAAATCTAATAATATATATTAGCATTTCTTGAAATTATGCAAGAGTATAAGAATATCTCTACATCAAAATTCTCTTAAATATTCTCAATAGAAAACATTTTACACATGATAGTATGCCATGAATTTTCATGCTTTTATATTTTTAAGGCAATTTTATTTTGTAGAATTTAGAAATAATCTGTTGAAGCAAATTAGTTCATAAATTTGAGAATTTATATAAGTTTCTTATTTTATTTTAATATTTTGGTTGTAGATTGCATTAATTTCATTCTTGAATAAGTTAATATTTTATCTTTGAGATCACATATCCAAATTAGTTAGAATTTACTTTGTACTTTGTTAAATACAAATAGCTATTAGTAAATTTTTTTTCTTAATTAGAGCATTGAAATGCCTGTTCTAAAAGGTCCCTAGAGTATTGAATGTCTTGAAAATTTTTATCTGTTATATATTTAATGTATGTACAGAGCAATTTTAAAAAATTTACAAAATCATCTAATAAATTTTGTGCATACTAATAAATAAATCTGGAATATTATTGTATGCAATTCCTATTTCGCAAAATGTGTTAGTAAAGTATATATCGTTAAAGTTTTTTCTTTGATATATCGTTTTTCTAGTTTTTTTAAATCTCTATTGTTCTCATAATTATGTATATCTTACTTTGTAATTAATTGTCATATTTTTTTCTAGTATTCCCTCAGAATTTAGTACAAAAGGTAATGTAAAATTTCTGTAATTTAATTTATTTGAAAACTAACTGAATATAAATTATGCAGTAACAATATCTGTTCTCATATATAGCTGCTATTGTCAATGGCAGACAGTGGTATGGTAGCAGACCTCCTCATACTCCTCAATCAAAATTGAAACCTGTTCCTGGAATTGAACCACTAGCAGTTAATGGCAGAAAAATTATAAAGAAAAAAAAGGGTATAACTTTTCATAATCCTAATATGTAAACAGGTTATTTTTTATATAAATAATGTAATATATTACTATCCATTTAATCAAATAAGTAAAATTTACAATAAAAAATACTTCTAAAATTGTTTGATGTTCATTATCAATATACACTAAATAAACTAATGAATAAATTATTTCTGTGAAATCATTATGCTATCTAAAATTATAAAGTCATTATTGTTATATGTCTATCACTATCTACACTATTAAAATCCGAAGGTAAACAAACATATCTATCTTTTCATCTATCCATCTATGTGACCCAATTTTCTCACAAACCACGCAACGCAGAAACTCGCCGAAGGTACCAACATTTCGGGAATGATCCGAGGAATCCGTTTTGACCATTTATATTCCGATATTCAAATTAGTTAAAAAGATATTAATTAAAAACCTTAAAACGCATAATTAGTACCATTTTTGACCACCAAGGGAAAATTTTGAACTTTTTTTTTTTTTCCAGACGTTTTTTAAACGCGATCTAATTTTTTTCATGAGACTCACACAAAAAATAATTACAGATTCGGAAAGACCATTTATTTTGCCACGATATGCCATAATTTGTTTTACAAAATAATTATATTTTGCATTTTTTACGATTTTTTTTAAAATGAGTCGAAATCGATACGTTTTTATGAATACGATCTCTTAATTGTTCCACTTGCACTTTCTTTCAGTTTAATGAAAAAAATATTTTGCACTAAAAAAAGTTCATGCTTTTCTCTTTTAGAATCAGTCATTTAAAAAATTTAATGTCAAAAACTGTTTTTTTTATGATTTTTCAAAAAATACTCAAAATTTTATTTAAATAATAACTTTTTATTTATAAAAATCTCACAAAACTCGTTTTCCGTGTGTAGAACATTATTATACGTAATCTGTACAAAGATTGATAAAATATCTTAAAAATTATGGTTTTTAATAAAAAAAATGCATTTTTCCCCCTTTCGCATTAAATATGTAAACATTAGTTTTTTAAAGTTTTTTGTTTAAAAATTACCGCTGTTTGCAATCGACATATGAAGTTTGAAAGAATTTACTTAAAAATGAAGCCCGAAAAAAAATTTTAACTTTAAAAAATAACAAAACGTGAAATTAAAAAAAATCTTCCGATATTTTAAAGGTATTTTTACTGTTCTTCCCCGAAGGAATGCATAGTGCGGTTGTTAAACCCGCTGCTTTATAAATTGGTAGTTCCCAGGTTCGAAACTGAGGAGGAAGAGACATTCAATTTCGCATTGCGCTGCTTTTTAAAGTTAAAAATTTTTTTTAGTGGAATGAAAAAGGTTAAAATTAAAATAAAATATCAATGTTTTTATCAGATCGTTTTTTTCAAATGTTTTTTTCAGTACATGTGTATGTATATATATATATATATCTAGGCTTTACCCATACTGTTTTTTTTCTAACTTATATATATTTATGTTTAATCAAACATTCAGAAAAAAGCAATCATTTCATTAGCTATCTGTAAATATTTCTTTTATTTAGTACTTATAGAAATTTGATTTTAATAATTATATATATGTTTTTTTAAAAGGATTATTTCTATTATTTCATTACTAAAGGAATTCTTTGTTAATTAAAAAGTACATTGTCTATTATTTTTGATCAAAATACATTTTAGAGACATTTTTAAGCTAACTATATGTAACAATTGATTGATTCATGAAAATCTGAAATCTATTTTATTATTTTAGATTCTTAGAAACTATTATTAAAAAATGATGAACGTTTTTTGTTTTACTCTTAGCATCAGAATCGTTTTCTTTTTATTGCTTCTTCACATTAATAATTTTTTAAATTCTAACGCAATATTTTTTTTATAAGTCATACATCGAAATTTGAAGCTATATCTTATCTGTGAGAAGGAGGGGAAGATAGAACAATAATTTTACACTAAAAAAAACGTGTTCGGGCTATAGAGAGGGGAAAGAAACCTGTCTTAAATCAAAAATAAGTGGAATGGAACAAATTTCGAAAAAGGGAAATTTTTTGACACAATTTTAGAAATCATTCGCATTGTGCATGTACAAACACACGCACAGAAATGCTGGTGTCATGAGGAAAAGCGAAAGCCCGAGCAACTTCGGGCTAAGCGGTGGAGGGGGAGGTGTGGAAGTCATTTTGAGAAAGAGTATTAGAAGTGCTGATTTTTTTAAGGAAAGGGAAAATTTATAAAAGTAGAGAAAGCCCATACAACGCCAGGCCATGCAGCTAGTATATTATATTATCTAAATCAAAGGCCGGCAATGCGGCGCCCGCGGGCATCACTGCGCCCTTCAATAAATTTTAGTGCGCCCTTAAACTATTGTTAATTTAGACAAGAAATTCAAAACGTAAATTTTAAAATTCCTAGAATCTACTGTACGTCAACGGTGACGCGGTTACGCGTTGAACTGAAATGAACTGAGCAATCATGTCAGTAGTAGTCAGTACACAAGAGAGCATAGATCAAGAGAGTTTGTCACAGGTTTATGCCGTCCCTATTATGAACTCATCGAAAAGAAAATGTGCTTATTATTTCAATGCTGAGTGGGAAGAAGAGTTTTTTTTCATCGTATACAACGGTAAATGCATATGTTCACTATGTAATAAGAGCATTGCGTTGCTTAAAAAAAGTAACATAGAAAGACATTTTAAGAGTTTACATAACAAATTTTATTCTGAGTATCCATTGAAATCAGAACTACACACGTAAAAGGAAAATGCTATCCTTAAAATCGTCAATTACAAAGCAGCAAAGTATTTTTACAAAACCCAAACAGCAATCGAAAGCAGCAACCATAGCATCGATTAAAGTTGCACATTTACTGGCAAAGAAGAAAAAACCTTTTATTGACGCGGAAATAATGAAAGAAGCAGTGCTAGTAGCGGCTGATTCTCTTTTTGACGACTTCAAAAACAAGATGGAAATATTGGGAGCTATTAACATGTTACAATTATCAGCCAGAACAGCAACAAGAAGAATCGAATTAATAGCAAGCAATTTGGAAGCAAAATTAGCAAATCATGTGGAGACCTGTGAATTTTTTTCAATACAACTGGATGAATCAACTGACACAGTCGATACAGCACAATTGGGAATATCCATTAAAATGGTGTTTGATGACTTCTCTACAAAAGAAGAATTTTTGAAAATTCTTCCGTTAACAGCACGTACCCAAGGAAAGGACATATTTTCATTGTTCAAAAAGTTTTCAATTGATAATAAGTGACCATTACAAAAATTATCAATTACTATGGATGGTGCATGAGCAATGACTGGTAAGGAAAATGGTTTTATTGGTTTATGTAGAAAAGATCCTTTATTTCCTAAATTTATTGCTTATCATTGTCTTATTCACCAAAAAATGTTATTTGTAAAAACAATTTTTTAACCGTATTATGTCAATTGTTATCAAAATTATTAATTCGATTAAAGCTAAAGCGACACAACACAGGTTGTTCAAATTATTTTTAGAGAACGAAAATACTGAATTTAAAGACTTACTTCTTCACACTGAGATGAGGTGGCTCACTCGCGGTAAAGTTTGAGAAACGAGGTTTATGAAGAATTGGAAAATAAAAATTGGTTGTTGGATCTTGGATTTTTGGTAGATATGATGATGACGATGACGATGAAGTTTAATGAATTAAATTTAAAACTGCAGGGGAAGAATTCCCATATTGCAGATATGATTAGCGCAGTTAATTCTTTCAAATGTAAGTTGGAATTGTTAAAAGTGCATTTGTTGAAAAATTCCTTGTCTCACTTTCAAAATATCAAACGAATAATTGAAAATTTAAATTTGAGTGTTGATGAATTTGACACTACATCGTACATAAAAACCATTGATATTTTAATAATCGAATTTTCGTCGAGATTTCAAGATTTTCTACCGTTAGAATCAGTAATTCCATTTTTCGTCAATCCATTCAATGTTCATGAACCTGATTTGCCTTCCAAAATTTCAAATTATTTTGATGTTACTAACATGCAGAACTTAGTAATGGAAATAATTAATTTGCAAAATGATATTGTTTTAAAATCACATTGTTATAAATCAATTTGGAAATTAATTACTGAGGAAAGTTTTCCTATTTTGAGAAAATGCGCTCTAAAAATATTTTCATACTGTGGAACTACCTATAATTGTGAAGCCCTTTTTTCAAATATGACACATTTAAAATCTAAATATCGATCACAGCTTACGGATGCACATTTTGATAACTGTTTAAGAGCGGGTAATTCGTCGTATATGATCGATTATGAAAAAATTGCAGATAATATGGCAACCCAAATATCCCATTAAAATAATTTTATATAAAAAATACGTCATTGCTCTTGCTACCATCTTTAATGTACTTACAAACATTCTTTATTTATGTAAGATTAATAATAACCTTGTTCTGTAATTAAATTTATAAATTATAAAATTAATGAATATGTTTTATAAATATGAATAGTATTTTTATATATTTGTTAGGTCAAAAAATAGTTGGCGCCCGCCATGAATTTTTAATTTAGTATTTCACTCTTTACATTAAAAACGTTGCCGACCTTTGAGCTAAATGATTGAGAGATTCCATTTTACTTAAGATAATATACAGTTTTTATTGTAACCCTGAAATTTTCTGTACTTCATTTCTAATTTTTATTATTTAAATTTTAAAACACATTTTTAAATTGGAATTTTCATAAAATTGATATTTTTAAGTATGCAATTGCACAATAAAACAAAATAGGGATATTTATGATATATTTAAACCCAAAGCTTCATAGTTGAGTGTTTATTAAAACTCAAACTTTTAGTCAATCCGTTGTCCATTTTTTCAATTAGGTATAATTAAAAATTGGTATGTAGACATTACAAAAAAATATATGTAGTTATGTTTTGTTTCTTTTAGTAAGACATGAAAACATCTCACAAGCTGATTTAGGGATTGAAGATATTTTAAAGGAATATACCGATACAATTGAAGCAAATTTATCAAATGATATCAAAGATGAGGTAATTATTATTTGTACCTATTAAATATGTAATTTATTTAAATGAACAGATTAAACTTAAATTGTTCATTTTTGAATGTAATTTTTAAATTTTGTAATTCATATTCTAAATTTATGTGGGCTTTTAAAGTATTCCTACGTTTTATACCTAGTTTACTAAAATTTTAGTTGAAGACATTGCTGCTTTTATGTTATGATTTATAGTGTATTACCGATTTTCAGGATTGCATCATTTGTTGTGAACCTTTATCTGAAGGATCATCATACGATGGTGATACCAGTGTTTTGAAACTAAAGGAATGTCCACATGTATTTCATAAGTCATGCCTTACAGCAATGTATAACAGTGGATCTAAAGTGAGTAACGAATTGTTACAAACAATGTTTAACTCTGTGAGTAGTAAATGAAATTTTTTGTAATTATGTTTTTACATTTCAAGAAATATACAAATATACTGTAGTCTGGAAAAAAAATTCAGCTGTCTTGAGTTATACAGATATTTGAATTTTAAAATATATATATTGAAAAGTTATTTATTCTTATCTTCCTAAGGTAATAATTTAATGGAAAATTTTGGTGAATATTTTTATTTAATGTATCCACCATTATATTTTAAACTTTTAGTTGTATTTTTCCTCTCCTTTCTTAACCTTTATTGTTATATGTTAAAAAAAATAATAAACATTCTATAATAATATTTAAGATAATTTTATCTGTTTTGCAGTGAAGGAAGATTTGTCAGAGATTAAAAGATAAGTTACAAAATGAATTATAAAATGGATAATTTTTAGTGGAGAATATAGTACATAAGTTACTTTTTACTTTTTTTACTGAAATTTTAATTGTAAGAAAAATACAATTTTAAAAATGAACCTAATATTTTTTTGGCGCTGTCCTTGGTATATTTATAAAGGTTATATATATAATAAACTACTATATAATATGCTAAACAAAATGTAGCAAGATAAGTATAGGTCTATATAAGTAAAATGGCCTCATTAATAAAGTCATGAGCTCTTAAGTTTTAACTAAGTTTGCATGGTTAAACATTGTTTCAAGGCATCAACTTTCCCTTTAATTCGATAAAATAAATAGAAAAAATCAATACTTGTGTCTTTTGAATTATTTTTAGTTAAATTTTAAGTGTATTTTGATGGATTTGATATTTACTGAAGCTTTTTTATTGTAGGATAAATGCCTTCAGTGTCCAGTTTGTAAAAGAATTTATGGAGTGAAATATGGCATCCAGCCACCTGGAAATATGATTTATCATGTTTTACCATATTCCCTCCCTGGTTATCCTGATTGTGATACAATACGAATTATATATGACATTCCTTCTGGTACCCAGGTAAGTTACTTTAAACTTTTGGAACCTTTTCATTTTTGTAAAGATAGCAATTAGATTTTAGAAGGTAATGTTCTATTATTAAATGAGTTAAATATTTGATTATAAAATATATAAATGGTATTTATGAATTATATAACGGGCATGTATGCTCTCTCTCTCTATATTGTAATAGGATATGTAAAAATTTACCGCTCAAGAAAATTGAAATAAACTGCTTGATATATTGAAGTTGTGAGCATATAAAAAAAGTAAGCCAAGTGTATTCATCCATATGTGGTGCTTGAGTGTCATCTATTATCCATATATAATGCTTGAGGGGAATTTTTTTCCTTTAAAAAAGTTTTGCAAAAGAAGCAAATAATAATTAGAAGGTTTTAGTTCTAGTGAATATGTTGGATGTGATAGAATTTTCTTGCCTATCATCGCCCAAATTTGGGTTGTGTTGCCAGCCCTCAGCATGTAGTGGGATATTATGATGCTTTTTCTATTGATTGTTGTTCACCCTTCCCCATCCTTTTTTGCTGCTTTGTTTGTATTTGCATGTCATCAAATTGAGCCTGTCATTATTAGTATGATTTCCCACCATATACACAGCATTCTCTGATTCAGGTTTAAGGATGGCAGGGACAAGTTTCAAGACTCACAGTATGCTCTTTTCCTTATGCTGAGCATGGTTTATCATTACGATCTAAATCATCTGCTTCAAATTTTTTCAACTATCTCATGCTTATTCTGTATAAAATTGCACCTACACCAAACATTTTTATTAAATTTTGAATTGTTTCTGTAGCATTTCTTCCATGTTGGAATTATTACAAATTACAGTATCATATGAATGAATTTCATAAGTGACATATGATTATGTCTCCTTACAGTGATTCAAGGTACTTTTATTTCAGTTAATTTAGAAACACATGTATATAAATGTATTGTGTGATATAGGAAGACAGTCATATTTCAAATGAACATGTTGAAATGAGAAATAACATTATTGGACGTAATTTGCTGGTAGATTTAATATTAATTATTAAAATAAATAAATTTTTTCCTATTTTATTTTTAGAAAAAGAAATAATTATATCCTTTTTCTTAAAAATGTATGTCACTAAAGGTTGATGGGAAAGGATAACTCTTTCTTTTTTTTTAATAATGCTCTCAACATTCTTAGGCAGCTCCTTGTAACAAAACATGATGCATATAAAATATAAACGTATGAAGTGTATCAAATACAAAGCATTTTTAATTTGAATTTTGAATATGAACTTCAGTTATTTTTTACTATTTTTTTTTCAATTTTTTTCACAAATACCAAAATTTATACTAATCTTTTATATGTTTAAAAAAGAAAAATGTTATGTGTGGAAATTGAATTAATGGGAGATCAATGTCTTGCACCGTAATATAGAGTCTTGTACTCATGACATACAATGCTGTATGTCAACATACAATTTACTTGGGGACCAATAGAGAAAGTTTAGTCTTCTATTTATATTGCAGTGAATATATTAGAACTATATATATGACATGTTTTGAATCAGAATCAGACTTAATTTTAAAAAGGAACTTTATTCAATCATTTCTACATTCTTCTGACGCTAAGAGGAGAGAGGAAAAAGTACGCCACAGGGTCTTTTAAGTGGGTTAACACTTAAAACACAGATGCGGTAAGTATCGCGGATTTTATGATTGTACTTGAAAGTTAATGCTGACATATAGGGCTATTAAATCTAACGATATGGAATTAGACATGTTTATTGGCTAGGCCATATGTCTGGAAGAATTAAATGGGTGATCAGTTTGATACTTGAAGATGAAATGAAAAAGATGAGTTAAGTGCTAGATAGGGGATTTAATTTTTAATCTAATTTAATTATCCTTACATATACGAAACTTTAAGTTAATTTATTAAGGTGTTAAGCTTAAGGGATTATACTTGTGTGTTGATATATATATATCTATATATTGTATTAAAATGTTTAGAATTTCAAAATGTTATTTCGTCATCATAATTGTTATTTTACAAGAAGGAAAATTTAAAGTTATATTTTGCTTTTAATAATTGTTGGGAGTCTCTTTCCAACAATTATCTTATTTTTTAAAATTATTTTTAATTCTTTCCATCTCAAAGAAAAGTTTGCTTTTTTATTATTGAAAAGATTCTCCTTCTTTTCTATTATTGAAAAGATTCTTTCTTTTCTATTATTGAAAAGATTCCCTTTCTTTTCTATTATTGAAAAGATTCCCTTTCTTTTCTATTATTGAAAAGATTGTCTTTTATTCTAGAATACTAATAAGTTATTTCTTTTACTTTATGTAGTGAACAACTTATGATATTCTACATTATAGTAATTAGTCTGTTTATTTATCAAAAAAGTATTTTCTCTTGAAAAATACTTCAAAATTTGATATTTTCTGTTATTAGGGGCCAGAGCATCCAATGCCTGGAAGAAAGTATACAGCCAGAGGTTTCCCACGTCATTGTTATCTTCCTGATAATGAAATAGGAAGAAAGGTGAAACTTTAATTTTGTTTATTTTTAATGTAATAATTGTTATTAATCTATCATTTGTGTAATTTCCATTTCAGTTTAATCTAGCTTCAGATCATTATTTTATTTACAACCAGGTTTTTTATGTTATGTTTTCTTTAACATATTAGTGGAACTGTGATAATCTCATGTGAACTCATGGTTGGCATTGCTACAGTCAAGTCAAGGGTTTGAATCCTGGTTACACTAAAGATTCACTATGTATGTTAAATCTGTCGAGGCTCAAAGTCCTCAACTTGATATAATGTGGAAGTTTTAGTAAACATGAGTGAAATCCTTGTATCCAATATCATAAATAATTTTAGAACCCTTTAAAAATATAAATTTAATAGGTGTAAACAACAATTATACAGTTGGACCCTGATTAACTAATTCATCAGGATCAGTAACACACACATGAATTTTTCAAGGGGGGCGGGGTCAAAAGTTCTCCATTCTTGTATCATGCTCCTTTTGATTTTGTCGATTTTTGGGTACAAAACACAGTAAAAAACTAATTATTGAATAAATAATTAGCATTAATTAATAAAATTAATCATTAATAGCAAATACTTAATTAAATTTTACGTATTATACTTAGAATTATAACCAATCGGAAAAAATCAAGGGCTTTGGGGGTGGTCTGGACACTTAGGACCTCCCCCCCTTTGTGTGCGCCACTGATCAGGATTGTTCATTAAATTGCGGCTATTTTGTTATATTGGATTGAAATAAATACAAATTTTTTGCACTTACCTTTTGGAAATTCTATAATAAGCTATTACACAAAAAATATCTATAATTAGAAACTACATACTTTTTATTCAACAGCTAAAAAATGACGTTAGTGACTTATTACGTACCAGTTAATTGAAAATTTTAAAATACTGACTAATAAATATTTGACAATCTTTTTGTGATTGCTTACTCAAAATATATCTGTTATTGACTTTATACAGAGAAGAAAACACTGCATCATTTGCATTCTGTTGTATGAGGTATATTTTCCAAACAATGTAAAGTATTAGAAAATGTGACAGTTTTGATAAGACAAATCAACTATTTCCTGAACTTCATTTGCACATATAGACAGTTCGTTATTGAATGTAACATAATCATTCAATTCTTTAAATATACCTTGCGTTGTGGAGTTGGATGAGATAAGAAGTTAGTTTACTGTCCTATTCAAAATTCACATGGTAGGTTGCACTCATAAATAATCTGCCTCTTTCCATTAAAATTTGCTACTTACAAGAAAAATCATTTTTCTATTCCACACAAAAAGGACAATTTTTTTAAAAAAAAATCCTATTTTTTTTCTAATATAAACTAATAAAAAAT
Organism: Trichonephila clavipes; assembly: GCA_019973935.1. Classification (NCBI taxonomy): domain Eukaryota; kingdom Metazoa; phylum Arthropoda; class Arachnida; order Araneae; family Nephilidae; genus Trichonephila; species Trichonephila clavipes. The sequence continues at coordinate 668,740 of BMAU01017533.1, read as the reverse complement.
TTTTTTTGAAATGCTTCATTTATTTGGGGTATATTATTCTCAAAATCTGAGAGTTTGTCTTGTTTTTAATAGGGAAAAGAGAAAAATTCGTTAAATCTTGAAATTTGTTAAATAGGGGTTTGTTAAATCAAGGTCTGATTGTATATTATTACTTTTTAGTTATGCATGCTTCATGAAATGTTTCGAAGGTGAAGTGCAATTTTATTTTGAAAGACCTAATTTGTTATTTTTTGAAACAAGAAATGGTTATTGAATCAGAAATATGCACTCAAGTTAATTTAATCTTCCATGTACTGACATAACAAACATGATAAGTTTCATAGTCTACCAAGTGTACACAACACAGTCAAAACATTTCTATTGAATTCCTTTTATGCCTTAAGAATAAAATACATTATTTTTTTTATTGTTACTTTTGTTGAATGCTTTAATTCATGATTAATTTTAGACATTATTTATTATATAATTACCTATATATTCCTGAGATCGATCATGTTATTAGGAAAAATATTTATTTGCTTATAGAATGTTACTCTGTAGTACAAAATTTAATTCGATTTTCAAATAGAATTAGGAAAATTTATTGACTTCAGTTGTTGCCTACGTGATTTCAGTACCAATGGGGGTAGATGTAAACATACCAAATTGAATTTTATTGCTATAAATTGTAGATCATTTACCAAACTTAGGCCTACATGCAGGATGTTGACTGATATTAGAAGAGCAAGTAAAATTTGGATAAACATGAGGTTTTCATTAAATATATAAATATTTTTATAACTCTGTGCCAAACTTAGGCATGTCTTCCATCAGTCTATAACAGACAGCCCAATACCATTCAAAGACACAATAAAAGCTATTTTTCATTAAATATGAAGGGTGTTTTTAAAGAATTGGTAAATTTCCTGGATTTCTGTATCATATAATACTTAAAAAAAATATAAGCCCATTATAGACTATTCCAAAAGGGTTTCTCAAGCAATTCCAAAAGACTTATAAATGCACTGACTGATTGGGTAAATAATTTAATTATAGTTAGAAAAATCAAATTGTTAACTACAAATATGCTTAAGTCCAGGAGTTTTAAATAAAGCTATTGATCGAGAATCTCGCATTATACCATCTTATGGTGAAAGTATTGGTTAGTTAAGAGGTAAAAAATTGTTGCCTGTATTAGATTTAAAAGAAGGCTTTGTGTAAATATCCCTAAATAATAAAACCTCTGAATTTTGTGCATTCATTTTTCTGTTTGGTGGATATAAATTTAATAAATTAGCATTTAGATTTTTTGTTGTTGTTGACCCCTTGAAGTCTTTCAGAAATGGAAAAAATTGTTTAGGGATATTGAGGGTGTACAAATTAATTTTAATGTTTTTGTAATATCAGGAACAACTAAAGAGAATTGTCACAAAAGCTGTTGCATTTATATAAAGCTTGTAATGTAAAGTTTGAAGCCCAGTGGCTGAGTGGTTAATGCATCGTGCTTCCATACCACAGATAAGAGGTTCAAACCCGGGGCTGTGGGTAAGATTGACTCAGCCTTTCATCCCTTCAGTTGGTCAATAAAGGAGCTTTCTTGAGAACTTAACACTGGGGGTTTCGCATCAGACTGACCACCTGACTGGAACATCTGATCATGCATGTCAAGGCCCTAGGTCAGGTATACTGAGTTGGGCTGTTGTGCCACTGAGTTAAGTTAATGTAAAGTTTAATTCCAAAAATTTTCAATTTAGAGTCAATGAGGTTAGTATATAGGCACTTAGTATTTTTTGAAGAAGTAATTTAGGCAAATAAATCTCATGTGAGAGCAATAAATTAATTGGACAAGCAAATGAACAAATCAGATGTTAGAAAACTTCTGGGTTTGGTAAAGTTTTCTCAAAATTAATTCAAAATGCATCAAGAGAACTATTAAAAAGTAATGTTGCTTACATTTGGATATGGGAACATATATATGATCTTGCCTTTGAAAATATTAAAAAACTTATCTGCTAGGTTCCTGTCCTGAGTTTTCAGTTGTTTGAAAGAGATAACTGCACAGTGGGATAGTTCAAAAGCTGAATTGGGAGCTTTTGCTTGAAGATCATCCTATATTTTTTGCTTTCAAAAATTTTTAATCAGTAAAATAATTTATGCACAAATTGAGAAGGAATTATTGACAATTGTTTCTGCATTTACAAAGTATCATAATTTTGTATGTGGACGTACGGTTCCTCAAGCGATCATAAACCATTAACTTCAACTACTTAAAAATGATGAGTAAAATTTCTAGACACTTATTGAAAATTTCGTTTAATATTTATAAAATTTGAGTAATTTGTTCAAAGGTTGCCAGGTAAAGGCAAACAAGATTTTGAAGTCTGATGTTTTATGTAAATCCATCTCTTTTATAAAATCTTAGCAATTAAACAACTGATACTCTGACAATCCAAGCATTCTTACATTTAATAAATGTAAAATAGCAATCATTTCAATGTGATAAATATATAGACAGCAGATTATTCTAAAAAATAACAATGCGAATTCATGCTGAATACTGGAAAATTAAAATCTTTCCTATATTTAAAAAGTATTTAATTTTAAAAAATGGAGCATATAAGTGTGTGAAATTGTTGTGTATAATATGCTCATGTTCTGTATTTTTATAAAACGGAACTAAAACCAAATAATCACACACAAAATTTTTTCAAATATAATATATATTTTTTTTATTTTTCGTTGGATTTTTAATGCTTATTTCTTTACATAATATGGGTTTTTAAAAATAGTCAAGAAAATATTTGTATGTATATGTCATCTTAATGTACATCGCACGAAGAATAATCGAATAACCGTAATCTCAAGAAACTTTTCTTAAGAGTATATCTGGTGCAATTTCTCAATATTTGTTGGTTTATAGGGCTTCTTTGGTAAGAATTTTTTCATTGGAAGTTGGACTCACATCTTGTATCTTACCTTAAAAGAGAAGAAATTTTTCTTTTTCTGTACTAGTCAGGAATAGAACTTTTTAGATTATAGCTTTAATTCAGCTTCAACATTATTTGAATAACTTCTTTTATGGTTTACAAGATGACACACCTCTTAATTAGCTTACATTTGAACTTTTCTTTTCTGGAGTTCAGATCTTTAATCTGAACTCCAGTTTCCTTATAAACATCTGTATATCAATAAATTCCATACTTCTTATGAGTTATCCACTGCGCCATTTCCTTAAAATATTTATAGTTCGGGTATTTCTTACAAATAGATACTTAAAGTAGAAATATCATGGCTCTAAATATAATTTAAGTTAAAATTATTATCAGTACATTTGAAAAAGTTGCTCTTGCAACTGAAAGTTGTTAGTGAAATAAGGAAAAAGTGATAATAAGTTATTTTAAATGAGTATTTAAAAAACAAAATTTGGGCATTTACTAGGTCCTACGACTGCTTGTCAAAGCTTGGAAGAGGCGTTTAATTTTCACAATTGGTCGGTCATCTACAACTGGAGAAGAGAACACTGTCACTTGGAATGAAATACACCATAAAACGGAATTTGGATGCAACAGAAGAGGTCATGGATTTCCAGATCCTAATTACTTTAGCAATGTTATTTCAGAATTGGAAGCTCATGGCATTAAAGATGATGAAGTGTACTTATGGTATCCTGCAGAAGAAATAAATACTTGAAGATAATGTAGTTTTTGTGTATAGTGTAAAATATTTTTATAAAAGTACGTGTACTTTTGTATATATTGTTTTGTAAGAATTTTTTTGCAACTACTTAGTTATGAAACGTATCATCCTTAAATTCCCCATCTTAATTTTAATTAATCAGTGGTTTTGGTATAATGTGTTTATTGAATCCCTTTTATGTTAACCCACTCGCTGCTGGTCTAGCGATTTCCACGGGTATACATTTTCTCCCACTATTTTTGCAGTGCAAGCCAATCTGTTCCTGTTTTTGTTTTCATTTGTTTTTATGATCTAGTTCTATATTTTAAAATCAGAATTCTTTTACAAATTTTTTTTGTATATTTTACCTCTAAAATGCAGGTTCAATATGTAGACTTGAAATAAGTAGTAAAAGAATACACAATTTTTGAACCTACTTTGATAAAATAACCACAGAGTGAGAGGGTTAATTTTGATTGAATAATGAAATTTCATACATCTAGGTATTTTTTGGATAACATAACCACAATCTATGTTTATCAATGGGTGTATTGATTAATGAAATTATTGTATATTTTTGCAAAATAATTATGTTTAAATATAAATAAAAAATTATGTTTTTTAATTGTGAGTTACAGTTATTTTTCATTCACCAACATTGGTTAAATAGTTATTATTGATTTAGCATGTTTCCAGCTCAAGTTACAAATATTAGATTTATAACAAATATGATTACAAGATATTACTGTGTTATTTAATTTGAGATCAGATTCATGTATGGAATAAAGTTGTTTTTAGGTAGATCAAACTAGCAATAAGCATATTAGTAATTAATAATAATAAGGCATATTTCCTTTAATTTTAAATTTTTGACAATTGATATTCAACTTAATTCCTTAAAAACAAGATTATCATGTTTCTGTGCTAAAATTTATTAAAATTTCTTTTAATTTTATTTTGTAGAACGAATAGTTTCATTTTAATGCTATAATACTTTTTTTAATAAACATATTGAGATTATGCAAAAGAGAGGGGTATGGGTGATTTTTACTATACATCCCTTAATTTATATATGAAAGGTTGCAGATGGATGTATTTTTTAAAATCATTAAAAACCAATTATGAACAATATATAAATACAAAAAGAATTAAAACCCAGTAATGAAAAACTCATGAAATTCAAGAGGAGTAATTATATTAAATCAAAAGTAAGCCGAGGATCTTTTATTTGTTGTATTGAAAATAATTATATTCTGCTTCATATATTGAATATGAAATTCTGGTTAATCTTTTGTTATATACTAAAACACAAATGTGTGTAAAAATTAAATGTCATTTTTGAATAAAAAATGTCAATATTTTGAAGTCATTTCTGAATAGAATCCTAGAAAAGGAGGATATACAGACCTCTCTTATGAAGAAATTATATTTTAAAAATCAAGTACACAAAAGCGTTGAGTATTCTCTATATCAGTGGTTTCCAAAGTGGTCCCTACGGACCCCCAAGGGTATTCAGGTGGTCCCTGAACAACGTTTGGGGGATCCTTTCAGGGTTTAATATAAAATAAAAAAGGTTTTGGCCATTTTAATTTTTGTAGAAATTTAAATAAGTAATAATAATTCACTTGGATATTCCCGACTGGGTGTTGAACCCTTTTTGCTCATAGACCAACTCATATCCCAAACGCAGATGAATCCTTACTAATACAGGAGCCTCTTACAGAAACGTCCACAAGAGAGGGACTTAAACAATGTTTGAAAAAGATACTACAAATTCTTGTTACAAAAACAGGATTCCAATTTTATATCATGCTTTGAGTTATTGTACAGAAATTGTTGACTACTTTCCCGCCTTCTAATTTGGTAGAACGTAGATTCAGAATTGTTATAAACCTAATCAGTAAAATTAAAAAAAGACAACTAAGAATTAGTGCTCGTGGGGATTTGTAGTTGCTACTCACAAACATTAAGATAGACATAAATACACTCATAATATCTTATCAAGTTCATCCAAGTCATTAATTTTTTAAAATTTTATTTTAAATAAAAGTTATAATTTTTATAAATCATTCTTCAACAAAATGTTTTTTTTTAAATTTTTTACTTTTATTCTATACATTAATGTAACTTTTTCACTGGGGGCTCCTTGGGAAAGTTTTGACTCAAAAAAGGGTCCATAAATTAAAGTTTGGGAACCACTGCTCTATATTGTAATAATTAAAATTTCTTAATCTTTCGAGAAGGGGGGGGGTGAATGCCAGCCTCTCCCTTGCGTAAGTCTCTGATTATGTAAGAAGTGGAAAATTGTAATGAAATTCGCATAAAAAATGTTTTTAGATTTTGTTATAACCAAAATCAAATATCTCTAAATATTTTTTTCAATACTTTGATGTAGGATAAATTGGATCTTAAAATTGAAAATATTCATTTCTAAGTTCTCTAATATTTCTTTTAATATAATTCATACTTGATTTATACAAGAACTTATATATATATCTATTAGCCATTTTGATCCTATTGTCAACTTCCACTCTTAGCATTATTGTTAGTTGCGGGTTGTGGAACACTGGTCTATACTACTAGCGAAAACATTGCCTGCAGTTGCCAAACGAAGATTTTGCTCAGAATTTTAAATAATTTTTGTTTCATAAGAGAAAGTTTTTTACTTACAAAATAAACGTTCATTACCTTCTAACGATTACAGTTATACGGGATTCTGAGCATAGTCTTCGCGAAAATACCACGGAGAAGCAACTTACAAGCTTTGATGAAGATTATGAAAAAGATGAAAACTGGACCAGAAGAAATTAAAGCTGGCTAAGATTAATTAAGCATGAGAATAGCACCAGGTCAGGAAGAAATAAAAGTTTAAGAAATTGAAAGGAAGACAGAAGATGTAAAAAAATTTGAAAGAAAGATAGAAAAAGTATAAGATGTTGAAGGAGAGAGAAAGATAGAAAAAGTAGACTACATATCCCAGGACTTCGCAAAACATTTGTGAATTCTGGAAATCCGTCCAACTTATCTGGCCATGAGAAGAGAACACTTTACATCGAATCCCATGACTAGGCTTGCTTTTTATGCATTCAAGGCACAATTAAATGTCGTCTATCCAGCTAATATTTGAAGTAATTTGGACAGGAGGAACCCAACTTGTAGCTCTTTGTGGTCCAGCAGCTAAAGCTGTAAGAGCTGTTTCAACAGCGTTGTGAACGATTTCATTTCCATCGAGTAGGCATTCGAATACCATTTCACCGATGGAGATTTGGAAGATTTCTACCCGACCGAATTGCAAGCAAGAACTAGAACTAGCCGCAGAAATAGAGACTTATACTGGCTGCTTTTTCTACATATTTTTGACCCTTTAGCCTCCGATTGTTTAATCGATGCCATTGAAGATAATGAGATGTAGCTGACTTTCCAACTGAAACTGAAGATCTGAAAACTGCCCTTTTGTATACCATCAAATTTAAGATTTAGTGCACCTCGAAGACTACTAATAGGATTAGAACAATTACTTTTGAAGATGGTACTACAAAACAAACTACAGAATATTTCATGCTTCAAAAATATAAAAATAGAAATCTCAATGAGTAGTTGAGAAAAATGAATCCCCCCCTCCCCATCGTGAGTCGGAACTAGGATGCTGGGAATGCAATAGAAATAGGCAGCTTCTAAGAAACTTTCGTTTCCGAGACAGCCACTCCTGACAGAAATCAGGGAAGCTAACTCCAGGTGGTCTTCAGGAGTGAAGCCGCCTTCCTCTGTGAAAGTGCCCCAAAGAGAAATGCCGAGCCCCCTCAGCACTATGTAGAAGCATTAATGGATTATATTGAAGGAACTGTTAGTGGTGGCATAGGTAAGTAAATGAAAGAGTTGCTGTTTTATACTATTCCTGGATACAGTCAAGGACTGCGATTTGAAACTAAGCAAACAAAGTGGACGACACAGTCTTTAAATGGGAATCTAGTGATTTCTCTCAAAGATCGACCATATATATACATCACAAACATTATTGACCCTATTATCTTGAGTTTTGACTACCTGAAGTATCATGGATTTTTCCTTACCTCTATAAAAATGAACTTCGTTTCAGAGATGAAGAAATCCTCCCCCTTTTTTTCTTTTTTTAACGTCTACCATGTGATCTCTCTGGAAGATTGTCCCGTGCAGACACGTTTGAAGGATATCCACTATTTCAACCGAGAGAGAATAAACATTGTGAACGACCGGAAGAAGACCCGTTATGGTACAAGTGTTACGAAATATTTCAAAAATGGAGATCATGTTTGTAGAACACAAGACGTCGTGATCTCAGGCCAAAGTTGAAGCATCACTGAAAATCCCGTATATCCTTATCAGGATTTTGAATGTCATTGTTCGAGGCAGGCGTCAACATCTGTGACAAAAGTTTTACATATCGACCATATAGCTCCGTACGATGATAAGATTGGTGGCATTTCCTGTTGACCAGAACATTGTCTGGGACATACACTTTCAAGAGGGGAACAGTGATACAGAAATTTTGGATTTTGTTTGCTTCTCTTCTGAAACGGTATTGTGACTAGAAAAATCATTTGTGTGAGCCATCGAAGATTATTCTTTTAAGAATAGTAAATGAGTAGGAGTGACCTCAGCAGCTTACGGCGAAAAATATGGTCACCAAATATTTCCAAATCTAGCGACAAAAATAGATGTATCTGAAAAATTTAGAACAGTCTAGGGTGAGAGTATTCCGTGAAAAAGTTCCAGAAGCCGCTACAAGGGTTTTTCCAGCTCTTATAAATATGATGTAGAAAGGCAACGAAGAGAGTCAAAACTACAGCAAGCTGTATTTTGTGATATTGTGACTACGACTTTGTATTGTTGTGTTAACTTTGAATTTGTGTTATTGTGGATTTTACATGTGCTAATTATTTCAAGTTAATTAATATGTTGCAACGATTGGAGAGTTCCTGCATAAATTAATTTTTGCTCCCAAAGAACCTGTTTGTTAATTACATGGACTTTTCCTGTATTTGAAAGACGATCCACTGCGTTGCAATATTTTCCCCCTCTTATATGTTACTGTTTTATATTGTGCCTAGCCATTTAGTGAGAATATTTAAATATTTTGACAAATTGACACATGAGCTGCAGACAAAAATTTCACATTTATTTCAAGAAATGTGGGGTATTGTTTACACGAAGTGATACTGAACTTGAAGTCAAATTCCCTTTCACGAAATTAAGAGTTCAAAGGATTAAATGATTTCATCCAGATCTGATTTTTCCTGTTTAGGTTTCATATTCTTCATTCACTGAAATATCTCTCGTCCAACCTTTATAAAATGAAAGGTTTTAGAGACTACGCCCTGGGGTTTGAATAAAAAATCTCGACACACTACTCTAATTGAGTATGGGAAAATTAAGCAGCCCTTACCAACACAAAAGAAGCTGTACCGTGCAAGCTGCCTTTTTTTTTTTACTTTTTCTTTTCTTTCTTTCCTTTTTTTGCTTAGGGTAAGACCGAGCTCGCCCATTAAGGTTTAGTGTCATGTGTACCGGTATCCCAGGAGGGCCTCTTCTTCAGCAGACGCCATCTTGTTGGGCAGCTTTATTTAAACATAAAAAAAGCGTACATTACTGTACATCAATATATATTATGAAAGAAAGTGTACAATCTGTGTGCTCATAAAAGTAAGAAACGAGTCCCGGTACGATTAAGAGAGTGTTATGGTGTGGTAGCACTCTATATACCCCCATCCATGAAGAAGGTTTCCGTTTTTACCTGAAATAAGAAATTGGCTCTCATGTGCAAACAACATATGATTCCAATAAAATATTAGCTGCTTTATCGTTGACTTTAGGAGAATCTAAATTTCTATTCCTTAGTCTCACATATAATTACTTTTCACAGAATGGTGTTTTGAACCAGCTGATCTGAATACTTGTGTCTAGTAGTTTCAGGCAAAATTAAAGAGGAAAACTGTTGATTGAGAGAATTTTATAGAAACTATTACAGAGCTTAAGCATAGATTCTTCGTATTTCTTTCAACTATAAATCTTTTCTTGTTTTCGAATTAACTTTATTCGACGGACAATTTTACTTGTGTTATAAATTATACTTTGCTTTCTCAAAAGCACCTTATAAACAAACAGTAAGCAGCCCAGCTGAATAATATTTCTAATTAACTAGGTATTATCCCACTTTTATAATAAAAATGAACAATTGAATTTCTTTTGTTGTATTCTTACTTTAATAAGCAGAATATTTTTACTACGTAAACAAACAAAATTACCTCAAGCGTTACTTTAAACATCAACTAAACACAAAAATTAAAAAAAGTTGCTAAATATATTGATATTTAATAAATTTATTTAAAAGTATGAGAATAGAAATTTAAAAATTGTGTTCTATTACTTTTATGAGGCACTCCTTTTCCATTTTCTGCAATGTCTTTCTAAATTGAAGTACACTTGCAATTTTGTAAGAAATTTAATATTTTCGACTAATAAAGATTAATGTATCGGAATTGTAATTTTTAAAATAATATCTACAACTTTTTAATGGCAGTGAAAGAAGACTAGAACCGGGCACCTTCCAATCCGAAAACGAGTATCTTAGCCCCCATGCCAAAACGATCGTCATCGCATGTAGGCTATTACTGGTTTATATAGATATCACACCTCCACACTACACACAGGCCCCCTTGGCACTGGAGGATCGAAATTTATAACTAAAGAATCTGGTTAAGTTCAGATTATCCGGGCCTCAAGCCCCTGGACGCCCACCCCAAACGCCCAATGGATAAACTGGCTCTGCGTGAAACCACTAGGTTTACTTACTTACTCCAGCGAATCAAGCTCAAAGGGTTTAGAGCTGCATCCACCCCTCTGAGAAGTTTTTTTTTTTTTTTTTTTTTTTTGTAAATAAAACGAAAAACATGTACAAAAAGGTCCTGAATGAGGGACCATCCCCCAAAATTCTTGAGAACCGAGGGAAGAATACAGCAAAAGCACTTTACAGTTACAATGCAAATGCAAAAAAAAAAACACGAACACACACAGGTGCTACCTTCTAATGAGAAGGAAAGACCCTGAAACAGACATAGGACACGAGGGGAAACCACTCACAAAAGGGATGCGAAACCCCTACAAAGGGAGGGGTGGGGTGGCTAGTTAAGAAACGGGACAAAAGGGGAAGAGGCACCACATGCACTCCACTCCCTTCTCCAATATCATTGCACCCAAGGCAGCTGAAACAACAGCCGAGAAGGAATGCAAACCAGACGTTCAGATAGGGGGGGGGGGCAGGGCTAACACTGGTCAAAACACGGAAACCACCAAAAAGCAAAAAATTAAAAGAAAAAAAAGTGTGTGCTTTTATGACCACACGATAGAAGTGATAACTTCAAATTTTGTAATGTTATTTCAGGGATTAGTTAGGTGAATAAAAAAGCAAGGGATATTAGTATTGTCCTATCAAATTATTTATTCATATGTTTGTACTCATAAAGTAATATTTTTGTACGAAATATGCAATCATATTTGGGAATTAATTGTATTCTAAGAAGGAAACAATAGGTTAAAAAACCTTTAGAGAGATTCAAAATTTTACTTAAATATCTATAAAAAAATCTCCATCAAGCGTTGTCCCGTACTTCCTCATGCTTCATTTGGATCATTTGACATAATTATTTTTAAAAAATCAACTAAAGGTTTTGATTTGTCTTTTGAAAAATCTACTTTAAAATTCCCACTTAAAATCATAATAATTTGTTCAGAATACCCGATCCGGCTTTGTGAATTTTGGTTGTAATTTAATAATATTCAATTCTATCCATGAATTAATCGTAAAACAGGTAGTTGATTGGGAAGAGAGGAATCTAGGTCAAAACCTTTAAAAAGGGATTTAATCAGAAGATTTATATTACATAATCTCTGGATTATACTAGCTCTTTTGTCATTGTATGGCAGCTTTGTACAAATATATCCGGTGCTGCTGCAAGGAAAGTCTTCTTAATTTCATTTTGTTTTCTTGTATTTAAATTATTTAATGTAACTTTTTCTTAATACCTGTATACTTAATTATGTTGTTTTAAAGTTTTAATTTTTCTTTTTAGACTCAAAGTATATTAAAGTTATGTGATTAATAGAACTATTTGTTCATTGCCATTCCTATTCGCTTACAAAAATAGATTTTTATTTTTAAGATCAGTGCAATATTGCTAATGATAATTATATTATTTACTTAGTTCTATAAAAATTTGTCCTTTTTCCACAATTTATGTTTAATTCTAGTGTAGGATATCTCTTTTTCTCCAAGCCTATTTTTTAAAAATATTACGTTTCATTATCATGCTTCAACTAGGATTAGAAAGAATCCCGCATTCATTTTAGCAGAAAGAGATGGCCGGAGGGGGGCCTCACTTAGATCGAATCTAGCGATACGCTTTTATGGCGTATTGGTGGGGACAAACTACCGCCTTACAGTGGCGGGGGAACGTCCCTCTTTTCCTTTTTAGGAGTGTGTATGTCCGACTGAAGGCGAAAAAAGCCAAATTAGCGTTTCATTCCCGAGCGTGACGTTCAGTCAAGTTCACTCTCCGGCAAAACGCGCCAATAGAAGTTATCACTTCAAAAATGTCAAGGAATAACAAGATCCGAAGAGGGGGAAGGAAAAATTAAGTCAACCTATCACATATAGATTTGGAAATAGCAAAGCAAGAAATTAATTTATTGTAAATAGTACGATTATCAATAATAGAGTTAACCCAAGGATAGAGAGTGTGTTCGGGATGGGGTTAACAAGATGGTGATCAGAAGTGAAGGGGCAGTGGAATATGTAATGATCGGCGTCTCCGGGCAACCCATAAAGGCAATTTGGAGAGGAAAGGAGATTGAACCTGTGCAAGTAAGCGGGGAAAGGCGCATGATTAGTTAGAAAATGGACCAAATATTTAGAGATGGGAAGAATGTTTAAGTTAGGATTATTAAAAAGGTTTTTGATTCATGGAACTCCAAGGTTCCGCGGAACACAGTTTGAAGATCTCTGTATCTTGAAAAGATACAGAGAGGAAATTTAGCAAGAAGACTTGAAATTTAGCAAGCGCGCTCCTTTCATGGAGTAGAGATACTCTACAAAAGGTGTTTAGCAAAAATCAATGCCCAAGGGGCGTTACTAGGTCTTAACCCCTTAATGGTTGCATAGTTTTGAAGAAAACTGTCATCAAAGTGTCAATTTTTTTTATTCAAAAAAATTATACAAAACGAAATGTATATAAAATGCACGTACTGATTTTTAATTTTTAGCTTGATAAACAAAAAAAAAATTTTTTTTAAGAAAAGCTGACATTTAGGGTTATTAATTACTATTGAATGCTGGTTTTCCAGCAAGGAGAAAATATTAAATAAAACACGTGTTTTAACCCTCTAAGCGGATAGCACGGAAAATTCCGTCAGTGTAAAGATGCTTCGAAAATGCACTGCACGGATTTTTCTGCCTTCAAGTAACGTTTTCAAAAGTGGATTAGCCGTACTTTTCTGAAATCCTTTCCCCCTTTTAAAGGTTTAACATCTTGAAAGATAATTGGGGACGGTGGAAGCAACACAGCAGGATACTGATAGGAAGTTTTATGGCTCACAGGAAACCCCGTGTTTTGACCCTGGAGCAATCGTAAAAATTCGGGGAGAAATTTCTTTAGACCCCAGTAAGTGTTTATTTGTTACCTCCTATTTTAAAAGTTTTGAAAAGTCCCATCGCATAAGTAAAATATGTTACAATTCCCTTTTGGTTTCATATTAATTTGAAACTGTAATAAGTTGGGGCGTGTTAGTGCAATCTGCTATTTTATATAGTTAGACAAATTATATCTTTTTTTAAGTATATTCTTTCGCTTCATTTTTCTTATTTTAATCAGAGCTTTCAGTTTTTGAAACATGATTATTTTATTATAAGATACCGAAAAAATTAATAAAACACCAAACTCTTTAAAATTTGAAACCTTTTCAATTTTCCAACCACTAAAAATGAATAAATTTAAACTTCATCAAATCATTTGAAACATTTTCTTACACTTTGATAAAAATAATAAAGAAAAGAAAACTAATTAAGATTTATTAGTTTTTTTTATTTAGATTTCAAAGCCCAAGTGTTCGGGAAGTTTAAGTACAGTGCCTAGTAACATATTGTTAAAATACACCGAATTATATTTGAATTTTTAAGTGCTTGAACTTCAGTTTACATCAAAGACAACATGAATGAAGATTTTCACACATTTTTTTATAACTTGAATGTTTGAATAAATGGTAATCAAAAACATACGGAAACATTTACAGTAGACATTTATGCATATAAATAAACATAAAAATCAATTTTAAATTCGAGCTATTCAAAAACATTCGAATTATTGTTCAAAAATATCTATTTATAAAAAATACCTCAACATTTATCTTTTTTTTTAAAGGCTAACTGAATAAGTAATTAAAATCTGGATATTTTTGAAATCTCGACCGTATAAAGCTAGAAATTTTATGTTAGAAATTCCATTTGAAATTTCGAAAAAAATGCATCGCGCAGTTAAAAATTATTTACCATAAGTTTTAGCAATTGTTTGAGTATAATAAAAATTTCAAATTTTATTATATAGCTTCTTTGGTATCTTTTAATATTTTTCGAAGATTTCATACAATTCAGTTGAAAACTGCATGCTAAGAGCAAAAAATATACTAAAAAAATTGATGAATATACAATTACAATAAATTCTTACATAGAAGCAAAACTGAGAAGCTAAAGCGTAGGAATGAAAAATTTTGAGTATATCTGAAGTAGTTTTCGAAATATTTATTTTAAAGTTCAGAAAATTTGTCTGCGTTATGTTATACTTAATATTAATTAAATGGTTAAAATAATATGTTAATACACTGCTGGACAATTGCTAAGGACGGATAACACTATCATCCAGAGCAACCACAAAATGAAAGGAAGCAAAATGTGGAAAATTGGAATAAGTGCGGGATATTAGTAAGAAGTATGAGTATGCAAATTTTTTTTCCACGGCTATTCATCACGTGATAGCGTTCATAAGAGCTTTAAAGGTTTTGACGCGTGTGGACAGTTGTTGTTTGAAGTCAAAGTTTTACAGGAAAGATTTAATAGACGAACTTATAATTTTCGGCATGTATTCCTGACATCACATCCTGATGATTTTATGCGTGGCCGAATTATTGGAAAGATCGAAGAAGGGCGAAAAATAACAGATGTTGCCAGGGAGTTCGACATCGCTCACAGCGTTGCTTCACGGCTGTGGAAGTCATTTAAAACTACTGGAATGTGTAGTAGACGGCACGGGGGAGGTCGTGTTAAAAGTACGACGCCTGCAGAAGACAGATATATCGTCCTATCAGCAAAAAGGAACAGGCGCACCACAGCTCAGCAGGTGGCAAATCAGTTTCTTGCTGCCTCAGGAAAGCAGATCTCCCGAAAAACTGTTGCCAGACGTTTGAGGGGAGGAGGACTATACGCACGCAGACCTGTTGTGTGTGTCCCATTGACCAGACAGCACCGTACTGCCCGTTTGCAATGGTGTCGTGAGCATCACAATTGGACTGAACAGGACTGGGCATGCGTACTATTCTCAGATGAGAGTAGGTTCAGTCTGTCATCGGATTGTAGACGCCAACTGATCTGGCGCGAGAGTGGTACTGCTTATCGTCTAGAAAATATCCAGGAAAAGGACCGATATCCGACATGCAGTATCATGGTGTGGGCCGGCATCATGATCAATGGCCGCACGCGCCTACATGTGGTTGCGAATGGACTATGACGGGCCAACGATACATTGATGAAGTTCTACTTCCTCATGTTCGTCTTTTTCCGTGGTGCTGTCGGTGATAAATTTGTTTTTATGGACGACAACGCAACATGTCATCGAACACTCGCTATTCAGGATTGTCTAGACAGCGAGGGTATTCAACGTCTCGTATGGCCAGCGCGTTCTCCAGATCTAAACCCCATTAAAAATGTGTGGGATGCTTTGGGAGGCAAGTTGCTGGTCGAAACTATCCTCCGACAAACAAGAACACCCTCATCCGTGCACTCACAGAGGAATGGGATAAATTGCCTCAACAGCTGCTGGATAATGTTGTGCAAAGTATGGTACGACGTGTGGAATGTTGCATCACACTCCACGGTGGACATATCCCGTACTGATACCTTTCTTTAAGGTGCCTGCTGACTTTTAGATGCATTGTTCCATTTCTCCGTACGCAGATCAAATGAACATTTTTTTTTTCAGATGTTTCACAGCTTTTGTACTTTCCAGAACAATAAATATTCTTTATTCTAATGTCTGAACAGTGTGGCAACTATATTTTATCCTACTAGGCCTCATGTCTCGCTTAATGTTATGCTACATAGCAATTTGTGATCCGTCCTTAGCAATTGTACAGCAGTGTATTAGTCATGTAATCGTTTGATGACACATTCATATACTAATAGTAATTATCATGGTCATTGATGCGAATGTCAAGAATTTTATGTAATTTTAAATTCAGACATTAAGATATTGATGTAGAAAACACCAAACTCTTTAAAATTTGAAACCTTTTCAATTTTCCAACCACTAAAAATGAACAAATTTAAACTTCATCAAATCATTTGAAACATTTTCTTACACTTCGATAAAAATAATAACGAAAAGAAAACTAATTAAGATTTATTAGTTTTTTATTTAGATTTCAAAGCCCAAGTGTTCAGGGAAGTTTAAGTACAGTGCCTAGTAACATATTGTTAAAATACACCGAATTATATTTGAATTTTAAGTGCTTGAACTTCAGTTTACATCAAAGACAACATGAATGAAGATTTTCACACATTTTTTTTATAACTTGAATGCTTGAATAAATGGTAATCAAAAACATACGGAAACATTTACAGTAGACATTTATGCATATAAATAAACATAAAAATCAATTTTAAATTCGAGCTATTCAAAAACATTCGAATTATTGTTCAAAAATATCTATTTATAAAAATACCTCAACATTTATCTTTTTAAAGGCTAACTGAATAAGTAATTAAAATCTGGATATTTTTTGAAATCTCGACCGTATAAAGCTAGAAATTTTATGTTAGAAATTCCATTTGAAATTTCGAAAAAATGCATCCTTGCAGTTAAAAATTATTTACCATAAGTTTTAGCAATTGTTTGAGTATAATAAAAATTTCAAATTTTATTATATAGCTTCTTTTGGTATCTTTTAATATTTTTCGAAGATTTCATACAATTCAGTTGAAAACTGCATGCTAAGAGCAAAAAAAAATATACTAAAAAAATTGATGAATATACAATTACAATAAATTCTTACATAGAAGCAAAACTGAGAAGCTAAAGCGTAGGAATGAAAAATTTTGAGTATATCTGAAGTAGTTTTCGAAATATTTATTTTAAAGTTCAGAAAATTTGTCTGCGTTATGTTATACTTAATATTAATTAAATGGTTAAAATAATATGTTAATATTAGTCATGTAATCGTTTGATGACACATTCATATACTAATAAAATTTATCATTGTCATTGATGCGAATGTCAAGAATATTATGTAATTTTAAATTCAGACATTAAGATATTGATGTAGAAAATATAAAACGACCATCTAAAATACATGAAAAATGCAGTCTGCTATAAAATGATCTTGACAAACAAAATCCGGCATTTTCACTTACTATGGCAGAGCCGGCTTAGTCAGGGAAGATCTGGAAAAACAGAGAGAACCGCGGTTTTGATGGATGCCGCTCTAGCTTTTAAAGTTCCCAGGAAAAATTATATATATATATATATATATATATATATATATATATATATATATATATATATATATATATATATAAATTACAAATGCAAAAATAAATCTTGTAATTTTCCATACATTTTTATAACAACGAATTGTGGAATTGGCTTCCAATGCATTGTTGTGTTTGACAATATGTAAAAAAGGTAACCAACCCTACTTTAGATAGATTTGTACTACTTTTTCGTAACCGTATTCCTTTTAAAATTAATTCGTGCAGCCGAATTACACCTTTTGCACCCTTAAAAATTTATGTAAACTATAACGGTTAATTTTAATTTATGCAACTTGCGAAATGTTCATAATTAACCATTTCCGTCTAAACAGTTTACATGAAAAAAAGTTTGGACTCCCTCATTCATTAGGGGATTTATATAAGATTCTAACATTAAATTTTATTTTTCACCGAATAGGATCGAATGGTAGTGTATAGTGCTTCCACACCACAGGTCTGGGGTTCTCTTAACGGGCTGCGCAAGGTCGACTCTGCCTTTCATCCCCGCTACATTGGGTCGATAAATGAGTACCAAGCTTGCTTCGGGTCTTAAACACTGAAGGTCTCTCTTCAGACAGACCACCAAATCGGGACATCTGTTCATGCACCTCAGCGTCCAATGGTCACGTGTATTATGATGGGCACAGTAGTTCCTGGCCCTCATGGACTGTTGTGCTTCTGAGTTTGAGTCTTAAGTTTGAGGATTACCTCACTTTGGGGATACCCCTTAGATAAACATGTATTTCCACTCATTTGCAATTAAACATTTTTCTTTCAATTACGTTTATTTCAGAAGGAAGTTTGATTTTTCAAATGTATTTGCTTAATAACATGTATATTTGTGTATTATATTAAAAATTTGATCAATCCAAAATTACATGTTTTTAGCTCCTCTAAAAGCTTTTAGGATTTTACGACTGATCTTACAATCCATATACGTTTTATAGTAGTATATGTAAAAATGATAAAGAGATTTTTACGACTGTGTGAGCTTTTATGCCTCGTTTATAAATATAAAAATTTGCATTCAGCTACAGATTTAAAATGTACTGAAATAAGTGGAGGAATAGGATACTTACATATTATGAATATTTTTGACTGCAGTAAGATATATTTATATTTCAGTTTCTTTACAATTTGAATAGAAGTTGTAAGCCATGTTGCGAATAGTTTGATATTGAGTATAAACCCATAGGCTGTTTAATATTGTAAAGTGTTTTACTTTGATACCAGCACACATTAAAATAAGGCTCATTTGCAGTTATATAATCAGCTTCGGTGATATTTAAATTTTCAAAATTAGTCTACACGTACGAAAACATTTCTTTCACAAACGCACACCACATCTCATACTATATCTTCCCTACAGCAGGAAATATTTGTGTATACTGAAAAAATTTAATACAGGATACATTTCCAAATGTTAAATTTGTTTTTAAAATTTGGTATGAATACATTGTGGAACTGTCGGTTAACTTCACTGAACAAAATTGTTTTAAGTGTACTGTTTTGAAAGACAAAATTAATTAGGGAGAAGTTTTTCTCACAATAGAATTTGTAATGACTGAATTGTGTGAAAATGTAGTTATCGATGTGTGACATTTTTCCTTGTAATAAAAGAAACAGAAAGATAAAGAAATTTAACTTGAGTAGAAAATGGTTAGAAGTACTGTCATGCGCATTTGAAGAAGTATATCCTCCATTAAAATTAAAAATTATTGACTGAATGTGTGTTATGTCCATCACAAATGCCAATGTAGAAAAGGAATTTTTATTTAATACAAGAAGTTCGAAAAGGAGAACACTAGGAAGGAAAATTTAATTTTTTTCGAAAAATATTCAGTTAACATAAAAATATCTTTTACATGATTTTAATTAAAATAAATTAAAAGTATTGAAATCCTTTTTTATGCTATTTTAAATTAAAAATATAACTGAATAGAGAAAGATCGGTTTTATTTCATAAATATAATCATCGTATGTATATCACCGTATGCACAATTTATTGTGTTATTGTTTAAAAAAATGAGATAGGGCCTTTGCTGTTTTTTTACCTCATTACTTTCTTAAAAACAGGAACGTGAGCGCGTTTTCTTACTCTCATATTCAAAAATGAATACAGGATACTTTTTCTGGTTCAAATCGCAATACCAATATATATATATATATATATATATATATATATATATATATATATATATATATATATATATATAATTTTTAAGAAATGACAGAAAAATAAATTTTGTTTGGAGAAAATATAATTATTTTTCAACTTCTAACATACTATTTATTTCATTTTTTTCCTTTTTTTTTTTTACCCTTCATTTTGTTTTTAATTTTACTGTGACTGAACATATAGGAGAAAGAAACATGGTCTTCCACTACAGCTTTCATACAAGATTGCCCAAGGCAACTTAACAGCTAGCTGTAAACGATTGATCTCTTGGTTCTTACTTGACAAAGGAACCCAACTAGGTCATAAAATTGTCCCCGTTCGACCTCCCAAGTTCTAAAAAAAAAAAAGGAAAGAAGTCTGTTGCATTTTTAAAGGAAACTTCAAAATAAGAGTTAACGCTTTCGGAATAACTTTTCAGGAGGAAGGTATCCACTTAGAGGGTTAAACATTAAAGGAGAATTTTATTGCATTTATGCACAAAGTAAATGAACATTAGTAATTTTTTCTTGTGTGAACAATTTTCAAAGTATGAGATACAAAGGCATCATAATCTAGACAGTAGTGCCGAGTTTCCTTCTTGAACATCTCTTATTGTTTTCATTTTCATCTCTTCTAAAATAAGAAACTTTGCATTCCCTTGATAGTTGCCTGTCTTCAGTTGGAGGTATCTATCGAATAAAATGACTTTCAATCAAATGGTTGGAGTTATTCTCCAAGTTTGGCCGACCTCATTTTGCAATGGTATCTGATATCGAATACTTTTCAATAAGTTCATCCACTAAAGATAAACGGAACATGAAATGTGATTTTTTCCCTCCTTGTTTTTTGTAAATGAGATAAGATTTCAAAGTATTAGGCGTGTTCAAATGAAAGGGATTCAAGCTTCGCATGCGAAAACTTTTCAAATGTATTTTAGTGAAACGAACACGGTAATGAAGGTGTATGTACCACGCACACGCGTGTGCAAAGAGATTTGTGATAACTGCATCCGTAAGGACGTGGCATTCATGGTATGGATGCAACTGCGTCCAAGACGGATCAGCAAGCTGTAATAAAGTTTTTAACGCTGGAAAGATGTAAGCCGTAATGGGCCTGAGTTTGCAACATTTGTTGCGCTACAGGGATGACGGTGACGACTTTGTGCAGCACATAGTGGCAGGGGATAAAACCTGGTGTCCCCACTTCCAGCCGTCAGCATGCTATGGAAACATCCCGACTCACATAGACCCTTAAAATTCAAAGTTCAGCAATCGGTCGGAAAGGTGATGTTGACAGCCTAATGGGTCGACGATTTCGCTCCGACGATGGCGTGAAGGCAGGGCCGGCGCTAGCAGTTTCGCCGCCCCGGGCAAAGAAGTAAAATGCCGCCCATTTATAACAAAAATTAAAAGCGATAACATAAACCCTTCCCACACTTCATGATAAAATAAAACGTGAGCCAAAATATTGCTATATATATTGTTGAAGTTTTGATTAGCAAAAAATACTGATTTATTAATTTATGTTTTTGGCACTAAATTAAAATTAGGGTTGCACGCACAAAAAGAAAAGAGTCATTTCTAGAGTATAATTATAAAATACAGATATTAAAAAAATACTAAAATAAATTATAGAGAGCCACTAAATATTAAAACTTAATTACATATTAAAAATACATTTAAACCGAGAGTTAAACTCTTAAAAGTGTTTCTTTCTCACTTTTAATTCTGAGATTTTTTTTAATAATTTCTTTAACATTAATTTCTTCAGCCAGTTCATGTTCAATGGCTATTGTTGTCAAGCCGTTTAGCCGATTCTCGGTAGTTGTGGGGCGTAAAAATTTTTTAATTAATTTTAATTTGGAGAAACTCCTTTTCCACATTCCACACTTATTGGGAGAGTAAGCAATATCCTTAAAACTATACCGAGATTTGGAGCAAAATCCAGGTTCGATAAGAATTTTTAATTCTTGATTGGACTTTCTTTTTTATTTAGCAAAGCCAAAAATGCTACTATCGCCAGGTCCAACGCGTTCATGTTTGATGAATTCCCATCAGTTAACACTGCTTCTAGATCTTTACAATACTTAAGTTCGTCGTTTTGAGGATTATCTTTTAAATCACAAATCTTGTATAAAATTTGGAAATAGTTGCTGTCAATACTGATCAAATCGAACCTGGATTCAAATGCATCGATAGCTTTATCTAATGTGAAAAAATAAACTCTGCCTTATATTTCAAAGTAGGATCTTCTATTGGATCATCTCGTGCCTCATAGTCGAAATTAACATTCCTTCTTCAAACTGTATGACGTGGTTTGGTGAGCTCAACATTAGCCGGTATGTCAATTTCGTCGGCGAGTTCTCGAGCATCGCAAAGCATTCCATTAAAGGCTGTGTCAGATCCAAGATCCTTGAAAAAATCTTAAAATTTTTTCAAGAGCTCTATAGCAGATGGTAAATCATAGTCTTCTGTCTGCAAGAGCTTACTTATAGGATTGATACGATTTAAGAGATTTTATACCAAATTACAATGCAGCATAAGAACTTAAATTGTTTAACACGACTTAATAGTTCAGAAGCATCAACTCTTATAGAGTTGTCAATATCAGAATTATTACAAACAGTAAGTAAAGTGTTGTATACCCCTCCCACTTGATACCTTAATGCAGGGATGGCGAACCAATTGCACGCGACAGAATATTTTGGGCACGCCATCGATCAAAAACGATTTGCATTTAAGCTTAAAATAATTAAGTTTACTATGAAGTATTATGAACAAACGCGAGTGATCCGTCGCGACGCCGACAAGTCGGGGAGCAGACTCGTTTATGTCTTGCGTAAATACTTCGTATATTATAAATTGCTAATGATGCAAAGTTTATCTACGCATAGTGTGTGTATGTAACTATTTCTAAATATATTCAAGTTGTTTAAAAAACATATTCTAACGTTTACATTAGTAGTTCAGCTTGTATACATCTAATTTATTAATGTGATCTAATTCTTGTCTTGTAAGTCTAATTGGTAAAATAACTCTCACTGCTTTATTTTTAAAAATTCCAATGACCTGAGACAAAAGCGAAAGAGCAGACACTACAGAAATCTCGTACAAGCACTCAATTTCCTAAAAACAAATAAACCTGCCCATGAGCCCGCAGTCGTGCGCAGTCTCAGTAAAAAGGGTTTTTTGGTGGTGGTGGTGGTGGGGAATCAAGCGAGAGCACACATAGAATAGTCAATTTCATCGACACAACTGTACATTTAAAGTTTTGTGTTAAATTATCGATTTTTAACTGCTATTTAACATGGCTAGTTCAACATAAAAACAAAGTGCAAGATAGTAAGTGTAGCAGAGAATTTCAAACTTGGTGGGCTGAGAAATATGGCATGATCAATAAAGGTGACAAAGTGGTGTGTGTTTTATGTTCTGGAACAGTGCTATGCAGAACATCGTCTGTAAAACGGCATTTTGAAACATCACAAATACTTTTGTTAAAAAAGCGAACCAGAGCAAAAAGAATTAATTGCAAGTGCAATAAAAGACAGAAATAAGCAGTCGACGTCTATGTTTAAATATGTAAGCAGAAATTGTCACACAAGTGAGGCAAGTTACTCGGCTGCAAATGCCATTGCTCGGCATGGTAAACCTTTTCAAGAGGGAGAGTTTTTGAAGGAAGCTTGGTTGGCATGTGCGCCCTCCCTTTTTGATGATTTTGATAATAAAGATAAGATAATTCAGCGCATCAAAGATGTTCTTCTACCTAGAAGCACAATGAAAGATAGAATCTTGAAATTGGCAGAAAATGTTACAGATCAACAAAAAAATGACATTAAGTCTACTCCTTTTATATCGCTATGTCTTGACGAAAGTATTGACATTACTAAATCGGCACGTTTAGCTGTCTTTGCTCGATATTGCGTAGGAAACATCATTAAGGAAGAATTAATTGCGATAACATCGTTGTTAACAACTACAAAGGGCACAGATATTTGTACGGCAGTAAGAAATTCGCTTGCTGAGAAAGAAATAGATTTGAAAAAAATTGTTTCAGTAACCACTGATGGTGCTCCAAATATAGCAGGCAAAAAAAAAAAAATGGTTTCATTTCTTTATTTAAAACAGACGTAGGACATTCTTTTCTTGAATGTCACTGCATTATTCACCAACAAGCCTTATGTTCAAAGAGTGGTTTAACATCTCTTGATAATGTAATAACTTAAGTCACAAAAATAGTCAACCTCATATCGTCGCAGGCTTTAAATAAACGAAAGTTTGATGCTTTGTTGGTTGAAGTCAATTCGGCGTATAATGGCTTAATATGTGTAACAATGTTCGCTGGTTGAGCCGCAGGAACGTACTTCAAAGATTTATTGATTGCTTGGAAGAAATCAGACTGTTTCTACAAAATGAGAGCAAAATTGAACAATACTCACAGTTGATGGATATTATGTCGCTTTTAAAATTGGTGTTTTTTATAGACATATGCCATCATTTCAATGAATTGAACATAAAGCTTCAAGGCCCGAATAAAACAGTTATCGTCATGATGGATCTCATTCGCGCTTTTGAAGCTAAACTGTATGTTTTCAGAAACGATATTATTACAAGATACTACAAGTACTTCCCAAACTTAAAAAAAATATCAAAGATTTAGATGCTGAAGAGAAACGAAATGAAGAAAAAGTTATTGATGACTTTATTTCCATAATGGATTCTTTAATCAAAGAATTTTCAGCGAGATTTTCTCTCAGTCCAAGGAATTATCGGAAACATTCAAATTTATTATGCACCCTGATGTGACCTCATTCGATAAATTGAACTTGTCCCAATTCGATTGGAAGAAATTGAAGAATTTGAAATGCAACTGATTGATTTCCAGTCTAGTTCAATATGGATTCAAAAGTTTATTGAAACAAGGAAAAAGTTGGAATTGATTGAAGCAGAAAGATTGATAAGCAATATAAGTAAAAATACCAGTAACGAAATTTTGGAAACATGGAATTCGATTCCAGACACATTTAACTGTTTGAAGAAGTTGGCGTATGCTATTTTAACCATATTTTCATCTACCTATACCTGCGAGTTATTTTCAGAAATAAAAAAAAATAACATCAAAGACTCGCTTAGAAACCGTTTAACAGACGACTCTAATTCATCATGCATTCTACTAAAAGTAACATCTTATAATCCTGATATAAGTTATTTGTCATCTAATCTACAACAGCAGAAATCACACTAATGTTATTTTAATTTTAAATTACAAGTATAACTAAAAAATTTACTACTATACAGTGCAAAATGTATTTTTTCGTATTAAAGAATTTTGATTTGTTCGCATTTAGTTTTATTAGTTCTTCAATAATCACAAGTCAAAATTATTTGATGGCACGCCTATAACTCATTAAACGTTTTTTTAGAAAAAATGGCACGTTGACCCAAAAAGGTTCGCCACCCCTGCCTTAGTGGTTTTAATGCATCTATTCGGCTTTCCCAACGATTTTGTTTGAAATCGCTTACCTACTTTATAAATTGTGTTCTTCATATTTTTATTTCTGTAATGCACATTTTGTTTCCACTTTAATTAAATAGTTTTATACTAGGAACACACAACAACAAGAAAATAGTACCTCTATTCTTTCACATTAATTATTTTTTGTAGCAATAAAATTTAATTAAATCCTTTTTCTGCTGTTTTTTATAAGAAATTTCTTTCATAACTTTGACATTCTTATTGTTGCCTTTTTTAAAGATTTTAAATATTGCTATAGATTGGAACCTATTATTGCTACAATTTTTTTCTTAAATATACATACTGATGCTTTTAAACCTTTTCACAATCACGAAAAATACATTTTAATGAATTTTTGAGAAATATAATAGTACACTGAAACAGAGTAAATAAAAACTATCTGAAGACATCGAATTTTTAATTTTTAGTGCGCCTGTGTTCTACGGAACACTGATTAAATGCCTCTCGTTTATGTCTTGGATGAGTGGTTATGTTCTGAAACGCTATTGGTAAGATATTGAAATAGGAATTCAAAGTATTTTACATTTGTACGCGTTGTAATTAAATGATTGAGAATTAAAGCCCTTATGTATTAATCACAAATAAAGCATGTTTTCATAAGATTGAAACTTAATTTTAAAAATGCTTTGGAAGTTATTCAGGCTTAAAGTCATTGTTGTTTGCTTATAAGGGCTGCTAATTTTATGTTATTTTGATATCACTATATATTCAAATTAATTATCTATTTAATAATAGTCTTTCTAAATTTAAAATTCACGCCTGAAATTTTACAATTTATTTATCTAAAGGATGTTTTTGCATTGAGTTAAATATTTACATTTTTAGAAATATTTCTATTTTTTGGTTTAAAATCAAAAAGACTTTTAAATATTTCCTTAAAATTTCTTCATGTCAAACTGCAGATAATTTATTAACTTAATTTTTAAATTTTTCGCAATATGCATTTTGATGAACTTTATTAGTATCATACAGAATATTTTACAATATTTTAAGAATACTATACATTTATATATATTTTTATAGTTAATTATACGCATAATATATATAATTAATTATACACATAATTCATTATTAGACTGCATTAAATATTCCTTTAAATTGTCCATGTAAAACAGAGGTTCTCAAACTTTTTCGTCTGATATACCTCTTGCCCTGTTTTTCGGAATAGAGTAAACCCCTGCTTAATTAATATCCAATTTTTGCAAATTTATCACCTTAAATGTCTTTTTGACAGCTATTATTACTACTACTACTACTTTAAGAGAATTAAATTTATAACTAATGAAGAATAGAATTAAAAGTTTAAAAAGCATAAGTTAGTTAATTAAATTAAAAGTTAATTAACATATAAAATAACTGTTAAATAAAATAACCAAACAACACACAACTGATTTTAAAGGGAGGGATAAATCAAGGGGCTACAATAACAAATTTTCAACATTTAGTATCAATCTTATCAGATCTAACCTTAAATCTCCTCTGTTAGTAATGTCCAGTTTCTTTTTTTTTGTTTTGGAGATTGGCAACTGCACTAAAATTCTTTCTTACTAGGAAAAATAATTAAAAACTTCCTCACGATATTCCATAATTCGGGACTAATAACAGGTTTGCCTTTTTAAATCCAAAATTTCTCTGGCATCTGTTTCTAAACTTTAAAATCTTTATTGGTGCATATCACGATCAGTTCCTGTTAACATGTGACATTTTTTTTCAATATGACCATATAAATTCATCGCCTACTGTGGTATTACCATAGTCAAAGCATTCTCAAACCTGGTTTCAAAATCTCAAGAAAAGGCAGTTAAATGTTGACATAAGTTAAAACGTGTTGACAGATTGGTTGGGTTAATTTAATAAAAAATTCCGGATCTACAGTATTATACCTCTTTAGCTTAATTCTGGAACGAAACGCTAAAATGGTTCCTGTTTTTAAAAAAATTATGCTGTCACCTTGTACGTGTAAATTAACCTCATTAAATTTAGTAAATAAATCTGCTAAACAAGTAAAATTAGGTTTCCACTTGATTTAATTTTCTTTTAAAATTAAAGTCACGATCTAGTTTAATTAGAGCCACTATCACATAGATCCCCACTTACACCTCATTGACCGCCAAACTATTTTTTGCTGACGTTGACTTCTTGCAGATCGTCATAGACCCCTGGAGGTCTATACAGACCACTTTGGGAATCACTGATGTAAAAGATCTTAATTAAAATGGCATCGTGCAATTTCCTCTTAAAATGGCAATAACATGCAAAAAATATATATATTGTTCAAGTTTTTAAAATTCGATCTTACAAAATAATGGCTATCTTAACAGTCTTAGAATATATTAGAAAAATTGTATGTTTATTTCACATGTTACATTCAATAAAAAGAAAAAAAATGTCTATATAACTAAAATTAACTTTTATATTTTTCTTCGAAAATTCTTTTAACAGTTTGAAGCAATATAAATTAAATATTTAGCAATTATAGACTAGTTCATTTATAACAAAACAAAATTATCACAATATATTACAATTACAAAGCAAAATCATCATAATAAAGATAACTACGTTGCATTTCAATTTCGAGCTATTGCTATTAGGATCCTTTAGGTATGTAACTAATGAATGTACTGAAAAGCTCATTAACGTCTTACATTTTAAATGACCTACTATCATCCTTTATAAGCGACTAAAGAAGTTATTTTTATACGAGAGAAGCAAATAATATTTTTTCATTTCAATAACAATGTCAATCGAAAATGTTTTAAGACGACGACGGTACATTGAAGATACGAAAACACACATACTTAAAAATGTTAGTCAACATAAAAATATTCTACGAAACTGATGACATCTATATTTATGTATGTAAAACGAAAAATAAATAAAACAGAAAAAGCACAAATGCAGCAAAATAATTTTTCTTTTCACTTTATCTTACGCAATGATTAAAATTCCTGGGCATTAAAAATCTAAAAAAGAATTTGAAAATGAAAATATTGTTACCTTTCTTGTTGTCCGACTTTGACTTGTCTACATATGCACAGGAAGCTAAGAGAATTAATTTGGAAATCAAATTGATACAAGATTCCCTCAGTTTTCTTCAAAAAAGGGTCTTTTTCTCAGAGTCATTTTACCCCTTTCTTTTCATTCATAAAACTTGACCGTGCTTTTCATCACTTTTGTTGAGACTAATCTCTGCCAAAATCTATCTCTTTCAATAATACCCGAATTCATGCATACAAAGCAGTAGCACTTATAGGAAATTAGTTGAAAGAGAAGGTACCGGATGGCCAAAATTCTTTTTTATTGCCCCCTCCCTTTTCTCCCATGGAACCAGGGTTGGGAAACACGGCTTTAAATACTAATTAATACTCGTTAAAAAAAACTCTAGGACTCCATAGAAAAAGTGAATATTTTGCATTCACATTTTTAGGGTTTTTTTTCTTTTCGAATTTTTGTTTTGACTCGTGGAACCACTGGGTAATCTTGGTTTATTTTCTTCATCAACTAGTTAATTTTACATCCAATTTTTGCCGCATCTTAAGATTGCCGCCTCGGGCAGAGGCCCGGCTTGCCCACCCCTAGCGCCGGCCCTGGTAAAAACTGCAGTTCTGAACTGGTTCCATGATCAACAGACATCGTTCTTCACCAACAAAATTCGTAACCTTCCTAAGCAATGAGAGAGGCATGCCTAAACGTAATGGGTGATTTCTTTTAACAAACTATGTATGCATTTCACTCATTAAATATTGTTGTTTCTATCTCTGAATCTATCTCATTTCTGACCCTATGCATCTCATGAACGCACACCTCGAATCACTTTCATTTGAACTCCCCTTATAGTTTGATCAAACAAATGAAAAAAATATTTCTTTATAATTTTTCTTTCCTCTTTTTCCAGCCATAGAGTAATCTCCAATATATTGAACTAAAATGTCTTCTGCTCTCACATTTTTTTTTTTTTTTGTAATCTGTAACAATTGCAGGTCTTTTGACCAATTTTTTAGGACACTGTATATCTACCATGTCATTTGTATGGACTGTGGATACATGGTTTCATCTTTCTTATCTTTCCACTTCGTGACAAAAATTTTACCTTCACAAAAAGCAATGTTTTCATTTTTTGTGATTTTCATTTTTACCAGCTCTTGAGGTATTTCTTTTCGGCTTAATTTCACATTTCCATAGTTCCTGTTTGAAATTTTAGAAGAATGTCTGACAATTCTGGTGAAGTATAAAAGTTTTCTGTTATCAGACAACATTCTTGTCTTAGCAGTGGTTTGATGAGTGCCATTACGACTTGAATTGATAAGGGCAGATCTTTATACTTATGATCAAAAACCCTACCTTTTCCCGTATATATAATTTGTGTCCATATAAACCCTCAGCTTGATTTGCACAATAAATATGATTTTACACCAAAATGAAAACTCTTTTTCGGCAAGTATTGTCGCCATCCTAAGCAACATATGTAGAGCATGAGAGTTTCATCAATTGCGATGTCTCGTCCAGGAGTTACAGTTCTTTGAAACAATTCATTCAAATGCTCTAACCTTGCCCAAGTTTCAAAACTTGGTATTTGGATGTGTGTTAGAATCGAACGTTTCATTAGTTAGAAAATGCAGAAACTTCCGTATTTCGTTAAAATATATTGCAAGGCATTATACTTTGAAAAAAAGGTGTCGAAAGTTAATGTTTTTTGCTGCAGTACAGTTTTGTGTCTGGCTTTTTTTTTACAATACCTTGTAAAATAATTATACTGAGAAATTTCATAATTTTCTTCCTTTGTGACAGGTGTTCAAGGTTTTCTTTTTTTCAAAAGGCGGAATCCTGGAGAATTTTTGCATTGTGGGGCATTTAATGACCCAGGAATGTCTTAAGGTATGAGCCACCTGGGCACGGGCCCAGGGCCTTGACCAGAATGGGGCCTCGTCTCGTTCTTGACTCAGCCTTAATAAGATCATGATTCGAATAATTTCAAAGATTAGATGTTAATTCCTGGTGTATTCACCGAAAAACTGGGAATTTTGGACGCTATATTAATTGGCTGTATGTGATGACCACCGTCCATGTATAGGCGTAGGCCTACTACCATACACCATCATTACTTATTCAGTCACAAAGACGGAAGTCGGTCGAGCCGGTTTGTGCGATTGTAAGTCATACTTATATTTATTTCTGGTTATTGTTTGTTCAAGTATTTGACAGCGCATGCTATGTACCGTCTACTTTTATAAGTCATTGATGAGGCCTGTATTAGTGTAAGTGCCCAGGGCCTACTTTTGCGTAGAGGCCCAGGACCTCAAGACGTTAAGATGACTAGGGTTCTACTAACTAACGCTCGCTACGGTTTATTCAATGTGATTGATGAATTATTGAGCAGCTTTTTCTTATATACTACTTTTTTTACTTACTTTTACATTAAAATTCTACTCTATTTGAAAAATTGTCCAATTATTATACACATTTTTTTTAAAATTGTTTATATTTTAAAATACAGCGGTCTTCCATATCAATGTTTGTTTTTTTTCGAATCATTATCGCGCGCGCGCGTCATTCATAACGAAGATATTGTTCACATGGAATAAAAAAACAATGTTTTTTACACGTATATTATTGTTTAATCCCTTTAAATTTATTTTAAATGCTTTAAAAATAGAGTGTAGTTTTCTATAATTTTTTAAAATTTTAACATTTTGAAACAATTACTTATAATCTACGAAAATTGTGTAAATAGTATAACTTTCATGTTACTCATTCATTAAGTAAATTTAAAATAAAACTCGTTTCTTAATTTGATTAGTTTTATTTACATAATTACAAAAATGAAGTATTATCTATCTATTTATCTATCTCTTTCTGTTTTTGTAAGTATGGACGTTAGAGAGAGACCGTTATAATTTGTTTCCAACGTCTGAAGCGATAAGGGTTAAAGAAGCCGACAACAGAAACTTCAAACAAAAGTATTTTATCAGAGAGCAAACAAAATCTATCTCAAAAACCTTTAAATGTTTTACATACCGTCGACATATATATAAATCATACTCTCTCTCTCTATATATATATATATTATACTAGCTGGTATACTCGTTCTTTGCACGGGTGAATTGAAAAATTAAACAATACAGATTGAAGGATAAAGAAGTTCTAAATAAATTAATTTTACGTGAATTGCAAATTAAAAAGAAGAAGCTTTTTGCACAACTGGACAAAAGAACCACATTTGTTAAATTTTAAGTCTGTAGATCTAATAGAGCTGATAAAACGGATTTTTTTAAAATTTGTAACACCCCTTAACTTTCTTTTGGGTCGATTATTGAAAACACCTTCCTAAGCTGATCTCTGTTCAGCAAAAGTAGCACATTGTTATAAATTTTGTGTAATGAACGCTTAAAATAGCGTAAATAATTTATATCTAGATGTGCTTTTCGTTAATATTACTTTTTGTTGTATTTCTTTGATGTTAAAATTGTAATATTCGCAAACAACACCGTTCCTTACATTGTAATGGAAACATAGATAAATGTTGGCGATAGAGTCAAGTTGCCATCATTTTTGATGACCATGCTGGCAACTTGGTGATTGATTAGCCGGTACAGAAGTTGATATACTGTAGCCTCACCTAGTGGGGAGCTGTAACAAAGATGATAGCACCAAAACCTTCTCCAAAAAAAATAAATAAATAAATAAATAAACTTTTACATGCCAATGTTCATCGTGATCGGTTAAACGGTGTCGGAATGTAGCGAGGTCATATATACAAGCATCCACTTTTATATATATATATATATATATATATATATATATATTTAAAATGGTATATATTTTATGTATAAAGTTCGTCCAGTAGTAAAAAGGATATAGATTTGCAAATTGGTTATTTTAAACATCAATGAAAAAAACTTTGAAATTAACTATAGCTTTTTTATTCTATGAAGCCCAGTGGCTGAATGGTAGCGGTTCGCGATTCCACACCATAGATCCGGGTTTGGGTAAGGTCGACTCAGCCTTTCATCCCATCAGGGTGTCAATAAATGAGTACCAAGCTTGATTGGAAACTAAACTCCGGAGGTTTAGCGTCAGACTGACTACCTTACTGAGGCATTTGCTCATGTACTTTAGCGATCAAGGTCACGTTTTCGAGATGGGCACCGTAAGCCTTGGCCTTCATGGGCTGTTGCGCCTTAGAGTTTAGTTTCTTTTCTATAAACACTAATGTGATAAAAAAAACATATTTTAAGAAAAATTTTCACATGGTTAAAATGTATTTCAAAAGACAGTATTGCATGGGATTTATAAATAATACTTTATATATATATATATATATATATATATATATATATATATATATACATATATAAGTCTTCTGTGCGTGTGTTTGTCACTAAACTCCTCCTAAACGGCTGGACCGATTTCGATGAAATTTTTTGAGTGGGTTCAATTAAATTCGAGAATGGTTTAGATTCACAATTCGGTCCGATATCGCAATTAGTTAAAAAGATATTAATTAAAAACATTCAAAAAATACAACTCAACATTCACCTGCATTGTTGTAACTACGCTATTGTTATAAACAAGTAATATAAAAAAAATTTTAATCAATTCCTACTTAGACCAACGAAGAAAAAATTTATTTTAGCTACTTTTTATTAAATAGTTGCAATTAATATAAATATGTATATACATATGACAGAATCACGGCATTAAGTGGTAATTAATTTTTATTAATTATCATTAAGGTATCGTATTGTCATCCAAAACAATCGTGTATATAAAATTTCCTTTCAACTGAATGCTTTAACACGTGAGAAAAAAGCCTTTTCAAATTTTGACATAAGTCGCCAAAAGGGTCGCTAAGTCACCAATGTGGCTGTATTTGTAATTTTTTAAGTAATTAGTTTTAATCAATTAATTTTTATTAATTATAATTAAATTATTGTATTGTCATCCAAAATAATCATGTACATTACATTTCAGCTCAATTGAGCGCTTTAAAATGTATTTTATTAACGATTGAAAATTCCACCAACATAAATAAATAAATAAACAAACAAACAAATAAAATATGTATAGAGATCGTGAGCTAATAGTAGGAATTGAAAAAGACGTAAGTTTTGCGTCGAAAATTGACTCTCAGCCAAACTGGCCAAACCCGGTCTTTATTACGAAAATGCAAACGATTCACGCTTTTCAGCGTTTTTAATTAATATTTTTTCAAATAATCCTTATATATGTAATTCTTTTGTGCGTGTGTATGTAACTGAACTCCTCTTAAACGGCTGGACCGATTTTGATGAAAATTTTTGTCTGTTCCAGTGGACTCGAGAATGGTTTAGATTTATAATTCGGTTTAAAATTGTTTATTTAATTAATTTCTTATTTTTAAATTGTTGATCTTGGAATGTTTTACATTGGATCCGGCAGACTGCGCTACGATCGCAGTATCGAATATTCAAAATCTTTTATTATAATTCAAGTTGATCCCGACAGTTGGTGCTGTGATCATTTCAGGAAAATATTTTGTCACTTCGTGTTATTATTTTGTTGAAATATAAATCTTGTGTTAATTAAATTATTGCATTCAGATGTAATTAGTGTTTGAAATTTTACTCAAATTTTACTCAAAACGGTCCAGATTGTTAAAGCTTATTCATAAAAATTTGGAATTTTTGAATTTAAGATGTGTGTACAGGACAACGTCTGTCGGGTCCTCTCTCTCTATATATATATGTATCGAAAAATAGAAAGAGAAGAGAGAAAAAAGGGTAATCTCCTTTTGATTATCTTAAAAATAAGTAGTATATATATATATATATATATACTAGCCATTACCCACCCACTTCACTGGGTATTTAACGGTATTGAATAAATGTATACTGTTTACATATATATGAATTATTGATATCTAGCATTAAGAATTCGATTGTATTGAAAAATAAATTTATAGCTGTAACTCTCGCCTCTTGATATAAAAAAAGGATATATTAAAATATCTAATATTTCTATTTATATCTAAAATAGAAGTAGAAAGATTTTTTGCGCTCACTTAACCTAATAATCAAGTGGATCTCTACTCCATAGAATAAACATGCGTGCTAAATTTCAAGTCTAAATCAAACAGAGCAAAAACGGAATTTTTTATCATCTATACCTAGTTGAGAGCATTCTTAGTGGATTCCAATTTAACAAAAAAAGCATGCAAACCAAATTTTATTATTATAGTCTTAGCAGTTCGAAAACGGGAATTTTGTCTATCAATACGCCCCAATAACTCTCCCCGCTCCCCCCTTGGAGTTGATTTTCGTAAAATCCATTCTTAGTGGAACTCTATTCAACTCAACAAATTTCGAATAGATGGGTTAAATTAAAAAACAGGAATTTTTCTATAACATGCCATAATCCCTCGCAACCCCCACTCCTTTGGGGGTCCGTTTTCGCAAAACTCTTTGTAAAAGGTACTCTATTCCATGAACGGAACATACTTTCTAATTTTAAAGCAGGTGAGTCTAGTAGTTGAAATGCGGAAATATTTATCTATTATACGCTCCTTAATTCCCTTCAGTGTCACTTGATATAAAATTTCCCCAAACATATTTTGTAGCGGATCTCTACACCATGAAAGGAATCTGATTACTAAATTTTAAGACTATACGTCTAATAGTTTAAAAATGAAAATCATAATCTATAACGCTCCTTAAGCTCCCGCAACGCCACTTAGGAAGCGATTTTCACAAAACCCATTTTGTAGCGGATCTCTACTCAATGAATGGAATCTGCTTACTCAATTTCAAGATTTTACGTCTAATAGTTTAAAAAAGGAGTTAATTGCCTATATATAACGCCCCTTAATTCTCCACAACGCCACTTAGTGGTCGAATTTCACAAAACCCATTTTGCAGCGGATCTCTACTCGATGAAAGGAATCCGCTTATCATATTTCAAGATTGTACGTCTAATAGTTTAAGAATGGAAATAATTATCTAAAACGCCCCTTAAGCTCCCGCATCGCCACTTCGGAAGCGATTTTCACAAAACCCATTTTGTAGCTGATCTGTACTCAATGAATGGAATATGCTTACTCAATTTCAAGATTTTACGTCTAATAGTTTAAAAAATGAGTTAATTGCCTATAACGCCCCTTAGAGGTCGATTTTCGTAAAAAGCATTTTGCAGCGGATCTCTACTCAATGAAAGGAATACACTTATCAAATTTCAAGACTGTACGTCTAATAGTTTAAGAATGGAAATAACTATCTATAACGCCCCTTAAGCTCCCGCAACGCCACTTAGGAAGCGATTTTCACAAAACCCATTTTGCAGCGGATCTCTACCGATGAAAGGAATCCGCTTAACACACACTTTCTAAGTTTAATTTTGTATAACAAATATATATAAATATTATCATTACATTGATTCTAAATATCTCGATAATTACCTAATCCAATATGAGTAAAACAATGAACATAATTAGAATTTATTTATTAAGTATTAACTATGAAAAGCAGAATTTTATCACTTTTAATTTGTGGTCTTAAAAATCTCAAAATCGCGTATCATTGCTTTTACAATTATCTAAATATCTTATTATATACGTAATTATTAAATATTATATAACTACGACTAATTGAAGAATTTGTAATAATCTAAAATAGTATCTAATACAGAACACACTGAAATACTTCATTTGGAAAAATTAGTTGAGAAATTAAAATATATTTGTACTGAGAAAAACGTATGTTGATGTCTTTCAAATGGTTTTATTTTAACAATATTTATAAAACAATATCGCTAACATTGAGCGAATGGCCCGCACAGCCTCTTTCAATTTCTTGTTTTTACATTATCATAAAACATTATATATAAAAAAGTATCGCTAACATAGAGCGAATGGCTCATACAGCCTCCTTCAATCGTTGTTTTACTTCTCCCGCGTAAATAATAGTACACACCTTATAATTTAAATAGCGCCATCTAGTGGCGTACATGAACCTAACATACTCCCCCATCAAGAAGTTATTCTTGATGTAGAGGGAAGTTTACAAAGCTTATGAATTGGTCTTTTAAATCGACCTTTAACAGTTCTAAGAGTTACTACTCTTACCACACCATCCTTACCTGGATGCGTTTCAATTACTTTACCTAAAGGCCAGGTGGCTGGAGGAATATTATCCTCCTTAATAATTACAATTTCTCCAACCTTAAAATTATGGTTAGGAGATTTCCATTTAGTTCTGTTTTGCAAATTACTCAGATAATCCATTTTTCCACTTTCTCCAAAAAAAAACTAACTTCATTTTTTTGGACAATATCCCAACGGGAGCGAAGAGAAAGTTTATCATCATTGGTATGCTCAGGGAAGAGGTAATAACCTCACCTATGAGAAAATGAGAAGGAGTTAAAATATTTAACTGTCTGGATCATTGTCACACTCCAAAGAGACTAGAGGTCTTGAGTTCAGAATTGCCTCTACTTGTGTTAACAAAGTGCTGAACTCCTCAAAAGTTAAATTTGTGTTTCCAATGACCCTTTTTAAATGGTACTTAATACTCTTAACTCCTGCTTCCCATAATCCTCCAAAAATGAGGACTCACTGGAGGGCTAAAATGCCACTCTATATTCACTTGAGATAGAAAATAGCAAAAGTGTTCATTTTCATTAAGTTTTGATGCAAATTTAAATATTTCTTGCAATTTTCTTCTGGCACCAACAAAAGTGGTACCATTATCACAATAAATGTGCTTAGGGCTCCTCTTCTAGCACAAAAGCGTTTCAAGGAGGCAATAAAAGCCTCAGAAGTGAGATCACTCACTAGTTCTAAATGTAGAGCTTTGGTAACAAAACATACAAAAAGAGCTATATATCCCTTAGTAGTCCTTGCTCCTCTACCTCTATATCTTAAAAATATTGATGGGGCCAGCATAATCTACGCCACAAACAGAAAATGGCCTACTGGGAGTAACCCTATGAGTTGGTAGATCACCCATTAATTGCTTGGATGTAGTTGCTCGATACCTACAACATATTATACATTTATGAATACATTTTTACAATATTTTTAAACCAATAATCAATAAGTTTGCTTAATAATACCTAATAATACAGTACATCCAGCATGCAAATATAAAATATGATACATATTTACAATTAATTTACAAATTTCATGCTGATTTGGCAAGATGATTGGGTGCTTAGCACCATATTGGAGTGTCGAATTTCGAAGTCGACCTCCTACTCGGAGTAAACCGTCTTTGTCAATGAAAGGACAAAGAGCAGATAGTATACTTTTTTTTCACTACAGGCTTATTAGCTTTAATACAACTGATTTCCTCTTTAAAGAATAAATTTTGTATATACAAGAAAATTTTATTACTTGCCTGCCTCCTTTCATATGTGGTTAAAGGAGGGACATGGTATTACCCTTGGAATCTAAATTTTTCATCTTGCCAACTCTAGCTTTACAATTTGTGATGTATCTAAAACAGAATGCAAAAATATCAATTATCTTAGTAAATGATGAAAATTTTAAAAATAAAGAGTCAATAAAATCACAGTTGACAGCCACAGGGAAGCTAAAAGCTGTTCGTTTTCTTTCCTTTGACACTGAACTAGTCTGATCATTTCTCTTGGGTTGCTTAGGCCAAGA
This sequence comes from Trichonephila clavipes, assembly GCA_019973935.1. Taxonomy (NCBI): domain Eukaryota; kingdom Metazoa; phylum Arthropoda; class Arachnida; order Araneae; family Nephilidae; genus Trichonephila; species Trichonephila clavipes. The sequence goes on along the minus strand of BMAU01017533.1, from coordinate 630,931 downwards.
GTCCATCTCACAGGAAAGTCATTGAGGGTCTTCCCACCATAGAACACATGTGAGAAGTTCTTTAGGTGATAAACCTCTGCCTGCAATGTCAGCTGGATTCATCTTGGTAGGCTAACTCAGACGCATCACAAAAACCATGCAGAGTTATTTGTTGGTTAGCAGTGTGGATCCACCTGGGAATGTGGATTGAACAAACTTGTTCAAACTCCTTCTGGAATGTTTTCCATTTCGTTGCAAGCGCTTCTGGAAGAGGACTGTCCCAATCTAATTTCAACAGCCATAACTGTTGATAAAAAATCTTAATAGACACGGTACAGGAGTCAGGAAACCGAGAGGGATCGAACAATCTTGCCGATTGTGACAGGAAAGAACGTTTAGTGATATTGTCCGGAAAATTTACTTTTAAATTGAAAATGAAGATATCCTTCATAGAATTCCAGGTAAGTCCTAGGGGCTTGGAGCATTCATCAGGATGGATTTCCAACTTGGAACTATCTCCTACCCAGTTTGAGGAAATACGGGAAAGTACTTCTGATGAATTGGACCGCCACTTCCTTAAATGAAATCCTCTTGCTTCTAGTATGTTAGAAAGTGTTTTTATCAAGGAAATTGCTTCCTCACTCGAAGGGGCTCCTGCCATTAAGTCATCGATGTAGAAAGATTCCTTTATAAGGGATGAAACAGCAGGATCATCTCTTTCTAGATCTAACCCCGTTTCAAACAAGCAGCGAGTAGCTAAATACGGTGCTGATGCTGTACCGTATGTTACCGTACACAGTTTATATTCCCGTATGGGAGAGTCCTGATTCTCTCCACACAATGCGCTGAAAATTTTGATCTTCTTGATCAATTAGTATTTGTCTATACATCTGTTGGATGTCAGCGGAAAAAGCAATTTCATTCAATCTAAATTTCACTAAAATCGTGAAGAGGTCAGGCTGTAACATTTTACCTATTCCCAAAATTGAATTAAGAGAATTTCCATTTGAAGGTTTACAAGTGCCATCAAATACAACACGTAATTTCGTTGAAACACTGTCACCTTTCATAACAGCATGATGAGGAAGAAAATAAATTTTTGGGTCCATAGATTTCTCATTGTTTTCCACGGGCATCATATGCCCCAATGATTCGTATTCTATCATAAACTTTTTTATACTGCCTTCCAAAGTCCTTATCTACTTGAAATCTTCTCTCCATTGCAAGCAACCGAGAAATTGCTATTCCTTTTAGTGTTACCCAACCGTGAGGTGTCTCTGTATATCGGTAATTTTACTACAAATCTACCCTCATCATTATATTTAAAAATTTGATTTAAAATGGTTTTCACAAAATTGTTCCTCATCGGATAGAAATTGTTTTTTAACGGATAATTCCTCCGTTTCCCAAAATCTCTGAAGAAGCGAATCGGTATTTAATTCGTTTGCAGTACTTAAAAATGAGAATATAACTCATGTGGTTCCTTATTTTTAACATTAAGTTTTCTGCAACAACCCATCCAAACATAGTTCTTTGTGCAATGGGTTCATTTTTAGAACCAACAATTTTTCCACTGCGAAGAATATCAAAAAAAACAATCAGATCCTAAAAATTATATCACATTCTTTAGGACTCATAAATTCCTCATCTGAAAGAGGAATCGATTTCAAGTAATCTAAATCCTTCACATCCAAAAACTCCGAAGGAATTTGTGAAGTAACTTTATTTAAAATGAAGCGTTCACTTCAAACGCTCATTCGAAGACTGTGATCCGATAACCAAAATCAACGCAGCCTTTAGTTTGACCTGCAGTAAACCCCGATGATCCCACGAAGAGAAATTTTACTGCTTTTTCTTTTAATCCTAAAATATTTACAACTCTTTCTGAGATAAAACAACATTCAGACCCAGAATCTAATAATGCTCTGCAGATAAATGATTCATTAGAATTATTATTATAAAATATCTTTACTTTTGCTGTGGGCAGAAAAGAAAGATTTAATTCACTGTTCACCGAAGCCCCAGAATAAATCTCCGATTCTCCCGCTTGACCTTTGAACTCACTCGCTTTGTTGCGAGTCTCTGCGCTAGTTCCCTCCCTCTGTGAAGTTTCATTCCCCTGTAAAGAATTTGTAAACAACGCGTTTCCGTTGGGCCTTTTTCATGTAAAAGAGTATTGTGGAACTTAGAAGAGCATAGAGAACATTTTAAATGGTTATTTGGGCAAGATTTATATTTATGATTATTTAAACATAAAAAGCACAATGAAAAACGTTTTACAAAATTTTTTCTACAATTAACATCCATGCTCTTAAATTGAATACACTTAAATAAAGGGTGTGTTCCTTTACATTTCAAACATTTTAAGACCTTATCATTTTCTATATTAGAATTTGCATAATTACTTCTTATCGGAATTTTACATTCAGATTCATTATTTGACATTAATTCTAAAGAAGAACACCTCACGTTTAGGAAATCAAGGAAAGCTTTCATGTTTGGAAATTCTTCTTCAGATGATTTAATAGCCCATAAACGTCTACTTTCTGGATCAATTTTTTGTAATAATAAATAAATTAACCAGCAGTCTTTACTAGAAGCTTGCTCACCTAAAGCATTAAGCCCTCTTAGGCATTCATCACTCGTGTCCAATAATTTACGCAAATTAAAACAATTAGCTTCGGAAATAGGTTTTTGATCCAAAACGTTTTAATTAATGTCTGAACAATTTGTTTTTGTTGTCATACCTATCTAACAATTTTTGCCAAGCTTCTTCATACGAATCATTAGATATAGGCATATGCTTAATTAACGAAGCTGGCTCATTAGTAAGTAGACCTTTCAAATACTGGAATTTTTCAACGTTCGATATTGACACTTGTGAATGCACAGTAGAAAAACAAATAAATCTTTAAAATTTATCCAGTCCTTAAAATGACCATTAAACTGTGGTATACTCAATTTTGGTAACCTGAAATTACTAACATTTGAGTTCGAAGTAATTGAACTCGCTACTGAATTTTGTGTTCTACCTTGATTCTGAACATTTAATTCATCTAATTTATCATTAAATTTAGCATTCAAATAAAAGTATCTCTCTTCGAACTCTTGGAGTTCAGATTCCTCTAAACTCAAATTCGAATCTAATCGTTCGAATTCTTTGAATAAGTCATCCAATCTGGATAACCGAATAGAAATTTCATTTCGAGTATTTATCTCATCAAAAGTATTTTCTAGCCTGGTCAAAGATGCCTTTTTACACGACCTCTGGCTGCTCGAATTTCAGCCATTTGAGCTTTCTCTGTTTCACTCATATAAAAAATTTATTCACCAAAATATCCAAATCAATAATAAAAATATGCAGTAAAATCATGAAATCAAAAACAATTTGGTTCATTCATTCAAATTAGTTCTATGCACAATAAGTCCTAATAACAGTTTCAAATATCAAAAATATTATTCAAAATGACTTATCTCTTTGCATCTCGTCCTGGTGCCTCCAATTTTTATGTTGATGTCTTTCAAATGGTTTTATTTTAACAATATTTATAAAACAATATCGCTAACATTGAGCGAATGGCCCGCACAGCCTCTTTCAATTTCTTGTTTTTACATTATCATAAAACATTATATATAAAAAAGTATCGCTAACATAGAGCGAATGGCTCGTACAGCCTCCTTCCAATCGTTGTTTTTTACTTCTCCCGCGTAAATAATAGTACCTTATAATTTAAATAGCGCCATCTAGTGGCGTACATGAACCTAACAACGTATCTATATTACTCTCAAGAAAAATAACTGCTAAGCTTGGTTGTTTTATAAAGCTATTTGTTTTATTTTGATATATTTGTTGGTTTGTAATAAGTGAAAAAAAATAGAGTTGTCTTTTTCAATACTTTTTATTCATCCACTCAAGTTCAAATACATTTTTTTAAACTTGTAGTGGATGACACTTAATGCTAATACAGTTTTTTTAAAAATCTATTCATTAATTAAATTAAAAAATGAATAAATAGTAACAAACAAAAATAATAGTCCAGCAGCATATATAGAAAAGAAAATCGTTCGTTGTATCCCTGTAGCGTAATGGCTAGTACGTTGGACTTCTAATCCAAAGGTCGTGGATCCCACCTGGGATGGTCTAGTTCCTGAGAATGTGATTTCTTTTTTACTATAATATTTTACTAAAATAATTAAATTTAATTAATGAATAAATAAAACCAAACAAAAATAAATGTCCAGCACTATACATAGAAAGAAAAACTGTAAGGAAAATCGCTTTCTGTTTTGCCACTTAATATTAGGATTCTGTTATATGTATATACAAATTTATATTAATTGTAATTATTTAATTATAAGTAACAAAAATAAAAATTTTCTTTGTTGACCTAAGTAGGAATTGACATAACTTTTTTTTATATTACTTGTTTTCTCTTTAAGGGACGTCTGTTTGCTTATCCCATACATTTGTTTAATTATTCAAATATTCAAGGGTACATGCAAGCTACCCATCCGGTATAAGAATTAGTGACGCTGACTGCTGTGCCGCAGGGCCTGGGTTCGAATCCCAGAGAAGGCATGGATATTTGTAAGTAATATAGGGCTTTTGCGGCATGAAGGTACTCTAAATAGCCGTCGAGCCGCAAGTCCTCTCGTCAGGTTGGTGAAAGGGAAAGAAAAGTTGGAAGGCCCCTCCCCACACCCCGGTGTTTTGCCTTGAATTTGGTGAGGAACCGAGCCAAATCATCTTATCACTTGTATGGTGCTTAAAGCTGCGCTAACGACGGGCGTAAATCTAGTCCCTTGTCTCGATGAAGCTCGTTGGCCTCCATCTGGCTCTGCCGATCAGGTGGCATTAGCAACAACAACAGGAAAGTTGCGTATATATGTCTGTCATTTCAGGAGTCTCAAATTCGGGAAAGTAAAACTACATTACATTTCCATTTGCAAAGTAATATAAACTTGTTTATATATTGCCACTTTTCGATACTTATAGGTTATGGGAACCACATAAATTGGCGACTGCTTTTCTGAATCATCGCCAACATGAACATTGCCGATATTATTCGCCCAAGCACAATGATGGAACAGAATTAGGTGGATTTTGAATGTGTTTCGCGTGTTTGACTTCTTAGTCTCCATAACCGACCACTCTACCTGCTTTTCTTTAATTCGTTTTTCTCTAAAATTTTATTTCATGTAACGCCAGTTCTTCATTGTGGTTTTATTTATAATAAATAAATAATAAATTTATAAAAATAGCAGCAGAAAAATGTTTGCACCACCAGTACATGATACAATGAAGTAAATTTCAAATTATTTCCTTAGTAAGTTCATAACAAATATAGTTAAGTATGCTAAAAACCGAAAGAAAAAAAATCTTACTCACCAAATTAAAATTTTCAATTTCTAGGTTTTTCATCTTAATTTAGAAATAGATATGGACTCATAGATTTTGCAGTTGCGTGTATAATATCTTATTGTTGTTCTTTTTATCATGTTTTTGTTAACACCTAATCTCATTATATGTGCCGGGCTTAAATCCTGCAGAAATTAAAGATCCATGATGTGGAGAGGGTTGAAGCATTTTAAGTCTATCGAGGCTCAGAATTTTCACGCTGGCGTGGTGTGGAATTCTGGAGTGGATAGTTCCAGCTCATGCATCGTTCTTGTTACTCGACTGAGGTTCAGAAAAATGTGGTCTATCACCAATAGCTCATGTTTCCTCTGAAGGTGACGCTAATGAACAATCAATCAATTTTTAATTTTTGAGTTTACAACTAATAGGACAATGACATTATTCACGAGGCTTTGGGAAAATTAAATTAATTTATCTTCTTATTTGAATAAAATATTTGAAATATTCCTAATTTAAGAAGTTTTTCCACAGTTTCCAGCAAAAGTATAAGGATCAGAGTAGTAAAATTCTTAGTCGACTTGCAATGATTATTGGTGCATCAGCTCAACTAATATTGCCACTTTTTAGTTTGTCCTACCGTTCTGAAAAATAACTAAGAATATAAGTCTATTAATGTTTTTTTTACTGTTAAGAATGTTATAGATTTCGACTTAGAAGCCGAAAATGGTAGATTCCTTAGTGGTATCCTGGAATGGCGAATTTATTTGCTTTTGCTCTTGCGTTTTAAAAATATGGGCTTTACTTTTCGAAATTGAATTTTGTATTGCTCTATGATTGCCATCAGTTTTGGGAAATAATTATTTCCTAAAACTGCCAGCATTCTTGGTTTCCATGGTAACAATAAGTTCCATTGCCTTAGTGTTTCTTTAATTCTTCTCTGAATTAATTAAGAAAAAGAGGTGTTTTAGTGTTGTATCAGTCATAATGAGTGCAATACACTTTTCTTTTCTTTCAGTTTTGGTAGAGGCTAGCTAGCTAAGTTGGTTTCAGGTGCATATTTTTGAGGAAAGAGCAATAGCAATTAAAAATTCTTTTTTATTCAAAATCTGACACGACTCTCTGCTTAGGGGATTATTAATATCAAACACTGACCAATGAAAATCTTTCGGAGTAGGCTATTTGAAAAGTCCTTACAAATGAAATCATATGATGCGCTATTAAAATTTAAAATCACATTTTCTTCTTAATAATTGAGAATATATGTAATAACTATTCAAAATATTTGAGTAATGATTTAAGCGCTTAAATATTTTTTAATGTTTACATTTTGTTGAAATGTTTTTACTGCGTACTTTTTTTTCTCTTGGCAGCAGTGTTTCTTGAGGGGTGGCCATATTGGTAGTTGAGTTGATTAAAATTCTATAGGTTAGTTTTGTTCCAAAATACACTGAAGCCGCCCTTATTTTTCGGAAGTTAAAGACCTGCACATCGTATAATCTTGCTACTGTAATTTTCAAAAAAGAAGGTTAGTAATTGTTTTTTACGTTTAAGTTCTTTCTTGATTTGTTTAATGGTGTAATATTTTTCCATACGTCAGTCTGTAATTAGTTTCTATTTCTGACGTTATTGACTTTTGAGGAAAAAATTTCCTTCTTGTAAAGATACGATTGAGTAATTTTTTCCCGTATGGTATTCCTCTACTTGTTTTGTGTATATTGTCGTTCGTAGCATTTTACTTTGACTAATTTTCTTTGCGATATGTTACTACGATGGTGTTATTTTGAATAAAATTATTGCGGTCATATGATTCTGACAATCATTATTCAAAGAATAATTTGATTCTGAGCGAAAGCTTTTATTCTGCTGTTCTACAACAAAGGATTTTGAGGTTACCTGTTTAATACTAAGTTTGTATTCATTTGTACAGTTAGATGTTATTTTATTCATAACATGCGTTACAGAAATTTTGTAAAATTTTTTAAAAAATTCGAAATTTTCAAATTCTATTTTTATTGTACTTTTGGCTAAACATGTGTAAAATTATTTTTATGTTTTTAAAAGTATCGAAGTATTTGCTACATGTATTCATTGAATAATGTCTACAAAATAAATATAATGTTCGTTCTTGGACTGCACGCGTTTTTGTTATTTGGATAAATAAATCTGGTAAACCTTATCGTAAGCAAACGGACGATTTTTTCTTGAGAAAACTTATTAAATAGAATAAATATATAATGATGGTTGTGTACCGATATCAAATTAGTATCAACTTTTTAAATAAATACTTATATCCATTTGCCTGCATATATATATTTATTAAATAAAATATACATAAAATTGTTATTTAAGTATTTGGGTATTCAATTTGCTTTATTTCTTAAGCAAGCTTTGAGCATTTTCTCCTTTTTACCTTATTTTCTTGCATTGTTTATTTTTGTTAAACTTGTTTATTAAAAAATTCACATCTTTTTCATTTCTCGTAGTATTTATATTACCATCCATTTATTTATGTTTCATTAATGAAGTTGTTTCATGAGTAAATGAGCATTAACCTCTTTATTATAATAAAAATACCCTTCATGTTATATTAATTTTTATTTTAGGGAAGATTTACAAAAAGAATTATAAATGAAAAGTTCAATGAATAGTTTAACTTTTAAATTAAATCTTCATGTATAAATAATGGTTTAATACAAATTTCTATATCTCTTAACCATTTTTGTTAAGCAAAAACTGCAATCAGCGTGACTTAATAAAATAAGGAATTAACTATTTTGGTACTTTACCATCTTGCCTGTGCAGGCGATAATGTTGCCAAAAATGATACAACCAATGCCAAATGGAATATTTTAGATGAAACGGAATGAAAAATTTTTAAAAGTTATTGACATGCGTATTTCTCTAAAGTAAAAAAAAATATTTTAGAACTGACAACTATTAACTCTTTTGTATATATTGTGTATTGCTGCCAATTAGGTATGCTTGGCAAGTTTTTCTCTGGCAAAATGGAAAAGTACCATTTTTTAATCCGGGCCATTGAAATGGTTGACTTTTGTTCGGGAGGTACCAGTCATTTTACCAATATTCCTGTTCAATGAGATATGCATGTAGTATATAAATCTTAAAATATATTCATCAATATATCCATTCATATTTTAACTATGAATTATTTCCGTACAGAGAGAAAAGTGATTAACTGTTACTTATTTCTTTGACTTTTGTCAACATTTTAAGTTTATTTTTTTTATTTTAATTTCATAAATATAGCCAGAATTATATTAAATTTATTTTTTGTAGGATAGTAAGTTTGAAATTAAATTTATTTGAATATTAAACTACTTCAGTGTTATGTTTCTTAGTTATGTTCCTTTGTTGTGAATTTAATTACAGCAAAATTAAATGGGTTTTATGATATAATTTTTTTGATTAAATTTATTATGATTGTAATAAATATCACACATTGATATCTTTTATTTGACTTACGAGTGGCAAACTTGTTAAAATTATAAAAGAACGAACGTTTTGTGAATGTAATGAAACAATTATTTTTCAATATTTGGGAGCTTAATTTTTTAAACCTGATAAAAAAAATTCTGTAAAGAATTAAGAAGCAGTTACATAATGATTATTACTACACTTTTTAATATCTTTTCCTGGTATTAAAGTACTACTGTCATTTTTTTTTATTTACAGCTCTAGTTCCCCTCCCTCCGTAGCATAAATTTCTTTAACAACTTCATTTCATAATATGTCTATATTTGAAACTTAATAAGGATTGAAGAAAAATTCACACAGGAAAAAATTGAAGAATTTTGAAAGTTTTGACAGAACTTAAAATTTTTTAAATATATTTAAAATTAGATTAATTGAACAATTTTGAGTTTATATCTTCATGTTCAATAAATAAAGGCATTTTACTGATTTAATGTTTTTCTAATTCTTTTCTTCATTTTCTTGATTAATTTGTCAGCAACTAAAATTTGTGCAAGCGTGTTATACTCTATAACTCGGTTTCATCTTGTTAATTGGGATTCATTTAAAGATCATTTCTATCTACAAGTATGCTTCTTAATGGGGAAAAGTATTTTAAGAATATGTTGGTTATTTTCAAGACTTATTAAATTTAGATATGCAATTACGTCAGGGTCGTAGTATCAGCCGTATTAATGATGCGGTGCCCCCAAGCTACAGGGGACCTCAATATGTGTGACCTGACACTTTCAAATAAGTTTTATATATGGGATCATATTATTTTTCAGAAAAGGCCCCCCCCCCCCGAAAGAATTTTGATACAGGGCTCACTCAGGATTAGCTATGCCACCGAATTATGTTTAAAATTTATAACTTTATTTTAACCCTTAGCATTTTAAAATGAAAAGTTTTAAAATATTTGTATGCATTACTGTTGTAAATTTACTCCAAGTATTACATAATATAATTATAAAGCTAGGTTATTTAAAAATTTTCTATTCCAAGCAACGTTTTTAATACAGCATTGTGAATCTTCCTGTTTTAAACTATAACATTATTTGTACTTCATTTATGTTTTTTAATTAGTGATCAATGATAAATATTAGTATAACAATTGATAATGTTATATCTTGGTAGGTTAGAAACAAAGAACCATGTCAGGAGGACCTTATAATTATTCATATATTTTCAAATATATCATTATTGGCGATATGGGTGTTGGAAAATCATGTTTATTGCACCAATTTACAGAAAAGAAGTGTAAGTATAATTTTATGATTCAGTCATCAGATTACTTTTTGCTTATACTTTTTACTTATATAATTGTTACACATCTATACAATTTATTTTGAAATTAGGTTTGTATAAAGGAAGTTAATGAATCTAGTATTTTTGATGTATCGTGAATTTAGAAATTAAGAAAACAATTATGAAGAAATAAAATTGTACGCTTTCTATGAAATTAAACTACTGATGTTCCAATGTTATACGTTTATTACCTTTCTCAGAAAAAAAGAATATGCAAATAGCATCAAGGAGAAAAAGGGCATCCTTAATCTTACGATAACCAATTTTAAAATTTTCATATTTATACATTGGCAGCACCAAGAGCTATGTTATATGGTTTGTAATTTTCTCATAGTATTGGTTGTTATATAAGTCAGTTTTTAAGTTTTTTGATTGTATAACTAAAATTTAATCCCTTTTTTTTATAATTGCCCCTTCCTCTTTATGTAATGGTATCCTTACTTCCTTCCTCAGTGGCTCGACAGCCCAAAGTGGGCCTTCGTTTTCTTAAGAAGCCATTTCCTGACCAGCCTTCTTCCTGCTAGTGTTCTCCAATTATTGGTTCTCAAAACTAAGATCTTTTTCTAGGCCATCAATCCATCTAAAATTTGGCCTGCTCTTTCTTTGTGTGCCAATTAGTTGGGCATTGAAGACCTTTTTAATAGTGCGGTCTTTGTCCATTCTGACAATGTGACCTGCCCATTTAATTCATTGTATATGAATGAAGTTAATATCAGATTCTTTATATGATTGATGGAGCTCAAAATTTGATCAACTTCGCCACTTAAACTGAATTCCTCCAAAAATAAATTTTAAAAGCTTCCTTTCGTAGATTCTTATCATGTTCTCATCTGTTTGAGACATGGACCAATGAAATGGTGTCATTGAAATTTATTGAGAAGAACTTTAATATATTGTAAATTTAATATTGTCATTTTTTTTATTGTACGATAATATCATCATACACAGCAAAACTGTCAAAAAGAAAATGTATCTACAATTTTTAAAAAAGTAAAAATACCTAAATCCAAAGTCTTTTTTTTTTTTGTTTATGCAAATGTCTTAAAATCGTAAAGAAATGCGTATTCATCATAATGAATTGTGAAGTAAATGGATTTCTTTGTTTTAGATTCTACATTTATTTTGAGTTTATTTATTGGGCATGATAATGAAGTTTGTAGAGAAAAATTTCAAAGAATGTAACTGCAAATGAAGATCTAAAATTGAATTTGTAAAAATTCAAAAGTGTAAAATATAATTCGCGAAATTGTGCCCCCCTCTCCCCCCAAATCAAACAAGATGGTGTCAAAGTGTAATTTTCGAGTTCAAAGTTATTGAAACCCGAAACAAGGTACCATGTCTAAAAATCAATGATGGTACTGTTGCTGATGTAGAGAAAACATGATGGAGTAAAAGTTGAATTCATCAACAACAAAAAAAAAAATAAATAAATAAATTTAAAAAATTACTGACATTTTTAAGAACATCAGATACACAGTTTCTCATTTCTGACTGTAACTCCAGTTAAACATCAAAAAGAATGAAAGCGAATTTCTCTCCATCATTTTACCTCTTTGAGACATATTGTAAGCATTATAGATTTTCCCCTCCTTTCTGATAATTCTAGTTTAGAGTAAAAAGAGAATGGTTTTTGTGCAAGAATAATCATGTTTTTTCCCTTCTGATAAAAATTTCATTTTATGTAAAAAGATCAAAATGAACATAAGACACTATTTGCCTAAGTTGAATTAGTGGAAAATGTTGGAATTTCTAGCTAGATATAAAAGTAGGCATCATTTTGGTAAATTGCCCATCTTAGTGCCAAATAAGTTTTGTTGCCTTGGGGTGTATCATCGTAGGAACAAACTAAAACATTTTTGTTTAATTTTTGACTAATACAAAATTATTTTGGCTTCAAACTTTGGATTTAAAATTATACCTTTTTTTCCCTCGTTAATTGACAAATTAAATATTATAAGATGGCTGAAATATTTTTCATATGTAATTAGAGAAAAAACCTTTCAGTGCATTTAATATAAGCTCAATTCCAGGTATTCTTTTTTTGAGGTAGCATTGTTTTGTTCAAATATTTGATTGCATGTTGATGAATTTATGTGATAAGTGAAGTTGTCTTTGGGTTTGATAATATACTTTCTCATACTTTTATAAAATTACTACAATATCCACTTTTCAAACATCAAAAGAAGAGGGAGGTGGTAGGCACTCTTATTAACTTTTGAAATTTTCATTGCAGTTGGATAAAATTCATATCAGTGATAATATTGTAAAAAATTCAAAATAATAATGCTAATGAATGAACTTAATTAACATAAATTATTGATTTCTAAAAGGGAATTTTTTACTATTATAAAATTCTGTCCTTTTACAGAATTGTTTGTTTCAAAATGTTTTTGAATCTGATTATTAGTATCCAAAGATTTTAAAAAAAACTTATTTTTTGCAAACATTTAACAATATTTTACCCATTTTTTAAATTGCAAGAGGAGTAATAATTAAAATTTATGAACTACTTAAGGTAATAGATGGCACTGTTTCAACAGTTGTATTGTGCAAGTGTATCCTCGAGAGTGCAGGGGAGTTATGTGCTTGGGAGGGAGAGAGGAGCATATGAGGTAGTCTGAGAGTAGAGTTTGTGAGGTTATATGAGGTGTGAGATAGTTAGTAGTAGTAAAATATAAAGTTGTTATTTGTTACCAAAGAATAGCTGTTAATTTTATATAGTATCATCATCACAGTAATAGATGAAGACCCATTCATAGCTATGATGTAGAAATTGATGCTACTGGGAAAAAATTTATAGTGCAGTTTTTTGATTTGAATTACATCAGCTTTCATTCATCAGGGTTTTATATATCAAATTTAAATTTAAAAGATTTTGTAACATGATAAATTGAAATGTTTTTGTGATATGCTTTGATACAATCCCTATTCAATTTTTTTTAGAATTGGAGAGAAAAGAAGTGGTTATTTATGTTTAATCCCAAAAACTTTGCTCATTTTTAATCTTAAATCTGTACCAATGTGTGAGGGAGAATTGCTTTCTTAGTCTCGCATATTTTATATAAATGTCAGAATTATAACATTCTAGGACAAACTTTTGGGTGTCCTAAATATTGTTTAGAAACAATCTGTGTGGAAATTTCTTGTTCCTCAGATTTAATGTATTTGAAAAAAGTTTCATTAGAGTTTAACAAATATTTAGCTAGACCAAGTTTGATTCTTGTATAAATAATCCAAGGGATCAATTATTTAGATTTTTTTTTTCAAACTGTAAATAAGCTTTTATTTTTTGCATTTTTGTTGAATTTTACATCCCTATTCATAAATATTAGCTAGCTAAAAAATTTAAATAACTGATTTTTAGAGTTGTTTGATATGCACATTTTGAGATTTTTGCTGAGAAAAATTATAGATGTTTTGAAAAAATATTCACATAGCATTCCATATGATGAATTTTCTCTTAAAATGAAGTATTTAAATTTTGTGTGAATCTATTGTTCATTTGATTTTATAAAATTTATTCTATAAAATCTGAATTTGAGATACTTATTTTATTTTTGTTTTTTCTACATTGATTTCTTTTTTTTTTCAGTTATGGCAGATTGTCCTCATACAATCGGGGTTGAATTTGGAACTAGGATCATTGAGGTTTGTGGACAAAAAATAAAGTTGCAGATATGGGATACAGCAGGCCAAGAAAGATTTCGTGCTGTGACTCGTAGTTACTATCGAGGGGCTGCTGGAGCCCTAATGGTTTATGACATTACTAGGTTGGTTGTTACAAGTTTTTACATACACTGAAATAGTTTTACATCTGTAATTTTTATTTTGCTTTTAATAGTTTCATTTAAATAAAAATAAAAAATAATTTGTCATAGCAAAAAAAGAAAAAAATATATTACTCATTTGAAATGCTTACCTTTTAATGTTTTTGTTTTAAATCTTTCATTTGAAATTGTCATTCTTTTCCTATTTTTCAAACTTCTCTGAATTAGTGTATAATATATTTAAGTTGGTATTTCCTAACCATTGCCTAAATTTTGTAGTAAATAAATAAAAAAAAATTAGACTCAATCAAATCTTCACAGACTGTCATAGGTCCATACAAGAAGGTATGTGTAAAATACTGTGCAATTGAAATTAGCTGCTAATACTTGTGTGTAAAGATTGAGATCCACTATTTTACTTTAAATTATAATTGAAGCCCATTTTAGTATATTAAAAAAATAACTAAGCTGTTTTTGTAAAATTTATAAATATGTTAAATAATTCTACAATATAATGATTATAATCATCACAGAATTTCAGATTTTTATCAATAACTTTCTTGATCAGATTGGTTCAATTATCCCTTTCTAACATTGTATTTGTTTAAATTTATACTCTAAAATAATATGTATGAAAATTGTTTAAAAAAATTAACTTTTCATTTTTACTTTTCTTTTGAACTTGAATGCTGAACTGTAGTATGAACAACTAAATTCCTTTATGTTCTGTGTATTATATCATTAATATTTTTATTTCTAGTTACTATGGTTATTAGTATTTTATCTAATTATATATTCATTATACTTATCATTCTTCAAAAATTTTTTTTTTAAATGTTGTGTGTTAGTGGAAATTATTTTAAAATTTCCTGAATTGATGTACTGATTCTTTCATTTATTTTGTGTGTTCCTTTGAACTTTTGAGTAATTTTTTTTTCTTTCATTGCATTATCTTGTATTTTTATTGTATTTTACATGCATTTTTAAAATTTTTAATGCTTTATGTCATGGAAATTTTCTATTCATTTATCACTTCACTTTTTATAATTAGATATGTATTTATTTGATTGAAAGAAGAAACTAAAATAAAAGTCACTATTTTTTTTATGCTTATCAAAATAAATACATTTTGTTTTATTCTAATATATTTTAAATAAGTTAAATCAATTACTTTTGAATCATTTAAAAATTTTTTATTGAGGTTTTTATAGAATGTAATATTAGTACTCACATATTTCATTAAATTGAATATTTATGAATATTTAAAGTTTTTAGCTTATAGTTTATTTGATAAAAAAAATCTTATTGTTATAATTATCTTGAAGTGACATGTATTAATAAAAAATGTATTTAAGAAATTTATTTCTTTCAATAGTTAAGAAAGTTTTTGGTTATGAATGATAAATATCATGTTTACTTATAAAAATTATTCTGAAAGAAACACAGTCAAAAGACTAATGAGTACTATGTGTGTGTTCCATATTTGATAAGAAAAAATATTTATATCAATCAAACATTGATTTTATTTCAGTTATTAATATGAATATAAGAAAAAATTTTAGACACATATGAATTTTAAAAAAACTGTTTTCATTTCATTAAGTGAAAAATTCTGATGTTTCATAAAAGTTGGTTCAAGTTAAAAATCACAATTTTACACACTGTTTCTATAAATAGAAGAAAAAAAATGTTTGTATAAATTATGCATAGTATATGATATATATTTTGTGTGTCTTAATATAGGAGGAGTACTTACAACCATCTTAGTAGCTGGTTAACTGATGCCCGAAACTTGACAAATCCAAATACAGTATGTTTTGGTTTATTTTATGAAAAGTACAAAAAAATTTCTTGTAATTTTTTTGTTTATTGAAGATTTTTAGTTTTTTAATATGAAGCTTATACACCTAATTTTTTAGAAGCTATAAAATGATTATTTTATGTAAACAATTTTTATATTTTGAAGGATCCATTGGAGAAACTTTTTATATATTAAATAATGAATGGCAAAAATCCAATCTGTTTCATTATTAGATGCAATAAAGACACTGTTATAACTCATTGATATTCCATATGATTGGGATCCCAGTGTCTATATTTGCTTAAATATACTTTGTTTCTCTTATTACCATGATTGTGTTCATTGTGAAACTGATGTTTTGTATAAAATAGTTCTGAACCTGGCTCAATCAATGCATATAATTTTGTGGCATAGACATGAAATATACTCTGGATTTTAAATGTCTCCATAATTGAAAATTAGTTTTACCTATTGATGAAGTATTTTATTATTGTACTTAAAGTGAAATATAATTATGAGATTTAAATATAATGAAATACAGTAAAACCCCGCTTAACGCGGGGTATACGTTCCATCGAAGTAGATCATAATATGAAGCAGTGTTAAACAAGGTTATCTCATCATGTAAATAATGGGGTTAGGGGAAGATGGGTAAAAAATTGGTCAGGTATTTTACCATTAAATTTATTGTTTTTTCTAACAATAAAACAAATTTATTTCTTAAAATATAGAAACATAATAAACGAATATGCATATAAAAATAAATATAATTCTAAATCGGTATGTTTACATTTCAGATCATTCAGTTTTTTCTGTATTTCCAATTTTCTGCCATTTTATCAAGAAGGTAGATTGGCTTAATGGCATTCTGCGTTCAATTTCCTTGTCAATCCTTGTAGAAAGTCGTTTTTCCATTTCCTCTATTGTATTATTTCTAGACCGGGTAATTCTAGTTGCAGAGCTTGTCGTAGTATTTTTTCTTTATTCTTAAGAATAGTCCTTATTGTTGAAGTTGCTAAATTCAATGCAGCACCAATTTGAGACTGACGTTCACCAGTACTTATAATCACTTGTAATTTAGTTTCTAGTGTAATGCTTTATTTTCATGTTTTTTATTATCACCCATGATAAAAACTAAATCATAATATTTGTCACTATAGCAATAGTTATATTATATAAATTTATACTTACAATAACATCATCAAATGTTTAAAATGATTAAAATACTTTTGTATAATACCGCTGGAAAGAAAAAACACAGAAAAACTGTTTTGGATATCGGGAAGCCTAACACTGCCTGTTATTTCGGGGAATCCCACAATTCAAATAAAAGAGCGTTAAACCGAAACAGCGCTAAACGAAACAGCGTTAGGTGGGGTATTACTGTAGCTTTGTACTGTTAATGAAAAGAAAATTTTAATACTTCTCTTATTTTTTTTATAAAGATTCTTGAATTTATTTTAGTTTTACTGACCAATTTTGGTATAGATACTATAAAAGGAATTTTACATATATTTTTTAAAAAAAACTATTAGAATTTAGTTAAAATATTATTGTATGTATTGAACATATAAATAAATTCATCCTTGAGTTCTATGATAATGAAAGAAAAACAGGCAAAATAAATAGTTGATTTTAAATTTATAATTGATTTTTTTCTAAAATCATACAATTAAGTGATATATTATTAATATTGCTATTTAATATGTTCTAATGTAATTTTTAAAATATGAAAACAAACAGATTTTATATGAAGTGTTTTTATGTAAATGTATTGTGCTCATATTTTTTCCTCCTGAAGGTTATATTTTTAATTGGAAACAAGTGTGATTTAGATGCTCAGCGGGATGTGACATATGAAGAGGCTAAGCAATTTGCAGATGAAAATGGTTTGATGTTTGTAGAAGCTAGTGCTAAAACGTAAGCTATCCTGAAGAAACTATATTATGATTACATTTATTCATGTATTAATGATTTAGAAAAATATCTTAAGTATTTTTGTAATTTCCATATCCTGTTTACATTGTACTTTAAATTGCCTATCTTTGTTTTAAATAGTGCATTAAATATTTTTATAAATGTTTTGTGAACTAGAAATGATTTTGTAATTTAAAAGCTTATTTTTTTCATAGGAATGTTAACTTTTGTTATAGATGTATTTTTAATTTGAAATTTTTAATGATATCATTGTGGAGGAGTTAAGTAACAAATTTAAAAAAACTATCCTTTTATTGAAGGGCTTGTAAAACATTAATTATGAAAATCGAAGTTTAATTTTAAGGCTCAGATGGGATGAAATGAAAATTGCATTGTGTAACATCCAAGATTGTATTAATTTCCATGAATCATATTGATCCAATGTTTGTAAAGTATGCCCCAGTCTCCATAGCTGCCATTTAAACAATTTTTCTAATTTTTTATTCAAGTGAGAAATAACATTGTGAATTTCATTTTTTATATATGTGCATAAATCTTATATAATTTTTCCTGGAAATTCTGAATATAGTAAGTGATGCTGATTTCGGTGTTGTAGACTAAAATTTACGACTCATTTCTGTAATGTTCATAAAAATAATAAATTATACATGAAAATGAAACAGAATAATTTTAAAATGGCTAAAATGTTTATTTACTTCTAATTTTTAAATTTAATTGATCAATTATTTAACATTTAAATGTGATACTGTCTGTATTCCCTGTTACAAGTTTTAGGTCCCTAATAGTTATGAAAAATTTGTTCCATTGGAAAAACTATGATATAACATTTGAAATTGATGCTCATAAAAAAGAAAATGAGTATAATTTTATGTGTTCAGTTTTTCTTTTTTCCTCTTGTATTAAATTTTTGTTGCATCAAAATTTAATTCAAAGAAATTTATGTATGTCTAAACATGTATAATTGGAATTTTATTCCATAGAGAATATTGGGCTTAGTGCCTTATTTTTCCAAAATTTTGTGAAATTTATTATTCAATCTTTTCCTTAAAAATTCTGGGAAATTTGATATTAAATATTCTGTTACAATAGGTCCAATAGTCATTTCATTATATGAAGCTGTCAGATTAGTATAATTTTTTTCTCTTCAATATAAATGTTTAATTGCTTTAAATTTTTTTATAGCGGTGAAAATGTTGAAGAAGCTTTCCTAGAAACAGCAAAGAAAATATACCAAAATATTCAAGATGGAAGGTAAATTCATTTCAATGACTTGACTTTTATTTTTGTCTATTCTATGTTAAGGTTAAGTTTATTGTATGGTCTATAGCAGAGGTGGAGAACATCTTTATACCATTAGAGGCCATATTTTAATTGTGCAGTATTGAAGTAAGCTGCAAGAAAAACCACATTATAGAATATATATAACAATAACTATTGTATGACATCTAGCACACACAGTACAAGTTGGACGATTAACAAGTTACAGTTATCTTCTTATGAACTTAAATAATTTTTGTGTAAAGATAGGGTAACATGTCTGCGCTAATGTTGCTGTTCTGCACTAAGTGTTCTATCATTGAAATATACAATTGGTTATGATCATTGAAATATACAATTAGTTATTACCTTCAGTAACCATTGAAACTTTCATGTATACACTTGGTTTAATTCTATTAGTTTTCAAATTGTTATATAAATAATTGAATATCATTTGAATATCATTTGATACCAAATGTAACTTCGTTGCAAAAATCACTCATGGGAGTCATGCATTTCCCACTATTATCTATTACATCTGCCTCCAAATGCCTATTAAATTTTGTTATATATCAGGCTTCTTTACAGAAACGTATATTTAGATGAAAGTGTTTTATTTTTTTTAAGAGTTTTAGTAAATATATACCTATATTTTCTTTTTGTACTTTTCTTTTTCTATTTATTTTTAAAACATTATTTAACATGTCAAATATATGATTGACCTACAAGGTAGAATGTGTATGATATGTAGACAGGAAATGTATGTGTTGTATGAAAAAACTGTTCCATCTTGATATAAAATTTAGATAAATCTTTTTTTATGTTTGATTATTTTTAATAATTAAAAATAGTGAGAAACAATATAAATACAGACTTATTATATTATTTTTATGTAATTTAATTTGTTAATGTAATAAAATTATTTTATTTATTTATTTTGAGATTTCAGAAATATACCTGAAAGTAAAGTTAAAAATGCAGTTTTTAAGCCTATTGACAATTTAACTACTAGGATAATGAAGTCTGTTAACCATTAAAAATAGACTACTTTAATGTGTGATACTATGTTAATTAAAATAGTGAGTATTTTGAATTCTGAAAATACATTTTGTCATAAAAAATATTAAGACTTCTGTAATGCTTTGTAGATTAAATCTGAATAATTCACAGTAAATTGAAAATATTTTTTTTGCTCTTAATATTTGAAAATGATATAAGGAGAGGTAAATTGTATTTTCAGCAAAATTGTGCGTTGTTACAATAATAATTATAATAATAATAAAAAACACGAAATTTTTTTTTATATTTCATTATATTTTCTTTTATCTAAATGTGTAATTTAATTATTTTAGTAATCTTAATTTACTTGAATATGCAATGTTTGGATAAAAATTTTCTTTTTGAGATAAATTTATGGCAAAGAAAATGTATTTTGCTACATGGCAAGTTCGTAGGATTATGTATTTTTTACTATTAAAATTTACATTTGAATGTTCTATTAAAGACTATACTAATGTAGAGGGGTGATGTACTTTAAATCTATTGAGGTTCAAAATTTTTACTTTGTCATTGTGTAAAAATTTGGAAAGTGTGGGGGAACCAGCTTAGATGTTGCTCTCTTCACTTAAACAAGATTCAAAAATATACTAGGTCAATTATCAAAAGCCATCATGAAGTTTCAAAGTGCAATGCTATTGAAAACCAAATCACATATGAAATAAGTCAATTTTCAATGCTAATAAAGTTAAATTGTGAAGTAATTGCTGACTGAAAATTATGACCGGCTGATTTTGGTAATGATAATTCTGTTAATGAATATCAAAGTTGTGCTATTATCAGTTTCAATAATAAGAGTGAAAAGACTATGAAATTATTTAAGGAAGTTTTTAAACAATGGAATAGTTTTATTCTGTGTTTCATTTTCAATGTTCTTTGAATTTCATTTTTAAGTTAGCATTTAAGGACATGATGGTCATCATAACTTATCGTTTTTGAATGTATTACAATTCTTGGGGAGAAAAAAAATTCTTAGTCAAGATTTTAGAAAATGATGCATAGACTTTGTTAAGAATATTTTAAATCAGTGTTTTCTCACCTGTGTTGGTTGCATCCAAAGGAAAGTGAGATTTTTGCAAAGGGGAAACTCTGCAATCAAATCGATACTGTCAAAAATGAATGTGGTAAACTCTCTCAGACTCAAGTACTGGTATGGTGGAGAAATACGTAACATTGCCAATCCGGACCTCATTAATTGTTCATTAAAATTTTCTGTTGACATTTTCTGTTCACAAAATATAATATTGACAGCTGTGGAGAAGCATGTTTTGTGAAGTAAAACTTATTACCTTGGCACATTTTGAAATAACTATAGAAATAAAAGATGAGTAACTACTGAATAATAAAGTATTTTTTTACATTTGCATACATAATTTTTTGAATATAAATACATTAGATACTCACATTTTGAACCAAATGTTCTTGCTTTTTGGAATGTATATATTTGGAGATAATATATATTGCTTTAAATAATGATTTAAACAAGAAATGTATGTTTTATTCAGTGGCTGTCACTTATAAAGACATATAAATTCTAAAAGAATTATGGCATTTTTAAAGTTATTTTTGTAGTACTCATTTAACCTTTATACTATATTAATTTATAAATGTAAATCAATTCTAAAATTGTTTCCTTTTCATTTATAATTTCTTGAATTTCAATGTATTGTTGCCAAATAATGGGAATGATACATAATGCATCATTCGCTTTCTTATTAGGTTAAAAGAAATTTATTTTCACACAACATTGAACTTAATAAAACTTTCAGTTGGCTTTGCAGGAATAGGTTAAATAACTAAAAGATTATCACTTTTGTTCATGTGAAAACTATGAAATGTTGAGTCATTTATAGAAGTAATTTTTTTAGAAATCAGTGTTATATTGATATTTAATAGATGTAATTAATTTAATGATAGATAATTAAGTATCAGTAACATATATCTTTATATTTCGTAAAGCATAAGAACAATAAAATATTTTAGTTTTTCATAAAGGATTCAATTGAATTTGTTAGTAAAAATTTTTAACTGTACTTTATAATTTATGTATTCAAACTTGAAAGGATAATTTAAAAAATATTTCAGTTATGTATTTTAAAATTTGCTAAGTTTTAAAAGTATTTTCTATAATCTGTGCAATATTCCAAATTTTCTGACTGCATTATTTTGAAATTTCGGGTGGTTTTCAATAATTTAATGTATGATTTTACTTACTATCTTAACCATATTCTAATAAAATTTAGATTTTGAAAATTAAGTTTGAATTGATTATCTATCTTAAAACTTGCATCATATCTTGAACTGTTAACTGTAAAAATTCTGAAATTGCTACCCCCTCCCCCTTTATAAACCTGATAGTTTACATTTTGATATTGCCAATTTTTCTTATTTTAAAAATGTTATTTGATAAAGCGTGTCTTCCTTTCAAATTGCAAATTAAAAGATGTTTTTGTTAAATATGAAAATTCAACTATGTCAAAATATAGCAACTTGGAATAAAAAAAAATAAGTAAACGCTAATTACTGTTGAAAGTAAAAATTTTGGTTCAAAAAGTATCCAGATAAAGTATATATAGTAGGGAAAAAAATGAAAAGTCTTATGCAAAATTTTGCTAACAATTTAACTCTTCTTGTTCAATGCCATTTATTCTTATATGTAGTTAATTTTTATAAGAACCAAATTTTTATGATAAAAATTTTTAATGAATGAACTCAAATTTTACTAAAATGCAAAACAGTAATTTCATATGTCTAATGATCAAATTCATTTTTTTTAATATTACACTCTGGGTGACCTCTATGATTATGAAAAGTCGGCTGTCTAATGCTAGAATTTTTAGTATAAAAAATTCTTTGATCCAAAATTATAAAAAAAAAAACTGTTCTCAAGATTAACTTGGCAACTGTCATGGAATTCTTAATAATTTTATTTTTTCTTGAATTTTTTATTCAACTGAGGTATTGTTGTTTGATTTTTGTAAGAGTTTTATTTAAATCCAGTTTTATCACTTATTTTTGAAAAACTAAACTCCTTATTGGTAAAAGGCATTTGAAAAGTGTTCAAATATATATATTAATAGTTTAAACAATTGCTCCTTGATGCCTGAAATTATGCAGGTATTATATTTTCTCATATGAAGAGAACCCAGATTTCTTTGAATATAAGAGTATTAAAGAAGGCAATATATATTGTAATTTAGTGATGATTAATGAGTAGTTATAAGCAAAATATGAGATTGATTATAAGAAAAAGAACAAAAAATGAACATACATTTTTGAAATTAAAAGGAGATTTTATGTTAAGTTTAAATAGGATGCATTTTCTTAAGATTTACTGGAATTTCAAAATATTGTTTTGGTTTTTGTAAATTTTGTTGTTCATTGAGAACTGTTTTAAATAAAATTTGTATATATAATTGTTCCTTTTCTTTATCAGTTTGGATTTAAATGCCGCTGAATCTGGTGTTCAGCATAAACCTACGGCTCCAAGAAATGCACTTTCAAACGACCAAACACCTAACAAAGATGGATGCGCATGTTAACTGTTTTCTAGTGTGTCGCAAAAGGTACTTTAGAAATAATTTTTTTTAGCTTGTAGAAAATGTTTTACACTGTTTAATTATAATCTATCTAAAATAAAAAAAATTGGTAAATTTATTAATTAGTGTTGAAGATTATTAAAAACTGATAACTTTTTATGAGGAAGAGAGAATAATTCTTATAAATGGAGAAAATCCAATTAGGGAATATTTTATATCTAAGAGGGAAAAAGTGACTATAAAAAGGCATGGTTTTTCTATGAAGAATGAAACTAAGGGGATTTACAAAAATTTTAATTTAAAAAAAATTATGTTGCTTTGCAATAAATGCAACACTAAACACAAATGCAAACATGGCATAGAGCTTTTGATTAAAGAATTTACTAGTATTGATAAATAAATGTTTTGAGACTTAAAAAAAAATTGATGAATCACAAATAAAGTGCACATAGTATTTTGCTTGTTTTAAGGCCTTTTTGTCGTCATTTTAAATTTTAAAGGTTGAGTATTTTGTATTATGAAAGAAAGTGAATTTTTGTGTGTCATTGCAGATAATTTACCTTAGTTGGGCTCACTTAATTCCAATGGCTATGTCACATAAATTTACTTGTC
The DNA here is from genome assembly GCA_019973935.1 of Trichonephila clavipes. Taxonomy (NCBI): domain Eukaryota; kingdom Metazoa; phylum Arthropoda; class Arachnida; order Araneae; family Nephilidae; genus Trichonephila; species Trichonephila clavipes. The sequence goes on along the minus strand of BMAU01017533.1, from coordinate 606,844 downwards.
AAAAGAGTTAAATAAATTATCTGTTTTTATATATAATACTATGCAATTACTTGTAATAAAGAGCCTGAATCCTCTGGAATCCTGGCAATCTTCTACTGATAGTCCTGTATTCAATATTAGTATCTTTTTTCTTAGTGTAGGATTCTATATATGCCGATGTTCTGATTCTAAAGTTCTTGATTGTGCTGTCTCAGTTACTCCTTGCTATATAATACTATTAGTTATAAAATATTTTAAAGATGTAAAGAGTAACATGACATTTTTTTCTGTCCAGCCTTAATGTAAAATTGTGTTCCCAATCATACTGCTAGGAGATTTAAATGATATTTCATAACCTATGGTCTGTAGGCATTTAAATATGAGATCATTGGGTTAATGCTGTTACAATATATTAAAACAACTTGAAGAACTCTAAACAGTAAGGTAGTTATGGTACACGAATAAAACTGTTCATTTCAAACAGTAATTCCATTGGAACCTTTAATGGATAGGTTATAGAAAAGTACCAGAAGCATTAATTTGTGAACTAGGTATATGAATGTGACAAGATCAGCAAATTGCAAACCAGACTTGGAACTTCCACAGTGACATTTCCACAGAGTTATTTAAATTTAAATATGGGGTAGAAAATTAATTTTAAATATTTTTATCAAAATAATTACAGCCTACTCTAGTTTTTTTAAATTTTTTATTTTAAAAATTTATATTTTTGATTTTGCACAAACAAAAAGTTGGGAACAAATAAAACTGTTATGATTTAATTAATTTTTTGCAACTTTTAATTTTCAAGCTGTGAAACTTCTTTAACTAATCACATACCAGAGAGAAATTGTAATTTGCCTTGCCTCTGCATCAAATAAGAGCCATTGTTAGTTAAGACTCATAAAAGGCTTTGGAATTATCTTCTTTTATCATTTAAATACAAAGAAAAGCAAACTGAGAAAAACATAATCACATGTTCAAGCGAAGAGAAATAAAAATTAATTTTAGAAATTACATTAGTGTTTTAGGAAAGTTTCAAACACATTCAGTAAGCCTCTTATAAGTTAAGATATTCCTTTAATAAGAATCACAAATAAATCAGTTGAAAATTGAAAGTCTGTAATCCTTTTAATGAAGAATTAATAAATCTGTCAAAATATGGGCTTTAATACTTTAATGACAAATGAAATAAGACTCATTTCGATATAGTATATTCGAAAGTACAATTTAGAGCAGTGATTCCCAAAGGGGTCTATGAGGGGTAAATGGGGTCTACGATAGCCAAAACAAGATCGTGACTTTAATTTTAAAAGAAAATTTAATCAAGTATAAACCAGATTTACCTATTTAACAGCTTTATTTACTAAATCTACTGGTTTTAATTTGCAGTTATACAAAACGTCAGCATAAATTTTATTAAAAAAGGCCCATCATTTCAGTGTTTCTTGTATGTGTGCCCGAAACAAGCTAAAGGAATGTAAAACTGGACCTCACAAATTTTAACAGTGACTCAATTTGTCACAGACAAACTGCCCGAAAAATGACATTTTAACCTATATTCAACATTTAAATGTCCCCTATTCAGATCTTGAAACTGGGTTTGAGAATGCTTTGACTATGGTAATATATATCACAGTAGGTAATGAATTCATGTTGTCACATTAAAAAAATGTCTGATTACAAAAGCAACTGATTTCAATAGCCCTAATGCAGATCTTAAAGTAAAGTTTAGAAACAAATGTCACAGCAATTTTGGCTTTAAAAAGATATACCTGTTATTTATCCCAAATTATGGAGCATCTCAAGAGAGATTTTAATTGCTTTTCCCAGAGATGTGGAGTTTCAGCACGCTTGCCAATCTCCAAAATAAAAACAAAGAAAAAAAAAGAGAAAGATATTGGATACTACTAACAGAGAATATTTAGAGTCAAACCTTAAAAAATTAAAGCCAAATATGTTGAAAATTTGTTATTGAAGTAACAGATTCATCCCATCCAATAAAAATATTTGTTTGTTGCTCAGTTTATGTAACAATTAATTAAATTTTAATTTAATTCACATGTGCTGCTTAAGTTTAAACTTTTTACTAAACTACGGTTAGAAACATAAAACTTTTTAAGTAAGTAGTGCTATACAAGCTGTCAAAAAACATTTAAGTTGATAAATTTTCAAAAGTTTAATATTAGGTAATTAAGGGTCTACACAAAACTGAAAAACAGGGCAAGAAGTCTTTGATACAAAAATGTTTGGGAACCTCTGATTTAGAGCAAATTTAAAAGATAAGAATTTTAAGTATATATTAGTTTTCAAACATAACTATCTAAACCTTTTTACATGCTATTTTAAATTTTGTATTCTTATAATGATGGAAATTATGAATAAAAAAGTTTGTCCATACACTACAATTTTATTTAAGTTTTTTGGTTAATTTATTATGGGGCAGTTTAATTATTCTGTTTTTAAAGCAATTGATTAAAAAGAAATTTTTTTTTATAACTGTACATTTCTTTTGTAGGTATCAAGCATTCATTGAGACTGTTGATTTGATAATTGTTTGTGCTGCAGCTACTAAATTGTAGCATTGATGGTCTAATAATACCACTACTTGATACCATCATTGCAGCTATAGTTTTTTCACGTTGAAAGGGGAATTTTGAACATCTCATTTTTTGGCATGAATAGTTTTTGTGATTTGATTCAGAGGAACTTTCTTCTGCCAAGCTGTATATTGTAATAAATTAGAACCTGCACTCGTCTCCTCCATTTGATTAGACAAATTTTACCTTCTTCCCTTTCATTCTTTCTGTTAGCAAAAGAAAATTTGTGTTGATATTTAAAAAAAAAATTCTCTACTATTAAGTATTAGTATTGATCAGTATTTGTTCAATAATATATTTCTTTTTAACATAAACGTTTTAAATCAAATTTAAATTTTATATATGGATCATTCAGCATTCATTTCATGAAACTGGAACCTTTTGAAAATTAACTCAAGCTTTAAAAAACCATAATATTTTATTTGATTAGATTGTCTTAAAGTGTTTGAAACTGTAAAATATGTAATAAATTGTGCAGAGTCAGATCTAGTTTGTTTGTACTTGTGCAGCTGTTTAACTTGGGACCAGAATCTTGTTTCTAGCCTGTAATTGTTATATTTGTTGCAATACATGTTGTATTGGTATTTCAATGCAAAAGTTTATTTTTTGTTGAGCATTTAAATATATTTAATACACAATGAATTACTGTATTGTTTTAGTGAACTGATGATTTTATTCATCCTTGCTCAAAATCAAAGTTGTTTACATGTTTGATGCTGTAAAGTATCACATTTCTTTTTGATAATAAAAACTACCATTGATTGGTAGTTTAATTTTAAGTGGCACTCAATTAAATATTTTTTCTAGTTAAGGAAAAAAAAATATTTGTTGTATCATTTACTTCATACATACAGCTGGCTCTGCATACTTTGTTGATAAATATTCAATCTTAAGTTCTGTGTTTTGAAAATTTTAATATATTTTGTGAAGTACCCCCTCCCCCTTTTCGTAAAGTTTGAAGTAAAAGAGATTTCGTGTTTTTTATGTGATTTTTAATATGTAATTTTGATTATATGAAATCCTGGAAAAAAAGATTTATTTAATTATATTTCTAATAATGCTAGAAAGGTTAACTTATTTATCAGCTCCCCTCCCTTGCTTAATGTGGTTTTTATTTATGTTAATATTGTGTTTGTGTCAGGATGAAATGAAAAATGTATACCTGTGAACTGAAATATATGTATGATTTATTGCACATAACCTTACAAAATGTGATGTTAGTAATGCAATTTTTGTCATGCATTTTTAAGTTGGAAGTAAATTATATAATATAAGGCATATACGTGTTAATGAAATTAAATATATTTTGTGTCAGTCTTTCATTCAATATCCAACTTCTGTTTTTGTAATAAAATACTTTTAAATACTATCAGATAACTCTTTTAATGCAAATTAGTCAATTCACATTGTATCATAGAGATGAAAATTTTTATTAGAAACTAAAAAGAAAAAATAGGAATTTTTCGAGAATCAAAATTGTATCAGAAAAGTTTCTTTTATTTTTTATTGTAATATTCACTATCTTCCAGTTTTGCCTCCCCATTTTTAATGAAATCCATTTATATCATAGTTAAACAAAACATATGCTATGTGATATGTATGTTGAAGTTTCATTTATTTCCACTTCTGCAGTTAAATGGATATGGCTGTGTACTGATAGAAAACCTTGCTTGTGTATAAATTATGTATATATTTGCTTGCCATACTATGTTTATCTCATGCATATAGTTATTATCTGTGTATTTGTGACTGTGTAATGGAAGTGGGTTTCATTACAAGTGGAGGTGAATCCTATTAGTTCTCAATTTAGTATAAACAAAGATTCGTATATGATATTTAAAAATTCTTATAGACTTGAATAAATATTACTTATTTACAGATGGATGTAAGTTATATTGTTGGTAAACTGTCTGTTAAATCTTTTCCTTAGTCATATTTCTCGAATTCAGTTATTAACATTTTGAATTTTGTTCATTTGCAATGCAGTACTGATTTTTATGTGTGAAATAAAAGAGTGTGAACACACCATCTTACTTTGAACATATAAACTGGAGCATTAACTTTAATTATTTGGCATTTATCTTTCGAAACATTCTGAATTTTAATATTGTAGTTCTTTAGATTGTTTTAAAAACTTTTTGGCACTTACGTACTATTGCAACCATATTGGAGACCTTGGTGATACTTGCGTACTATGTAACTATAATGGTGACATTGGATAAAACCACATAAATCCAAAAACAGAATCCCGTTAAAAATAATACGTAATTATAAATCAGTAATAATCAATAAAAAGAAAAGGAATGACCACAATTTTTATCAAGTTATTTTATGATATAATAATTGTATATAATTACATTAAATTTTATTATTTAAGAATTCAGTTAATCCCAGATTCACACTTCAGTATTCAAGCTTACCATATCGACAAACAGTTGGGCTTAGAATGGTACCAAGCAAAAAAATATGAATAGATTCACCTGGCTGCCAATTCAGCGTCTAAAACACATGCAAAATTGGGGTTTGCCAATTTGGCGAGTTATTTTAAAAGTTGGCAGGGTTGCGATAGTGCGCAAGTACCAACTTTTTTACTAATTGTTTTAAGAAAAACTACATTATTACAGGCCTTTTACTCTACTTGACAATTTAGCTAAATTTTATGAAAGCAATGAAAAATTCTGCAATATAAAATATTTGTTCATCAAATCAAGGGAAATTACACATTTCTTGATAACCTTTTGAGTCATGTAGGTCAAATAAATTTATATTTGAATTTTGTATGAAATTATTACAGAGGTTAAAGTTTCTTATTTTTGAAAAGTTGGTAAACATTGTTTTCGATTTTTATTAATGAACTATTTACATGTTCAATCAATTAGATTCAGTATAAAATAAAAATGAGCAACTTGAAGCATTTAATTCAAAATAATTTTTAAATGCTCAATACTTAATGTGGCATTACTACTTTTGAATTATAGTTTTTCTTACCAAGTCATCTATATTAGGATTAGCTCTTGTAGATGCTAACAAAATTAGGGTATTATACATATACACAACATCTAGTTTTGAGTTAGCTGTTATAAATGTTTTCATAGCTGAAAACATTTATTCACAAACATATTTTGATCCAAATTTTCAGGGTTTTTTTGGCTGAGACAACCCCAATTCAATAAAATTGTAAAAAATGGTAAATTACTATATTTTTTTTCAAAATTTTTTAGATTTTTCTTTAAGTCTTCATGTGCCTTTCTTACAACTCCACTGTACCACATTGTGGCATGCATGCCGCGGGCTGGCCACCCCTGGTATAAGCGGATCGTAATTGTTTGGATTTTGAAATTTCTTTAAAAATCATTAAGTTGTTAAAAAGTATTACACATCCATTTGTCCCAAATAGGTCGTGTGCAGTTTCACTATGCGACGTAAACCAAAATAAATTCTTGACGGGTTAATCTAAAATTTTTTGTTGAAAATTGTGAGCTCGAATCTTGATACTTAAACTGAATTGGTTTGTCAAAGAAGTAACACACACACACAGAGCGTGCTGCATGTTTAGCACAATAGAACTTTCAATGTCTTCTCAAACTTAGTTCACAAGTTTGAAAAGTTAGGTACTACTTTTGTTCATAGTCAAATTAGGAGGTCCTTGGGCAGTGCAATATAGAAATCAGGAAAATGAGTTTCTTTGTCGTTTGACTATGACTTAGAATCACGAAATACATTATCAGCATCCCTCGCATAATTCAAGTACCCAATGTCATAAAAATGACCGATGATTTGAAGAATTAAACAAAAATGAAAGGCAATGGAAATTTATGATTTTTTGTATTCTGCTTTGGTGACCTGGGAATTTATTTACACCAATTTTCAAAATTAGTTACAAAGTCTGGCGGCGCTTTTGACTGAGGTAACTCTATAAATGATTTCTGTTCTTGCCTATTGATTTGGTATTCTATATTTCTCTCAGCATTCTCGTGTGGGCTTCTAAAATGGTTCAATCATTGGAACAGCAAATATTTGTTTCAACATCTGAGCCACAGTTTTGTTGCAGCGAGATGCAGTTTCTTAAGAAAACTCAATTTCAGAAACGAACCTGGCAAACAGTGCAATAAAAGCACTTTTCGAAAAATTTCAGCACACTGGGAATGTCGACAATGCCCCTGCTGGAAATGTCGCCCTATCGGCGAATAGCTAACAAAGTCTAATGTTGCAGTCACTTAGCAGGTTGTCCAACAGCGACCAGTGGCGTACCGTACACACCTGCATTGCGAGGAGGGTTTGGGTGGGATTCTAGGGGGCCAAAGCCTGACTGAGGCCCATTATGTATTTAACTAATTTATAAAATATTAAAGGCAAAACCTGACTTTGCAGGGGGACCCTAATATTCTCCGTTACGTCAAAATTCAGTGATCATGTCTTTGCACTTGACTACTAAATGGATTCCCTATTCCCCAGATTTGATACGTGATTTTTTCTTTGTGGGTACGTTTACAATTCATTCATTAACCTCGTTGTTATCCTCTAATTATTATTATATTTTATCAATGAAATAAATGACAAATTTAATAGGATTTTGCAGGAAAATTATTAAAAAAATAGGCTATAACCACATAATGATCATTATTTATAATTATCTATAATTTAGGTGGCTTTTTTCTATGTGTTTCATTACAAATATACATCCTTCTAGTTATACGTCTCAAAGAAACCTTATATATGTAGTTTTCTAAGCTAGGTATTGAACCGATTCTAAATAAAATAATTATCTATGGAAGATCATTTTGAGAAAAAGGATGGCATTTGATGTTTGCTTTAAATTTATCTTGCCCTTAGTTTTCAAAAAATATTGTAATAATCGAAACGTTCTCAATACTTTTCCTTCTTTAAGCTTTAAATTGCCACCATCCCCCTTTTTTTTTTATTTTTCTAAGAAAACCATTGCGCACACACACACAGGTACATGCATTTACTAATTTTAAATTCATATATATGTCGCAGGGAAAGGACGAAATTAGGAATTTCATCAAATCCTTAAGGGATATGGTCAATTGACGGGAGATGTTAAAATAACATCTCTTCAAGGTCATTTTCCTGATGAAAGTAAATGACTTTATCAAATCCCTGAATTGTAAGTGAAATGATGAACTAGTCAAGATTTGCATTGAGAAAAGGCTGTCTAGGAGGGGGGTTGAGTCCTTGTACTTCCTAACCATACAGGTGGTACTATCGATCCCCTAAATATCAATCTCATATCTTTTTTAAAAAATGGTACCATAGGATTAACATAGGGATTGATATTTTAGTGCGTAAGTAACCGAGAGGAAAGATGTTACACATAAAAAATACTAGCCTAATTTTCTAATTATTTGTTAATTAGTTTCGAATAAATAATTTTTATTTCATTAACTATTGTTGTATTTACTTCTACGCTTAATAATGCACTATATTTGTTAAATAAGCACTTTTAAACTCTTGACAATATTATTTCATCATTTCACTGAAACAGATCGGGGATTTGATAAAGTCACTTTCATCAGGGAAATGACCTTGAGACATTATTTTAACATCTCCCGTCAATTGACCTTTTTCCTTAGGGATTTGATGAAATTCCTGATTTCATCATTTTCCTGCGACGTATGTATGATCATCATAAATGACTTAATAGCCTAGTTAGGAGCCAGTATCTTCTGAAGATTTCTCCATTACGACTTCTGATTGAGTTCCAGAACGATTCCAGTTCTTTTCATTAATTGCTAGAAAATTGGATTCCACCGAATCAACAAAGCGATCATCCCCGCCTTCTGGTTCCAGTCGGTCTAAAATGCAATCCTTCTTTAATTCCTACTATGAGTTGTTCACTCTCTCCCTATATATATATATAAATGCAACGATAAAACTTTAGAAGGTGCATACTATGGCCACTTCGGAAAATCATAATCTCGCGGGCCGCACATAAAAATATGTACCGTTATATCAGATTTGGAAGAAACAAAAAAACATTTATTGGAGTGAAAATTTAAAACTGAAGGAATTATTATTGTTTTCATTATTTTTCATGTATACAGACATAAATAATATAATAATGTTTATATAATGCAATGATCAAATAATGTTTAAAATATTACAGGTGCCATTTTCTTGAAAATTACGGTGTTCCTTTTGAATTGATTTTTCGTTACTCATTGTTGAAATTTGATAGTGCTGTCATTCGCAAACGATTACGTATACATTGTCCTATATCTTTACCATCCCCTGAATTTCTTTTTTTAAACTTTAAAAAATATCTCTGACTGCCTCTTGTTTTTGCTCCAAACAGAAAAGGAGGAGAAACGAAAGTCGCATGCACAGAGAATCATGTACCACCCATAGTAAAGGAGATGGATAATGCAATTCGAAATTTATTAAAATAATTTACTATAGTGAAATCAAGTGTAACTGTTTAATAACATATAAATCTACTTTAATCTAAAGGACATTTCTATTATCAAAAAGGATTTATTTTAAAACAAGAACAGGTAACAGGCAAATACATTGTATATATATATATATATATAAATTTCCTATCAAATAAATTTCAAAATGAAAAAGCTTTAAAAATCTGATATTAAAAATTTTTTAAAAAGAGTCGGCGGGCCGCGTGTTGAACACCCCTGATTTAAATAATGACGAACCAAAGATAGGGCGTGGCCGGTGGTGTGTGAATGATACTGTATGTTGATGCATTTTCTATGATGGGATTGACTAGACAGTTATGTACCTCAATAATTCAGTTTATTCACATCTGGAAACAAAGATCAAGAAGGGACGGCATTACACATAACAAGAAGCAAGCATCATGGCACAGACAAACACAGAACGCGCGACAACCGGCTGATTACATGATGAAGGCAAGCAGACAAAAGAGAAGAGAGAGGGAGACGGGATTTCCAGAGACATCGGTTTTTATACCCGACGGTGAAGACCACGTGACATTTTTGTAATAAGAGCTCTGATTGGTTATAATGGGCGGGAAAGGGATTTATGATGTAATAATATTAGTCGATTACGATTAAGATCAGGGTGTTAGTTTCGAACAAAATAATTAAAAGATTTGAATATTACTAAAAAGAGTTAATTAAAAGGATGCTGGGGGGATTATTACACACACACATATATATATACTGCTTTCACTCTGTTGTACTTGGTGGGAAACATAACTAGTTGCTATACTCACGAAATAAGTCTTACAATCTACGTTATTGCATCGACTTTAAATCTATAACTGTGAATACTAGTAGGCTATAATTTTATCGTTATATTTTAATAGTGTAGTGATTTTATTTGTAATATTTAAATTTCTCCTAATATTATTCTTTCCTTTCCCTTGGCTTAGGCAAATTACAGGTGAAGGTTGGGTAGCCTTAAAACTTGTTTAAACCTGCAATCTTGGTTCCTAAGGCCAGGAGTTAGTTATTGTGCCTAATATTTCCTATCTTGACTAGTTATACTTAGGTTTTATAGCTATTTGTATATATTTATGGATTATATATATTAATCAAATTTTCAATCGTTTATAAAATACTTTCTGTTCATCCATTCAAGTTCAAATACATTTTTTTTTAAACTTGTAGGGCATGACACTTGATGTTAATACAGGTTTTTCAAATATTAATCCATTAATTGAATAAAAATTAATAAATAGTACCAAACAAAAATAATAGTCCAACAGCATATATAGAAAGGAAAAGGGAAAATTGCGAGGAAAATCGCTTTCTATTTCGTCACTCAATATTGTAATTCTGTCATACGCATATACATATTTATATTAATTGTAACTATTTAATAAAAAGTAACTAAAATAATTTTTTTTATATTACTTGTTATTTTGAGCTGTCTTCATGCATTCGGGTTGTGTGCAGAGGCTATCCAGTTCTTTTTATTTATCTTGATGTATTTAATAATTTCAGGTGGTTTGTATATACTGTATAGTTAAAAATTGAATCTCCTCCAATTGCCCCGTTTGCATTTATACCACCAAGAATCTCCGTAAAATCTTCCTTTCAAAAATTACGACGGGGTTTTCCTCCAGTTTTGTCACTGTCCAAGTTTCAGATGCATATGTTAATAGAAAGGTCGTTTTTTTTTTATTAAATTCATACATGGAGGAAACAAATTTTATATGAATTAATTTTACTATAACTAAAAAATTTTTTCAGATTTTTTTTTTAAATGTTATCTGAGCTTTTTATATGATTTAGTTTTTGTTGCGTTAAAAGTTTTTCCTAAATTGGAAAATTTATTTTTAATCTTTGTTGAGATATTTGAAAAATTTTTTGTTACGTTTTCCCCGAAGTTTTTTTTAAAAAAATTAAACAATTTTGAGGAAAAAGGAATATTGAACTCTAAACAAAATGGTTGCTATTTACTTTGTGTGAATACACAAGTCTGCGAAATTGAAAGTTTTTGAAAAATACAAACGGAGTTTTTTCGAAGATGCTTTTGTAATTTGGTGTGCTGATTTCGGAAATGACTATCATTTGCTTCCGTCACGTTAGGAATTTTTTTTAAACTCAATATATATATTTTTTCTAAAGCCAAATCCTATTTGAGAAGAAATTTTCTCAAATAATTTAGCACGTATCATCTAGAAACAGTAGTTTTTATCCAGTTAAATCTATGTAAATATCCAGTTAAGTCTATGAGACAACTTGATTTTTCAGTAAATGGATGAAAACCACTGCGCCAGATTTCGCGAGCTTCCGAAGGAGAGAAAAACAAGAAGTTTCCTTGATGTTTAAGCTTTTTATATCCAATAATGATAGTTTCTAGAACAAATCACCCAGTGGCGTAACGTACACCCCCCGCATCAGGGAGGGGAGACGCAGGGTTCTAAAGGGTGCAGTGAGGGAGTGTATGGTTTTATTGCGCAAGAGAGCCAAATCTGACTAAGCTGCGCCAAACATTTCAACATTGAATATCTGTGATCTAGACGGGAAAAGAAAGAGAGGATAAATTGAATGACAAGAAGGAGGGTCGAAAATAGAGACAGATCACTAGGGTACCCCAGGTTCGTGAAGCCCGTGTTTACCAAAGATAGTAAACCCCTTGGAAAAAGGAAAAGATCACTAGGGCACCTCCGGATTGTGACATCCGACTTACCTAAAGAAGGTGAGCCCCTGAGGGGTCTAAAGGGTGCAAAGGCTATGTTATGGCTTTGTTTCGATTTAAATGCGTACTTTTTTTACTCCTTTGAGACTTCTTTTCGACGTTTTTCTTTTATGTTCAATCTTGGTCCTATCTCATGTTACCTACCAGTTGGCTCCTAGCCGGCTCCCCAGAGCTTATATTCGGTATCGGAGCTTTGAACTTATGGCGAAATTATTGGTAGAGAGAGATTACGACGGAAAGATGTCACAGATATAGGTATGTGCGTTTTACCACTGTAGAATTAAGGTCAGTTACTAAGAGAAGATATTGAATGCTGAAATTTTTTGGGAGTAAATACTCATAAAAATCCAATTAAAAATGAATTTTTCAAAAAAAAAAAAAAAAAACGTGACGTGATATACTTTTTGTTAAAATTTTCGAAATTGGCACCAAAAAAATTCATTAAGTTGAGCCATTAATTTCCTTGTACTTTTATCATCGCAGACTTGTGGTATAATTCAATTTGAAGTATTAGATATACGCTGAAAATGAACCAGATTGGCTTGATTAGCAATGTGGCAACTCCGAACAAGCAAATCATACCAATCCACTTCATTTCAATGTACTATAAGTAATCCGTCTACCGAAGAAAGTTAAGGAGCTTGGCAGTTCCAGTTCTAGCGTGCACGTTGAATTAACCTTGTTCGTTATGCCGTTTTGTTATATTTTAACTAATATAAATACTCTTTAAAAGTTAATGATTTTAATAAAAGTTAAGTTTGTTCTCACAAAACGAAATTTTGTAATTACTGAAAATTTATTGGTGATCAAAGTAGAATTACAGTACATTTGCGATGCAGCACTACCAAAGATGAACGTGGCCGCGGTAGCCTAGTGGTCAAGATAATGGACTCGTGGCTGGAGTGCCATGGATTCGAGTCTAGTGCCGCTGAAAACCCGTCTTGTAGAGGAAACCGTCGCACATTAAATCTGTTGAGGCTCAAACGTCTTTCCGTTGGTGTGGAAGTTAGGAGAGAGGGGCAGCTCGTGCGACGTCCTCGTCACTTGACCGTGGTTCATGCAGCTATATAGCGTGGCGTTATAATATAACTATCTCACCGAAGATTAATACAAATGAAAGCAGTTATACGAGTAGTTCGCTTAACAAATGTAAAGGAAAATAATTTCCTAGTACGTTGTGCTTCGGAATCTTGAAGTTTGAGTCAATTCATGTGTTTCAAGGTTCAGAAATATGACCTCCTCTTGGAAATGTAACGTATACGTTGTTGTATCGTCAATGTTGCCGATTATATTCTATGTAATCGGAGTTTCGCATATATAATCTAAACCAGGGGTTCATACGGACCCCCGGGGGTCCCTGATATTATTCAGGGGGTCCAAGGAAAATTAAAATTGATTTGTGGGTCCCTGAACAATGTCAAGGGTTCCACGCAAGGTTAATTATAAAATAAAAATTTTGATCCATTTTTATTTTTGCAGACATTTAAATAAATAATAATCCACTCGGATATTCCCGACAGGGCGTTGAACCTTTTGCGCTTGGACTAACTCGGACCTAAACACAGATGAATTCATACTAATACATGAGGATCTTATTGAAATTTCCACAAATGAGGGACTTAAATCAATGTTTGAACAAGGATACCCCAAATTCTGGCTACAAAAACTTATCCCAATTTTATATCCTGCATTATGAGTTAATTTACAGCAGCTGTGTGTTGACTACTTTCCCGTCTGCCATTTGGCAGAACGTGGATTCAGTGCCGTAAAAAATCTCATCACACACACACACAAAACCTGACCAAAAACTAGTGCTCGGACAGAGGGGGAGTTTTGTGGTTGCTACTCACAAGCATTGAGACGGACCTAAATACACTCATAATATCTTACCAAGTTTATCCAAGTCATTAATTTTATTTTATTTTAAACAAAAGTTATAATTTCAATAAATAATTCTTCAACAAAATTTTTCTTTAATAATGTTTAATTTCATATTATGCATTTATGTAGCTTTTTCGCTTGGCGTTTATTGGGAAAGTTTTGTCTATAAAAAAGTATCCGTGAGTCAAAGTTTGCGAACCACTGAGAACTAAGCGAATACCTTTAATTAAAACAAACTAGGGGGGAGGGACTGTAATCCCTGCACGCTTAACGGCAGACCAAACCCCATTGTACAAATTATACATCTGTTTATACTCATTGCTCAAATTGTAAAACAGTAATTTATATATATTATGTAGTTCTCTAAAATTTTCAACTTATCTCATCTTTAAGGTATCCGACTACGTTCGGAACCGAGATTTTAAAAAAGCGCATAAATGAATAATTTTCATGATATTTAGTGTCACTCAGATTAGAATACATGCATAAAATTATTTTAAGGACATTTTGACAAAAAATATTTATTTAAATATAATATTTTGGTAAAAAATTAACTTAGAATAATCTTTTTTCCAAATGTTCTCCTTTTGTGAAAAATGCTTCTATTAGAATAATATTTTGCCTGTATATAGCTCAGACCTCTCTACAGAGGTTCAACTAGAATTTTTGAAATATATAACTTAGAAGTGGGTTTATTCATATTTTACGACAACAGAGGGGAGCAATTTTAAGAAAAAAACGCGAATAATTATTTCAATTGGAAAATAATGTGAATTTTTCAAAAATTCTAGTTGACCCTCTGTAGAGATATCTGAGCTATATACAAGCAAAATAATATTATAATAGAACCCTTTTTCACAAAAGGAGAACATTTGGAAAAAAGATTATTCTAAGTTAATTTTTTACCAAAATATTATATTTAAATAAATATTTTTTGTCAAAATGTCCTTAAAATAATTTTATGCATGTATTCTAATCTGAGTGACACTAAATATCATGAAAATTATTCATTTATGCGCTTTTTTAAAATCCCGGTTCCGAACGTAGTCGGATACCTTAAAAATTTCTGTTTTTCATACTCTTTCTACATTGGTTCTTTTTTCCCCCGCAAAATTCGTTCTTGGCGCTTCTCTTCAGTTAAATTCAATTTCTTACGTCCCATTTTTACTAACTATACTTTATGTATAGATAAATTCATTGCAGCATCACTTAAAACTTTTTTTATTCATGTATAGAGAGATAACTTTTAAATATTTCTTAATCTATCATTTAGAATTTCATATTACTATTTTCAGTGTCTTTGTGCCAAACTATATGTGGAATGTAGGCTAATTTTTTTAAAAAAATCTTAATTTCAAAAATGTAACTATATATGTGATGAATCCCCAGCCCTTCAAGTGTCAGTTGGGGTAAACTTCCTACCAGGACAACTCAACCCACCTCCCGCATAAGAACTTTGACTTCTACTTTCGCTGGACTTAAGGAAGACACGCGTACTAACGACTCACTCGCTGCTGATCAACGCTGAAAGAGCTCTCGTTTTGTCATGGCATGGAGTGCAGACTGCTTTAATGAATATTGAAATAAAATACAATAGGATAAACGGCTGTCCGTTGCATTTTTCCTGTCAATCCAAGAATTTCTCCAATACATGATACGTATATATATATATATATATATATATATATATATATATATATATATATATATATATATATAAGGTTTTTGTATTCCTTTTTAATTCCTGTTTATTCTTATGAAGCAATATTATGAGTTAACGTCAGTGTCAATTACATATTTATTACCTGGATAAAATTGAAATCATTCCATTAATTACTTTTCATTGTTGAAAAAGAATGCATCAGTTTTGTATGTGAGCATTACTGTATGCTTTTTTTCTTTTTATTCAGGCTGTTATTAAATTGTATTAAGTAGAGATACCGTAAATAATATGAAACCTGAAATTCTATTTGGAACAGGATATCAGTGTAGTGTAATCAAATATACATGAGCAACACATTAAATATTGGATTATTATAGCACATTATTTCAATTGTATTAAATTCTTAAATTTCTCTTGCATTGATTTATATTTCTTTAAATACACACACAAAAAATGCTTAAAATTGATAAATTAAGAAACGGGAAACAATTTGATTTCGTTCTCTTTTAATCCAACTGTTTTGATTTTGACAAAAAAGTTATAAAGCATATTATTTTATAATTTAAAAGTAACTTAGTATTGTGTTTGCGCTCAGCCATTAGTTAAAAAGAAGAAGGAGGAACAAGACCCATACATTAGTTGTAGCATATATTTCTTTGGTTTTTTTACATCAACTACTTAAGCTTGAAGTGATTTTTTTGACAGTACAATGGCAGAGAGTTCATTAATGACTTACAAAAGGAGTGCCTTTGTAGTTGTTAATAACAGCTCGCGGTGCGTGAAGTACCTGGGAAGAATATGATTTGACAGAGGCAGTTTTAACAGCTACTGGAGCGTGTGCAACTGCAATAGCAGCTGGAGCTGCATGGTGAACTTCAGCTGAGTAAGCAATGGCTCCTGCTGCTGGCACTGCGATGGCTGGAGCAGCAATTGGTCCTGCATGATGCACTTCGGAAGAGTAAGCATAACCTTTCACAGCTGGACCGGCAACGGCGATTGGAGCAGCGTGTTGTACATGAGAGGAGTAGCCATAACCCTTGGCTGGAGCACTGTGAGCAACCTCAGAAGAATATGCATAACCTCTGACGGATGAGTCATCGGATGCAGATTCTGCGTTACCACTTGAAGCATCGCTTTGAGACGCTCCTGCACTTTCGGCAGCGTATTTTACAGAAGAAGAAGGTCCTGCAGGGATTCGAGCTCCAAAAGCTGATGAGCTACTAATTTGCTTTTTTTCCATAGCAGATCCAGAAGATTCTTGTGAAGATGCGTAGCTGCTTGGAGCTGGTTGCTGGGCTGCGTAATTTTCTTGACGTTGCTCTGAGGCGTAAGAAAGACCTTGTCCTGCGGATTGTTGAGGTGCGTAACTTTCTTGACGTTGTTCAGAGGCGTAAGAAAGGCCTTGTTCAACGGATTGTTGAGGTGCGTAACTTTCTTGGCGTTGTTCAGAGGCGTAAGAAAAACCTTGTGCTGCGGATTGTTGAGGTCCGTAACTTTCTTGACGTTGTTCAGAGGCGTAAGAAAAACCTTGTGCAGAGGATTGTTGAGGTTCGTAATTTTCTTGACGTTGTTCAGAGGCGTAAGAAAGATCTTGTGCAGCGGATTGTTGAGGTCCGTAACTTTCTTGTTGTTCAGAGGCGTAAGAAAGATCTTGTGCAGATGGACCTGAATGTTGAATTTCGGTGGAATATGAAGTAGCTCTTGAAGAAGATGGAGCATCACTAGATTGTGCTGAATATGAATATCCTCCACTAGTGGAACTACCTACAGCAGCGGGTGCTGCAGCTGCGTGATGAACGTCAGAGGAATAAGAATAACCCTTGGTGGCAGGGGCTGAGACAGCGATAGCTGCTGGGCCAGCGTGGTGAACTTCAGATGAATAAGCATAACCTCTTGCTGCGACTGGAGCTGCGACAGCAGGACCTGCTACTGCATGATGAACTCCGGAAGAATAGGCAAAGCCTTTTGAGATTGCAGCAGGAGCAGCGTGATGCACTTCAGATGAATAAGCATAACCTTTAGCTGATACAGCTGGAGCTGCTACAGCAATTGCAGGACGTACAACAGGTGTTGCAGCTGCATGATGGACTTCAGAAGAATAAGAAAAAGCCTTAGCTGGTGCTGCAGCGGCGACGGCAATGGCTGGTCCGGCTGCTACAACAGGAGCTGCAGCTGCATGATGAACTTCAGATGAATAAGCGAAACCTTTAGCAGCAACAGGAGCTACAACGGCTGCGGGAGCTGCATGATGAACTTCAGAAGAATAAGCATAACCTTTAGCAGCAGCAGGAGCTAAAACAGCTGCTGGAGCTGCAGCTGCATGATGAACTTCAGAAGAATATGCGTAACCTTTAACTGCTTCTGGAGCTGCAACGGCAATGGCAGGGCCTGCTGCTACAACGGGGGCCGCAGCAGCGTGATGAACTGCAGAAGAATATGCATAACCTTTAGCTGCTACAGCTGGAGCTGTGATTGCTACTGGAGCAGCATGATGAACTTCAGAGGAATAAGCGTAGCCTTTAGCTGCTACAGCTGGAGCTGCGACGGCAATGGCGGGTCCTGCAGCACCATGATGAACTTCAGAGGAGTAAGCGTAGCCTTTAGCCGCTACAGCTGGAGCTGCGACGGCAATGGCTGGTCCTGCAGCACCATGATGAACTTCAGAGGAATAAGCGTAGCCTTTAGCTGCTACGGCTGGAGCTGCGACGGCAATGGCAGGTCCGGCAGCACCATGATGAACTTCAGAGGAATAAGCGTATCCTTTAGCTGCTACGGCTGGAGCTGCGACGGCAATGGCTGGTCCTGCAGCACCATGATGAACTTCAGAAGAATAAGCGTATCCTTTAGCTGCTACGGCTGGAGCTGCGACGGCAATGGCTGGTCCTGCAGCACCATGATGAACTTCAGAGGAATAAGCGTATCCTTTAGCTGCTACGGCTGGAGCTGCGACGGCAATGGCGGGTCCTGCAGCAGCGTGATGAACTTGGGAAGAATAGGATACAGCCCCTACTGGACTGGCATGGTGTACTTCAGAAGAATAGGCATGTCCTTTAACACCAACAGCTGGAGCAGCAATAACTGCAGGGGCTATGGCTCCTGAAGAGTAGGCATATCCTTTACTGACTGCAGGTGCAACAGCAATTGCTGGAGCGGAATGGACCACTTTAGCTGAATATGCAAGGCCTTTAACGGGAGCAAGCCGGACGCTGTTAAAGACTGCTGTGCCCAATGTGTCTCCAAGAGGCGAAGCCGATGAGACTACGACCAACAGAAGAAGAGCTCCCTATAAAATATGATAATGAATTATTATATTTTTGGAGAGAAAAAAGGGATATATTTCTTGAATTATATATATCTTTTGTTGTTGCATGCCCCCATTGGCCAGCAGTGCTAGACTAGATCCATGACTTCGAACACTCTTAAAAAAATCCAACACCAGCAAGGGATCGACAGCTAACTCCTGCTTTGTGAGCCCTAGGCATTCGAGGACGTGAGCAGGTGAGGCCTTTATATCTTTAGGTGCTTTAGTCTAGTGACTAACAGAGGGTGCAACTTTTCCCCATCGATGAACAGTACAGTATATCTATATCTATCTATGTTCCTTATTATCTTTAGTAAATTAAAACACTATTACAAAGTATAACGTAGCAATAATTTCAGTCAAGCTTTAATAACTTAATCACATATATTAATTTAAAAGTTGATAAGAAAATTTAATTGTGAGCTCGGATATTGCTAAAATTCTTTTTTTAAAAAAATAATCGTGAATTTAATATCTATATAAGTGTAAAATATTAAAAACATTTTTTAGTTAAAAGTTTACTTTCTATAAGATAAGAGCTATACTGATGCCAAGCTTTTGTTCATCTGCAACAGGAAGAAATAAATTTCTAACGAAAATGCCGTCTCCATTTGGATTAGTTTTTTATTAAAAAACTTGCTACATACCAAAATTTAATAGAATAGAATTTAATAGAATATATTATTAACTGTGATCAGCAATTAATATTTGCAACATAAAAAAATTAAATTCTTTAATTTTTCATAAAAAATTAAATTTTATTGAAAAATCTGAAGTTTATACCTAAGAATTAATTTAAAAACAAGAATCAATGTGCCATATTAAATTTTTTTAAAAAATATATATTATTTTAATGGAAATGAGATAACACCAGGTTAAGTTGGTATTACAAAATTTTAAGGTAAATTTTTACATAGCTTTAGTAATATTGAAATATCAATGGAAAAAGCATGCGTTGATTTTTTTCATGCATACTTAATTTACAGAACATTGTAATAATATTTAAAATTGCAGTTTCAATATACCTTTTCAGATATCCCACCAAATTTATTTCAAAACGGCCTCGAATTTTTTTTATTTAATACTTAATTCTTAATATTTATTGTACTATACATGCACAGATAATGTTCTTCAAATATCTCCAGATAAAAATATTTTATTATCACATAAATTTTGATTAATTTCGTACCTTTTACATAAAGAAGAAAATATCAAAGTTATATCGGCATTTTTTATGGAGTACATATATTGCGTTTTTTTAATAAAGTATGCAAATAAACATTGTATTTTTTATACCCACTTGATTTATAACCACATATTGTAATTAATTAATGATGAAATTGATAAAAAATGGAGAAATGTTCTTTAAAACTATATCGGAATTAATATAAAAAGAACACCATGAAGAGAAAAAGAATGGGGATTCCTTTCGCTTCAGATTAAATGCTTTCTAAACTAATTTATACATAAAATCTATTTATCAATGCGAGATCCCCCCGAGGAAAATTTGAAAATTAAAGCTAAACAATAATCGAATATTTTTTTAAAGCTGTATTTAGTGATATGGAATAATTATCAAAAATCAGGAACATGTAGCAAAGTTCTGTACAAATGCTGAAATATAAAGTAGTGATGCCTGTTATTATTTTATAATTAAAAGATTAAAATGAAAACTGGATTTTTTAAATCAAGAAATCAATGAGCCTCTGTTTGCCTTTTAAAAATCATATCAACAAATTGACATTGAAAATTATCTTCCCAAAATTCCGAACTACGCAATACAAATGGAATTTTCTTATCTCCAAATGCGGCAAAAAATGTAATTAAAGTTCTGAAAAAACTGATAGATACTTACGAGTCGAATCATGTTGAGTGTTTGGAATCGAATCCAAGTGGTGAATGGAATACCAACAGACCGTCCCCCTCCCTTTAAATACGGTGATCGAAACCTGGTACGAACGACACCGGGCTTTGATTTGTTTCATTGGTATCTATAAATTAGGTCAAGTACAAATATTTTTTTTCTGGAAAAAATCCCCATCTTTGAGGCGTCCGAGTCCATCCGATGAAACTGTTCGATGTGAGCCCCAGGCCAAAGAACCGCGCCCAGTTTGGTTTCCAGTTCTTCTTTTTGACCATCGCTACCTTGGATCGCTTCTTTGTTTTGCTTTTATTTTGTCATTAGTATTTTCTTTGCGTACATATCTTTCTTATTGTTGCCGTTCTACTGTATTTCTGATTCTCTGTGGTGATAATGAGTTGTACAAAGGCAGTTAAGAAATTGCCCTGGAGGTGCTCGTGGGTGAAATTTATGTTGTTTAATTGGAGCACAATGAAGTTTTCAACGAGTTTTAAGTTTATCAGATAGTGTAAAAGTTATGTAGATTTTTTTTTCTGTTTCAGTTGAACAATCTGGTTTTTAGATGAAATGGCAGAAAAATAAAAATTCCGAGACAAAAACTTGAGTTGGAAGATTGATAGAATTTTTTCATGGTATTAGATTTAATACATTGGATATTTTCACTTAAAATAACCGACTGGGTTTTTTTTAAAAAAATTAGAATTACCGTATTTATTAGAATCTTAAGCCACCATCGACTCTAAACTGCTCCCCAAATTCTCAACAAGTTTTTGTGAAAAATAAAAAGTGGTTTTATAAATATCCAATTTTACGACATCAAAATAAATTTAAAGTGAGAACTGATAAGAAGTGAATAATTAGTTATTTTACCAGTAATAATACATACATGAACCTGTAATTACTCTAATTGGCCCGTCTAACGAATTTTTCCCCTTTTGATTCTAAGCCGTACTCGATTTTTAGAAGCATTAACATTGGAAAAATTGCACCTTAGATTCGAGTAAATACGGTATGTGCTCTCAACTCACACATCACAACAATTTCAAAGGATACAAACTTGTTAAGGCATCTGACTATGTTTGGAATCGTGGTTTCGAAGCTTCGTGTGAATGAATTTCTACTTTTGATATTTAGTGTCATTTGAATCAAAATATACATGTAAAATTGTTTTAAAATATTATTCTATATTTTCTTTCAAATGCGAGTTTTTTGAAGAAAAAAAAAGAAAATAAAGAAAGATTGACGTATTTTCAAAATATAAAAAAAAACATTCTCTTATTATGGAAAATGATTCTATACTATCATTCTGCCTTTATATAGCTAAGGTTTCTCTATCAGGCCAGAATTAGGAATTTTAAAGAATTCACATTGTTTTTTAAATGACAATCAATAGCGAAATAGTAAGAAAGGTTTTTTGTCAAAAACTCTCTTCTCTGATGTATTGTAATAAGAATAAATTTATTTCTAAATTACATATATATAATACAAAAATCATAATTCAGTTCCTCATGAGCAGTATAAAACATTTCTATCGAATTTTAAATAAATATCTTAATATATATAATATTAAATATCTTTTGAGTTATCTCGTTTTAAAAATTCTAATTTTTCAAAGCAAATAACTTTTTAGAATAAAAAGCTTAAGAATAGGCTTTTTTCAGAAATGGTTAAAATAAAAGTTTCATAGGAAACAAAAATAACTGTATCCAATAACAAAGATTTTTCAAAATATACCTTAATATATATTTTAATTTTTGTTAAAAAAATAAATGTAGACAGAATAATTTTTAAAAATAGAAGGTAAAAAAAAAATGATTGTTTATGAAAATTTTCGATTTTTCAAAATAAAAACTTCCACACAGCAGGTGTTTCTTTCTTTCTTTCTTTCGGAAATCGTTTGACATAATAAAACGGTTATAATTCTATTTATATGTATCGTAACTTAAAAGGAAAAACCTTTTTTGAAAGCTAAGAAGTAAAATATTTTATTGGGTATAATATTACATTTATAGTTCGACATTTTCTTCAAAATTCATGTTTTTAACGGATACCTTAATAATTACGCCATAGGAAATAGTCGACGTCACAGCTATTTTAAACAAATTGTAACTCTGTTCATTTCAAACACATTTTTTTCTATTATTTAATGTCTTATAATAATTTTTTTATATCATTGATTCTTCTAGGAAAAACTTCTTTCATACATGTAAATGATTAATATAGCTGCAATTTTACGCAACGTTACAATATTTTACATTTTTTTTATTGATGACGAGAATTTTAAGCCCATTTGCATTTTTTACTGGATTGAAATAATGCTACAAATACTTTTCATGAAACTTTTGAGACTAGAAATAAGAAAATAATAATAATAATAATAATAAACATAGTGGAAGAGATCCATAATTTTTCACTTACAAACACAAAGCTTTTTTTGTACGTTCATGTGTAAGATTCTAATAAGTAAAAAAGCATTATAAACATTGGATCATTAAAATAAATCCTTATTTTTTCCTCTCGATGGACTATTAAACTTTTCGTGTGACGTAAAAAAACATATAAATTAATTTGCCAAATGTTATCTTTATTTTAATTACATTTTTTTCTAATATATAATTCACCCTTTAGATATTTCTTTAAAAATATATTGTGAGAATACTAAAAGGGCATTTAATTATTTTTAATACCTACATTTAATGTTCTTTTCTTTGCAGAAAGAACACGTACATGTATATTTCTTTATTTATAAGAACCTCATATTGTGTCTTGGTTACAAAATAGTTTTTTAAAAAAAAAACATTTTTATTTATATATCATTTGAAGTGCTTTCAAGTTATAAGAACGAACAAATAAATCTTCGAAATAATATTCACTAATTAAGTAAACGAAAAGTGATTTGAACGAATGTACTTCCTAACATACTACAACAGTTTTTGAAATAGTGATTTATTTCTACTAAATATGTTTATTTCCTCTTTTGGTTGCTACTAATAATCCTCCTAATTCAAATTTGCGAATTTTCAAGAACAAGAAAAATTAAAGACAACTACACTTATGTTTTAAAAATTGTGAAATAAAAGTTAATTTTTTTAACAAAATCATATGTAAGTCTTGAAAAGCAATCGTAATTGTCTCTATATTACATTTGGGATTAATTTATTAAATGTCTTTGAGATACATCTCGATATCCAATTTCATTAATGTATTAATCTATTTTCTCAATTTAAATTAATTATAATAATAAACTGAACTAATTCAGACGAAAGTTAGAAATTGTGTAGAATTTGCTTTTTTACTTAAAATAAATCATATGTTTAAAAGATAGCTGAACTGAAAAAACTAATAAATTCTCAAAAGTTCTCTTACATCTGCGTCCCCCCCTTATAGTTTATATTTCGAAGAAGGAAAAAAAAAGCACTATTCTAGCGAAACTTATTTTTGACCCATATTTTTTAAATATTAATATAAAATTGAAAAATATATGATTTAAATGCTAAACTTTGGGTTGATAAGAAAATTTATGAAAATGTTATCAAAGCAGAACTTTTTTTAGAAACAAAAATAATAAATGGTTATAGCTTATATATAATCTTACATTAAAATAATTTATATAATTTAAAAAAATCATGTAAATATTAATTGAATTATATATTAATAAGAATACATCAAGTGCGATAATAAGTTCTTATTGCATTGTAGCTGAAGTTCTACATTTGTGGAAGAGAAATATTGAGCAAAAAAGGGACCTTAGCACTAAAAATATACTTTGAATAATTGTTAATAAGTTTTACCAAGAAATTATCTTTAAAAAATGCTGCTATAGGATTTTATTTGCAAATAGAATTTGTTACAATTTTTACTTAAATAATTGTCAAATGATATTGTATATATGTGTGTGTGTGTATATTATGTATATTTATTATTATATGTATAAAATTAAGAGCGCAAAACAGATAATTCTTTCTAAAAACTAATCCATTTACTTCATAACGTTCATATGGTTACAAATGTTTTTGTTCCCTTTTCAGAAGATAAGGAAAACATATCGTGATTTTTTAAAACGAAAACTAATTATAACTCATATTAATAAAATTCGAAAAAAAAAATTGAGTCAATGGAGAAAAATGAGATTGAATCTACAAAATAGTATTGATTTCTTTTTTAGTTATTTATCAACATACGTTATTGCTATTAAAAAATTCAAATGATTAAATCGAATTTTTTTTTATTTTGCGAGAGCAAGGTTAGCAGCACGAAACGCCTGTTGATAATAATTAAAATGCTACAGAATTCGAATAAAAAAAAAAGTCTATTTAAATAGATTTTCTCTCAATTTTTTTTATATATTAAATATTATTTCCACTTTTTTTCATTCGATGAGACGAATTAGAAACATCTCAAACAATGAATAGAGGCGCTGAAGGTTAATTAAGAAATTTGGTTGCAAATATCGACATTTGAATACTGGCTGATCAACTTGTAAATGTAAAATAGAATATTTACATTTTCTTATTTGTTATTTGATACATTTTTAAATTCAAAGTATCTCAATGACACGTCAGTTTTTTACTAAGCCGGGTTTTTTATGTATAGTAAATAATTCAATGATTTGAATAAAAATATCTTACTCTTGATAAAAAAGATTTATATACGGAGATGTTTTATTTTCTTGAATTTAAAATCTTTTTCTTATTTTCTCTTAATTTATTGTTTATTTTAAAATTCTAAAAGAAAATACAAAAATTTGTATTTTTATCCACAATTATAAAATACCATTAAAAAGTAAATTATATTGTAAGAATTGTATTATTATTTTATTGATTATTATTTTATTATCTTGAATATTTTTATGCCTAGTTATTTACAGAGTTAAATAACTAAATATAGAAATATTCGAAAGGCTTAGCTTTTAAAGGTGAATATGATTGTAATGTGACGTTAAAATTATAATATTCTAGATAATGATAGATAATTTTTATAAGCGTAATCATTTAAGGAATAAGTATGTTTTATTTCAAAAATTAGAATGTTATTTTTAGTTAATTTTTCCTTTCTGTAGTGATATTTTAAAACTTTTTATTATGAATTGTTCGTTTTTCAGAATTCAATTTAAAATCTCAGAAATAATGTATTTTTTTTTCATTTACGAATGTTTGTAACGTTAAAGTCTGTGTTTGCTCATCATTATACTTTATGCCCATATAAATATTTTAGAGAAAATCTAAAATTCAAAATGTAACCCTTTTTTTTTTCTAAATTTACCTGCATTTAAATCCTGGATAATTCACCGGAGTATTTTTTTTTCGGAAGAAAAGAAATTAAAATGTTATCTGATTTGATTCAACTGTGGTATTCAAATAACTTGCTTTCTGTTTAAC
Organism: Trichonephila clavipes; assembly: GCA_019973935.1. NCBI lineage: Eukaryota > Metazoa > Arthropoda > Arachnida > Araneae > Nephilidae > Trichonephila > Trichonephila clavipes. The sequence goes on along the minus strand of BMAU01017533.1, from coordinate 581,034 downwards.
ATTTTTTTTAGCATTATGTTAATTATAATAATTTATATTTAATTAATTATTTGTAAGTCACATTAAAAATTCTCTTAATACTTTTCGGAGGAGAAAAAAGGAAAAAATAGTGTTTCATGTTTGAGATCTCTCAAACTATGCACTGCGTACGCTTTCTTGATTCTGTTCATATGCATTTTAACCCTTTATCTACCGACGGTACTTTTAAGTACCACTCACTTTAAAATTGCGTAGAATAACCATTTTTGCGAATACTTTGACGATACTTAGCAGGAATATTCTTTTAAATTCACTCTTCCATGATATATGGCAGCACGGGTTCTATGATGAGTATTTTAGCGGGGAAGGCGAATAGTTTTATATCAGAAATTGCTTTTTCAGCTGACGGTGTTTTCAGCGGATTGCGAAGATAGTCATTTTGTTTATTAAAAGGTAAGTGTCTAATTTTTTTATATATTAGAGAAGACCTTAAAAAACACGATTTGACTGTTTATTTTAAGTGAACATTGTGCATAATTAATTTTACAGTTGAATATCTTTAATTAATTAATTATCTCTAACTAATTAAATTTCCCAAAGTTGAGTATTTTGTTCATGTATATCCCTTAATTTTCCATGTAGTGTTTCAAAAAAAATATTGCATGAAAAAACTGCAGTAAATCATAATGCTGTAGATAAAGGGTTAAAAGGATTGTTTCTCATTATACTCCTCGACAGCAAATTTGTAGATGGAATTGGATGATGAAGAGATTGCGAGCGCTTTGTTGTTAATTATGTTCAAAACGAAATTGGGAAGGAAGGGAAAAAGAGAAATTATTATTATTATTATTTAAAATTAATTGTGTTCAAATACATTTTTTACCTACGGTAGCCAAGTGGTCATAGTAGTGAACTCGCGGGTGGGAGTCCTGATTCTATTGAAGACTCACTGTCTATAGAAGTTGATGCACCTTAGATCTATCAAGGCTCTAAGTTCTCTCAATAGTATAGTGTGAGTGGAGAGTGGGGTTTCAACTCAGGAATCGTCACTTCACCGAGGTTCAAAATTACGCGGTCCGTCACCAATAGGCCTCGTGAAATTTTAAAATTGTTATGTTAATTAGAAAAACCAACCAATCAAAATACATATATAGAGCACCTTGCTTAAAAAAGGATCTCACAATAATAACAAACAATTATGAGATTAAAAAACAAATACAGTCGAACCTCCATATAACGAACCTCTAAGTAAAGTTTGCATCATTCGTGTAGGCAAGCCTTGATTTTGGCCAAACAAATTTGTTAGTTATTATTTTCAGTATTTTTCTTTTTTAAAAAACCCTGTTATAATTATAAGAAAAGCATCGAAAAATGTAATTTGAGTATTACTTTTTTACTATCGAAACGCTTTGATTTATTATGTCTAACATCGAGAAATCTGTACACGGTAAAAAATGCTTAGTGAAGGGGATGCTAGCAGACTCAACGTTGCTATCGGAAAAAAACAGATGAATTTTTTTTTTACCAATTAAAAAATTTTTTTTTCCACATAAAAACTCTACTGAAAGCTTTTTATTTTTGTAATCAAGATATAAAAACTTCTTATAGAAAATGATTTTTTTTTTAAAAAAAAAGAGAGAGAGAGAGAGAAATTATGTTTGCGGTGAATTTATCAACATAAATGGAATTTTGCAGTTTTTTATGCAATATTTTTTTTTGAAACTCTACATTGAAAATTAAGGGATATACATAAACAAAATACTCAACTTTGGGAAATTTAATTAGCTAGAGCTAATTAATTAATTAAAGATATTCAACTGTAAAATTAATTATACACAATGTTCACTTAAAATAAATAGTCAAATCGCGTTTTCTTAAGTCTTCACTAATATATAAAGAAATTCGACACATACCTTTGATATTAACTATTTTTTCGAAACAAAATGACAATCTTCGCAATCCGCTGAAAACGCCGTCAGCTGAAAAAGCAATTTCTGATATAAAACTATTCGCCTTCCCCGCTAAAATACTCATCATAGAACCCGTGCTGCCATATATCTTGGAAGAGTGGATTTAAAAGAATATTCCTGCTAAGTATCGTCAAAGTATTCGTAAAAATGGTTATTCTATGCAATTTTAAAGTGAGTGGTACTTATAAGTACCGTCGGTAGATAAAGGGTTAAATAGCTCTTAGATAACATTCCCTCAAAAGTAACATGTACGAGAAAATGTGTGTTGTTCGTAACGATATATTTTTTTATAGCTTACTTATGAGTATTTAATGAATTTTTTAAGCTCAATCACAATATTAATCATGGGATTCCGTAAAAATAAGTACTTGATGCATATGTTGATGTATTCAAATAACATGCTGTGTCTCTCAAAAGTATTCGTATACTTCAGAAAGTTGTGGAAATCTTACTTTAGTCTAGACTAAAATTCATATATGTAGTCCAATTTCATTTAACATATTCTCCATGTAATTTTATATGAGATTTATTTTATTTCTTAAAGGCTTACTCAATTAATTTTTAAAAGAAATAAAATACAGGAATGTGGAGGAAAAATGAATCACAAAAGTTATAGTACACCAAAACATTTGGGGACAAATTCCTTTTGTAAAATATTTTCTGTTTCTTCTTTTCATTTCTGCATTGTGGCAACACACAAAAAATTGTTTCCTTAAATCTTTGCTTATTTTCTTTAAAATATTACATTCTTTGGTTATTGGGCTGTCTAAAAATGTCTCGCAGTCGTAAAAAGACAATGAAAGGCTTTTAAAATTTGATTAATTTTCACTTCAGTCAAGATAAATCAGTTCAGAGCATTGTGAAATTAATAAATGTTACTCATTCTACTGTGGAGTACATGATAAAGCATTTTGAAGAAGAAAATAGAATCGAAAACAAGCCAAGAAAAGGACGTCCAAAGAAGTTTAACTCAGCGTGATCAGTGAATTATTGTTAGAAAATTTGTCAAAAATCTACGTTCGTGAGCCCCAAAAGTTTCGATAAAATTAACTAAAAGATCCCCCCTTCAGTTTTATGAGAAACTGTTCGAAGAGTACTCAGATCAGTCTGTGATGCTCGAAGATAGAAATAGGGCGAAAAATAGAAAGATTTGACTTTTCTTTACTAAATTCATGATAAACAAGTCTGAAATGTATTAGAATAATGTCCTATTTACAGATGAGAATAAATTCAATATTTTGGCCCCGACGGGCGTATAATAATATGGTGATGAAAAGAACGAGGAACTTAATCCCAAGAATTTACACTCATGTCTAAAATTAAGGTCACAAACATAAAACCTGTGAAAACTGATAAACTATTTACAGTGTTGCCACGAAATTTGGCTCAGAAACATATTACAATGTCAGAAAGAATACAGCAACATAACAGCATGGGAAAGATTTTAATTGAGAATTAAAGTACAAGTCTTATCAAAATATGGGAAATCATGAATTAAACATAAGGCATTTACTTCGTGAAAAGTCTGTCTAATATGGAGTGTGTCCCCTATGAACTACCATACAAGCCTCACAAAGAGCTGCCATACTGTTTATGAGAGTTTCAATAAGTATTTGTGGCAACATAACCCAGTTTTACAAAAACGAGACTTTAATTCCTGGAAGGCCCTGGGAGGAGAGCTACACTGAGAAATGATTTTTCCTTGACCATCCCAAACATATTCAATGGAACTGTGATCTGGAGAAGTCGAGTGTCCATCCATTCAACGAATATCCGCTCCTTCATGAAATTCTTTAACAATGTGAGTTCTGTGTGGCCGCGCCTTATCGTTCATAAAAAGTAGTTCTGGGTCATTGCACCCAGAATAAGCTCACATAGGTTTTCAGGATATCATCCCTATAGTGCTGTGAGTTGACAGTATACGCATCTAAAGCTTACAGTGGTGTACAACTGCCAAACATTATGCCACCATACACACGAATTCCTTTGTCACCAAGTCTGTTGATTTTTGTTACGCAGGAGGGATGAAAGCGAGCATTAGATCCATTTTCTCTCCAGGTGTAGATTCATTGAGCATTACTTTGTCTGGGGTACATTGCGATTCATCACTGAAAAAAGAGCACGCCCCATTCTTGTGGTGTACATGACTGATGTGTTCATCTCCAGAATATGTGGTCTTTCTTGCTGGATGCAGACTGGACGTAAAGACCAGTCTCTGCAAGAAGGCTGTACACTGTTTGCCTGAAAATTCTTTTTCCAGACACAGCCATAAGGGCAAGAGCAAGCTGAGGAGCTATTTTCCACCTATGTCGTCGTGCGCTCAATTCAAAGTAAATATCCTGTGCTGATATCGATGCTCTGGGGCGACCTTGGTCGATCTTCCTGGTGACAGTACCACTTGTGTGTGTGTGTGTTTGGAATTGATTCCATAACCGGAAGACTATTTTCGAACCACTTGCATAAATCGAGCCACTTCCGCTCGAGACTAGACAGATTAAAGCATGTCAACAGTTCTCCATCTGAAGAAATCTAAACAATTACCGTAAAATCCGGCGTATAACACGCACCTATACTTTCCAGCTCATTCTTTAGTTTTTAGGTATATTCGCCGTATAACGCGCATCCCCTTTCTTACGAAGGAACCTCAAATGTACATGTGGAAGTTCTTATGTCTTAAAGTAAAGAGTGTTTTTTTTCCAGCCATAGAAGTTTAAGTTGGCATTACTTTCCAAGATGGCGACCGATTTAACAGCTGTCAAGAGATTTATTCTCAGTGTGGTTTGGCAATTCATCAAAACGATCATCAAGCAAGCCGTAGATTCGTCGAATGGGCTCAAAACGAGATTGCCGTTGTTCCCGATTTTCATAAGCGAATTTTGTTTAGCGATGAAGCGCACTTCTTGTTGAATGGCTACGTCAACAAACAAAACTGCCGCATTTGGAGTGAAGCTAATCCACAAGTGTATGTCGAAACACCGTTACATCCAGAAAAACTGACTGTTTGGTGCGCTTTATGGGCTGGTGGAATCATTGGTCCGTACTTCTTCAAAAACGATGAAGGGCACAACGTTACAGTCAATGGTGATCGGTATAGAGCCATGATTACTAACTTTTTCATTCCTGAATTGAACAATCATGATGTCCAGGAGCTGTGGTTCCAACAAGACGGCGCAACATGTCACACAGCTCGTGCCACAATCGATTTATTGAAAGACACGTTGGGTGACCGCCTAATTTCACGTTTTGGACCTGTGAATTGGCCTCCAAGATCTTGTGATTTAACACCGCTAGACTATTTTCTGTGGGGCTATGTAAAGTCATTGGTCTATGCGGATAAGCCTCAAACGCTTGACCATTTGGAAGACAACATTCGCCGTGTTATTGCCGATATACGGCCACAAATGTGGAAAAAAGTCATCGAAAATTGGACGTCCAGATTGGACTACATCCGAGCCAGCCGTGGCAGTCCTATGCCAGAAATCATATTTAAAATGTAATGCCACAAGATTATCTTTCGAATAAAAAAAATTCATGTCAATCGAATAATACATCGTTGTTTTATTGCAATTTAAAGTTCTATACCTCTAAAAAAACACCCTTTAACTTATCCCAGGCTTTTGAAAAAATAGTACACACTTCTAGAAATACAGTCCTTTAAATTCTTTAAGTATGCCAGTTCTTTTAAGTAAACAGTATTCCGATGTGAGTAGAAGTCAACTCTTTTTATTATTATTGTTATTATTTTTGAAGCTATAATTTTATGTAATATCTATGTATAATTAACGCGCACCCGTAAATTTCGATTATATTTTTTGTGTTCAAAGTGCGCGTTATACGCCGGACTTTACGGTAATGAAAATCATTCTCACTGCAAACAGACTAACTTGCCTGTTTTAATGCAATATTCACAAAACTGGAAGCAAAATTTCCATATGCTTGAATGGTTTCAATCCAGTAGTTCTACAAAAACTAATCCTAAACAACATCTTTTCCTAAACTGAAGGTTGATATTGTTCTTCAAAATATATTAAATACAAATTCAATCAGTTTTACTCTGAAGGCATTTTAAAATTATGACGAAAAATGTGTTTGGGACATAAGTATAGTTGGAACAGTGAAGCATGGAAGTGGAGGTGCTCTTGTATGGGTGTGTAGGGCGAGCTTCAGTATTAAGATATCCGACTACCCTAAAATCATGATTTTTTCAAAATTTGACAATTATTTTTTATGATATTATTTTATAGACCATTTTATTAGCTTAATAAAAATACCAAGCTTTTTAATGTCCATTCACTAGAATGAAAACTGCAAGTGTTTTAATAAAAGATGCCATAACTTTACACAAGATGTCAAACTTTAAAATGCGTTTTACTCGAAATGGGTTTTTTTCGAAAAACTCAAACGGGGACAGCGATTGCTCACAAAGTTTTGAAAATAATTTGCTGAAATTTTTTGTGAATGTTTCGTATAACAGTAGAAGCGTTTTGATCTTCAGATTTATCAATCACTGTTTTATTTCAAAATTTACAATCATTTATGTGAATATAATCACTGTTTTTTTTAAGCAATTTCATATAGTCAGTAAGATAGAGTGCTCTAGTTTTTGGAAAAATTAAACTATCTATTATCCTGAAGGTCATTTCAAACATGATTAACGAAGTAACAGATTAAAAATGAAAAATTGTTCAAAACATTTTTGTACAGAGCGGGCCCCGTTTATGTATTTTTTGTACATTTTCACCAGTTTTTCCCGTTTTAATAATAATAATTTTTTTTTCTGTTTTCAATTTTACGATTTTTTCCTTAAAACATACTAAATAAATCTAAAAATCACAAAAAAATCCTCATATCTCCATTTTTTCAAAAAAAAAAAAAAAGCTGTTGCAAGTAGTCGGATACCTTAAATTGTTTGGTATTTATTGATGATATTGTGAATCACGAGCTTCATTTAGATATTTTAACGCACAATTTGAAATTATCAGCTTAAAATTTGGGTATTGGAGATGACTTCATTTTTTATTAAAATAATGACGCCAAGCACACTACTCTCAACGTGCACCTATTGTGTCTCTATCCCCAAGTTCTAAAAATACTTCCTCAGTCACCTGATTTAAATCCAATGGAACATATTTGAAGAGAACTTGAAGTTAGAGTAAAAAGACATGGCATAAAAAATAAAATGTGAATTAAAAACACTAATAAGAGAATAGAGGAATATCGATGCAGAAATTACAAAAAAAAAAAAAAAAAAAAAAACCTGGTAAAATCTATGCCGAGACGTTTAAAAGCTTGTTGTGAATGCTAAAGGATAACCTACTAAGTACTAAATTAAGGAGGGGAGAATACGTTCAGTGCTTTTTTAATGTAGGAAGATTTTTGTGACTTTTAATAGTTTTTTGATTATTAGTTTTTCAAAATAAAAGTTATACAATGCTTAAAAACTGATTATATTATTCTATTAAGAACAAGTTGCAGATATTATAAGCAATTATAGTTCAGATACATTAATTTTTATTAGTTGATATCATTATATTTTATAGAAAATTTAAGTGCACGAACACTTTTAAAAGCCATTGTAGATATAACAGGTGATTAAAAATATAAAGTATGTATACTTTTTATTTCTGATAAGCATTATTAAAAGGTATATTTCAATAGAGTAAAATACTGTATTTATCATAAACATTTCACAAATTTAATTTTAGAGAATTTGTATAAGAATTTAAATTTTCTTAAATACATATTTTTAGTGATTTAAACATTTTTTACTATCTCGAATTTCAATTTGTATTTAGATTTTATTAAAGTCTTCCTATTATTTAAAAATGACATGTGCCTGTGGTTTTATTATAGGCATTAGTCAATGGTTAATTTTTTTCCCTCGATTATAAGTGAATGAAAATGGAAGTCATTTTAGAGACAAAAAATTGTATTTTGATTAAAAAAAATATTCCGCAATATATAAATTTTACCTTCTCTTAATGAAGAGGTTTCTATTTTTCAAATTAAAATAAGTACGGAATAATTAAAGTTTTTATTAAGTGTCTATATCAGAGCTTCTCAAACTTTCAATATACGCGACCCACTATTCAATCATCATTTTCATCGCACCCCCCTTCCATACAATAACAATGTATTGAATCCAATAATACTATACTTTGACACTAAAACTACCATACGACTTTAACCTCTTGTGTGTCACCGACGTATATAAACGTCTCGTTTAGCCAAAGCATTAATTTTCTGGACGTATATATACGTCTTTCCGAAGTACGATCTTTTTCGTGCAGTGCTATCCATAAATTTATTCGGAAGGTTTTGGAACGCAATAAAAGAACCTTGATAGTGTTTGCAAAGGATTTGTTTATATATTTATTTCTTTTCTCCTCCCCCTAAAAAAAACATCATCGTCTACGTGGTAAACGGTGGTACTGGGGAGCGAATCACGTGAATTTTAATCGGCAGTTAAGGAATTAATTATAAACCGTACAAATTATCAAGATAAGTGTTCATACAAGCCCATGGGGTCACTGATAATTATCAAATTTGTTCTTAACTTAGTATAGTTAAATTAATAATAAAATACATTGTGCAGCATTGATACATTTATAAGTGTATTATATCAGTGTAAATGTGTTATTCTATATTTCATTATATCAGAAAGTATTTTGTTTGTTTACTTTTAATAAATTAATTTTTTTAAAAATCTTTTGTTTTCGATTTTTTAATAGGCTCGCGCCCCCCTCGTAGAGTTATCTCCCCCCAAGGGGGCGCGCCCCACAGTTTGAGAAACGCTGGTCTATATGTATTACGTTCGTAAAAAAAAGTGACAAACTTCTTAGAAAAATGATTAAAACATACCGCAATCGAATTTATGTACTAAAACTGATTCATGACTTCAGCTAATTGTTTAGTCCAAGGTTTATGCAAAAACTAACAACCACATGATTCATCCGCCACAACAACTTGTCATTTGTGTGAAGGAACGCATTTCTGTAACAAACTGCTTTTTTTTAAATATAAAACTTGTTAACTTTTCTAATAAAAATTACCATATTTTTGAATCATGATCAGTCCTTCAAACTCATGAATGCTGCAATAAATCACCTTATTACTTTTTATTAACTAAATAGTTGCGGTAAAGGTTGACATAAATGAGATAACTTGCGTTAACTTTTGCGGTGAAATATATGATTCGCTTTCTCTGTCGAAAAAATGCATAATTTGGAAATACTGAAACTCATATTATCTTTCTTCCTCTTGAACCTACTGTCTAACTTATTCAAAACGCTTACGTATGACGATCATGTGTTATATATATTCAGTCGAACCTCTATATTGCGAATTTTTCTATATAGCGAACTTTTTCCAGGAACCTTGAACCATGATTATCTTTGTAAAATAACCTCTCTATAGCGAAGTGCGCTTTCCATATAAGGAACTTTTTCTTTTGATTCAATTTTTTCCTCCCTGTTTTTGAAGTGTTTCTGAACATTTATGGTGGTCATTTCTCTTAAACTGGTTTTATTAAATCCTAATTCACCGAGAGCAATAGAGTTCTGGACGTTTCATCCAAGAAGTACAACCTTTAACCCACATTATCCAGTTCACTAGAAGCATCTTCTATATCCCCTTTCACACTCAGTTGAGTTGTCCCGTGTCCATATGTTCTAATTATAAAATATAATGTATGTTTAATGTTACTTGTATGCTTTAAATTAAAAAAATGTCCTTAAAACTCATTAATTTTAATAAAAAATTATTTTCTTAACATTGAAAATACAGTGACATAATCGATATTATTTTTTCATGTTTTCCTTGCAGTTTTTCTTTCTTCTTTTTTGATGGGTTAGATATATGAAATAAACATATATTAATTCTAAAAAAAGGTGTGAATGATTACTTTCTTTAATATACAGCATTTATGAATTTAAAATTTGGTTTATAAAGTATAGTAAAAGATGAACCTCTATATAATGAATTTTCCATATAACGAACTTTTTTCCGGGATTTAGCAACTTCGTTATATAGAGCTCCGACTGTATATATAAATAATACATGCAAAAATGAGTTTTTTTTGTAGTTGTTGTAAAACCTATTATTCTACAAGCTTTTAATGTAAAGCTACTAATCTCTCATACATTAAAAAATGCCAAAATTTACGCTGTTGTCTCTAATGCCACCTGTCGGACGGTGTTCGATCGAGACCCACGAAATTCCTCGCGACAAAGGGCTAGATGTACGTCTGCCATTAGCCGTAGCTTTGAGCACCATGCAGGTGACAATGTGATCATGCACGGTTCCACCCCAATTTTGAGGGAGAACAGTCTGAGGGTGGCCAGGGACCTCTCACGTCTCTTCCCCCTCCTCTATCCTCTCGAGAGGACTTGCGACTCGATGACTATTTAAAGTACCCTACGCCGCGAATGCCCTATACCTTCACAAACATTCATGCCTTCTCCGGGATTCGTACCCAGGCCCAATAGTCGGCGTCATTAACCGCTATATCGGATGAGCGGCAATATTTATGTATTGTAACGATGATATTACTAGTAGTTCAATTCAGATGATTTTCAAATGTGCATTTTATATACTTGTTTCGAAAACAACATAAAAAATTAGAAAAACACTTAATATTACAAAAAAATAAAAAAAACCACATCCTTTCAAACTACTGTGATTATAAAAAGTTATACAAGTCTGTCACTTTTGCATTCTTTTTTCTTACTACAAGCATTCAAAAATATCCTGACCTGGTATCCAGATGATTTTAAAGTGATGTTAAATTTTTAAACATAAATATTTTCATAATTTAAAAAAAAATATTTTTCTTAAATATGGAAATTACTTTACGTTTTCAGTTTTTTAAAATAATTTCCTTACTTTTTAAACAAATGTTTTAAGTACATTGTATATGAGTGAGAAGGAAAATACACACACAAAACAAGCAATTTTGGAAAGTATTTTTATCAATTATTTTCTAAAAAAAAACATTGTATTATTTTGTAAGAACTTTTATAATCCAAGAAATCACAGAAATCCTAAAGGCATACTTGTATAGTTAATGCAAGATACTCTCACTACTTGCGGTAGCCTTAATCACAGAGTGACTCGAACCCGACCCTAGCGGTTAAGATTGATGTTTGTGGAGATGTCAAGGTCTTCTATTTTTTTTCGTCTATAGCCATAGAGCAAAAATAATAATGTAGCGATGTCTCAGTTTTTTGAAAGTCATTATTGGCTTAAAATGTGTTCTAGAAAATGTGACATTTTCTTCCTATCAAGGCTATTCTTTTTTCTTCATTTACTCGATTTTTAAGTTAAGCATGGCAGCTATGGTAAAAGAACGAATACGTCTTATGATTTTTTTGTGTGTGTTTCTAATTGGCTGCTGATTGGTGTTTTACGATTGCATCCCCGGAAGCTGGTATCTCTTTTCAGCGCGGCATCCTTTTTATGATAGATATTATTTATAAAATAGTTTTTGTTTCAAGAAGTTTTAAAGAAAATAGATTCTGAAATCTCTTATTGGTTTTATAACATGTTAGGAATTTTTCAAACGTCTTGGAAAAATTATCAATTGATAATTGTTCTTTTGATGAACAACATAAATTATAATTGTATAGAACTGAAGTAGATACTAGTGAAATGTTTGAATGAGAAATGTTCATTAACTAGAAAGAATATTTCACGAGCTGAGCTGAGAGTTTTTTTCTTGATCAGTTTTTAAGACCTCTCAGGACTCTTAACAGATATCCGTGCACTCGAAGAAAACATTCTTCTTCAAGCCATTGTAACTTAGCAATAAAATAAAACAATAGTTTGAAATTTTTGCCACATGATAACCATATATATTTACATTATTTCTCAAATTTTCAGAGAATTTGAGAAAAAAATTAAGAAAGTTATAAAGAAATAAAAAGTGGACAATTATTCAAAAATATCAAAATTAGTATTTTACACCGCGCAGGATTCTGAAGTACGAAATTTACAAAATTAATTTTACTTGGTATAAAAATGTTCTTTTTTGAAGTTTTAAAAAATTTAGAGTAAAAAAAATTTTTTTAATGCAATTATAACGAAAAATTTTAAATTTTAAGAAAAAAAATTGAAATTCAAATAAAAAAGTTTTATTAATTTTTTTTTTGAAAATTGATGTCTAAGTTATGAAGAGCTTTATTTTGAACACGTGTATAAAATTTCAAATTGACCTCATAAATAGTTCCTAAGAAATCCTGCGCGCAAGTTAAAATTTTTTGTTCAGCGAAAATGAAGTTATAAAAATAAGAAAGAGAAAGGGTTTTCGTTTAAGTTCAATAACTTCGGAAGTTTTCACAGTATCAGCACAATTTTGGTACCAAAATGCTCAGAAATATATATATTGAGACTTAAACATATATGTTTGTTTCAAAAAATTGAAAAATTTGCAATTTAAGAGTCATGAGAGCTCTTAATTATGAGGTATCATAGACATGGCGGTGTGATATAGATATAAACTAATAATAGCCACCACGTGATGACGATCTTTTTGGAGTGGTGGCTAAGGTACTCGTTTTCGGAACGGAAGGTACCCTGATCGAATCTTCCTTCACCTTTATGCTCTTTTCTCTGCATACCATATCGTCATCAATGTGTTAAAGTTATCTTCTTGTAAATGTAATTACTTATGTTGACATAAGACCTTTCTGTTTGTGAATCAATTCTTATCACATGCTACCTTCTCCTTCATGGTAGGAATAAAAGAAAGGGGGAAAAAGATATTTGACTAAAAAAGCACATTGAAATTTCTGATACTCGGCGAAAGAATATTTCAGCGTTAGATAAAAAAAAATGTAAATTCAATAAAAATGTAAATCCCACTGTCAGTAAATTTTCCTATGATGTCAAAAATGGAAATATTAGAAATTTGAGAAGTTTTTCAATACTGTCTGTTTTCTGTTAAATTGAGTGTTGATGTATCTGTCGTTGCAAATTTGATAACATTTCAAACTAATGACATTTCAAGCAATGGTTTCTTTTTAAGCAAGTGTGTTTTTTTCCTTTGATGCACAGTTGATGTAATACATTGACAAAAATACTCACTTTCAAAGTTGACAAAAACAAAAGACTTTAATCTTCTACTTGACTTAAGAATATTTCAAAAATGTCACTTCAGTAAACACAATTGCATTTAAGAAACATAGAGTACATCCATACAGGAAATTTACACATTTTTATAAAAATATAAATTTTAGAAAACAAAAATTTTTATAAAAAAAATCTTACCCTATCAAAAAAAAAGAAATTGTAGCCTATAATTTATTTTGCACGATAATGAAGGGTAAGATACTTGAAACCCCTCGATTTCCATTGATTCAATGAATGGTATGAAATGTCTTTTACTATTGTTTAGATGAAAAGCAGGTGTTTTACACATGCAATATTTTAACAACTATTACCTGTCCAGTATCAAAATTGGTTGCAATAAGTACACTCTCATTTCTGCCATATCCCTCATTTTTAAGCTACTGAAATAATTTTATAACTATCATTTTTTTATAAAGCCCGTTTTCAATCTTTACAAACAAGTTATGAAGTATTTAAAAGTATAAAAATTTCGAAAGGAGAAATAATACACAAAATATTTTCATCATATTTACAAATTTGGCTCCAAAAGTACATAACCAAACTAACAGCTAAACTTGCAGTTAAGTTTCATCTAATCTACAGTTAATTGTGTATGATTAAATGAAATTTTGTGGAGGCTTTGCAAGTTCTCAGATTTAAAATGTCAATATTTACACTTAATCTGTCAAAATGGGTGTGGCCTGTGGCAGTTGATTATTTTTCAAAAGCCATTTTAAAATACTTCTAATTCAGATAACGGCTTATATGTTACATCATTGGAAAGGCAATGATTAGAAATATCAAAAACTCAAAATCGATTTTCAAAAAGTTTTACCCTACTGACTGTTCTTAACAATTTATGAAGTATCATAGAGATAAAAAAAATGTCTGTTGCGATTAATATGTTGTTTGAATGGATTTGTCTCTCGATCATTAGTTACCTGCACCGTTCAACTAAGATTTAATATTGATGTAGTAGAAAGTGATAATCATTGCAGAGAAATATTTCTGACACATTTCTTACAAAAGTTGCGAAAGTTTTTATCTTTTAAAACTCTAATATCTTTAAATTCCCTTTCAATATATTTTTTAAAAAAATGTTTGCAGCAATTTTCTGAAGTTATGCCTTTGCTGTACATTTACATTATTTTGAAACATACCACAATTTGTTAAGAAACGAAGCAAAGAAAGTGAATTTATCTGCATGTTTCAGTGGCGCACATAGGAATTTTTCAAGGGGGGGGGGAGATCCAGGGTGGAAAGTCCACCACCCTCGTATCATGCTCCAATACGCCACCCAACATATTCTTTTGATTTTGTCGATTTTCAGGAACAAAAAACAGTAAATAATTAACATTAATTAATAAAATTAATTATTAATAACAAATACTTAATTAAATTTTACGTACTATATACATAGAATTATAATCAATCGAAAAAAATCAAGGGCTATGTTGGGTTCGGACCCGCCCCCCCCTTTGTGTGCGCCACTGACATGTTTAATCTATAAATCTACCAGAAAGAGTCAATTATTGTAAATACAACTATATAACTGTATATTAAAATATAATGAAGATATGTTATCAACTATTGTAGAATAATATTGCTAAGAGATTTCTGAAAATAAAATCAAATTTCTTATAATTTACTATAATGTTCATATCTCTTTTATTCTGAATTTTACTATCATCTTATTTTTGACCGGAATCGAGACTACTCGATTTATTTATTTTTTATGTGTATGTTATTTAGCACGTGATTCCTATTCTTGTTTCTTATGCCTTACATTTATCAACCCTTCTTTGCCCGATTTTTCCTTTTTTTGTATGAAATAAATAAGGGTGATATAATTCATGCTCTAGATCAGGAGTGTCCAGCCCGCGGGCTGCATGTGGCCCACCAGTACGTAAGTTGCGGCCCACCAGTACGTAAGTTGCGGCCCACCGACTCTTTTAAAAAATTTTTTTAAATATCAGGTTTTATAGTTTTTTTCATTTTGAAATTTATCTGAGGTTAAATTTATATATATAAATCTACAATATATTTGCCTGTTACCTGTTCTTGTTTTAAAATAAATCCTTTTTTATAATGGAAATGTCCTGATTCTCTTTGTGTGTGCGAATTTCATTTCTCCTCTTCCTTTTCTGTTTAAGAGTTCCCAAAGAGCAAGAGGCAATCTCTCTCTCTCAGGGATGTTTTTTAAAGTTTAAAAAATATTCATAATGGTTAAGATAAAGGGCAATGTAATCTTAATCGTTTGCGAATGACAGCACAATCAAATTTCAACAATTAGTAACGAAAGATCAATTCAAAAGAAACACCATAATTTTCAAGGAAATGACAACTGTAATATTTTAAACATTATTTTATCACTGCATTATTATATTATCTAAACATAATGATATTATTTATGTCTGTATACATGAAAAATAACGAAAACAATAATAATAATTCATTCTGTTTTAAATTTTCACTCCAATAAATGTTTTTTTGTTTCCAAAAACTGGTATAAAGGTACATATTTTTATGTGCGGCCGGTGAGATAGTAATGTTTTTCCGAAGTGGCCCTCGAGGTCATTTGGGTTGGACATCCCTGATCTAGATTAAAGGGAAAGTGTTTCAAAAAATTCTAGTATTAATATATAACATAAAATAATTAAAAAAACACAATATGATGCAAATATCCATCATCCCGCAAATTTACAAGTTGAGCTCAGTTTAAAATAAATTAAAAAAAATAATATATCTTTGTATCATTTTTATTTTTGATGATAATTTAAAAAACAATACCAGTAATACTTCGACTTATAGTATCCCGACTTACGCGAATCAGGAGAGCTACATGATTCTCAAATCTCGTCGATTTATCTTTTGTTAAAAGGTGGGGGGGAAACAGAAAATTTTGTAAAATTGTGGAAATGGTAATGTGATTGAAGTGGATAGTGATGAAGTTCAAGAACTGCTGGATTCCCACAATCAGGAGTTGACAATTGATGAACTCATAGAAATGCATGAGCAAGAGCAAGACGTTGAGTAACTTGAGTCTTTAGACCCAGTTCAATCAGAAAATTGAATGACGGTCTGGGATTTGACAGAAGGCTTCAATTTAATTAAAAAAGAGATTGCAAATTTTTTAGAAAATATAAAATCCAATGATGTGAGCGTATGTTTTCAACAAAACAAGGAACAAAAAATTATTAACATGCCACAAGAAAATTTTGTGGGAGAATAAAATCTTTGAGATAGCAGAGACTAAAATTTGTTAAATTTTATAAAACCTTCTACATCAAAATAACTTTGGCTAGGGAATTTGTATTTGTGTTATCGAAGATTTTATCAAACATTAACATTTTTTTCCTAAATTATCATTTTCATTCGTCTCCGGCTCCTAATAAAATAATTTATTGGTATTTATATGCGAAATCATACCTCTACTTGCGTGGTTATCACTTAGGCCCAACTATAACCTAAGTTTAGGGTATTACTATATTATTATTATTATTATTCCGATTTCATATGCATCGCGATACTCATCGTCAAAAATTTCGCCATCAAGGCCATCTTCTGATAGCTAACTGCCTTCTAACTGGTCCAAGTAATCTTTAATGTCCCTCTCTTCTAAATTTCTCTACAAAAATAACATAAAATATAGTAAAAAACATTTTCGTCATA
Organism: Trichonephila clavipes; assembly: GCA_019973935.1. Taxonomy (NCBI): domain Eukaryota; kingdom Metazoa; phylum Arthropoda; class Arachnida; order Araneae; family Nephilidae; genus Trichonephila; species Trichonephila clavipes. The sequence continues at coordinate 564,307 of BMAU01017533.1, read as the reverse complement.
CATTAGAGGTGAAACAACTGCATAGTGATGTTAATTTCTGTCACATAGTTTGGGGAAGATTATTTCGGGTATTCGATATAAAAATTGCACAGAAAATATCAGAAACGCAAAAACCACTACCCTTTTTTTCACTCCTTATCGGTTTTATTAGCCGAAAAATCTCGGATTAGTAATAAGAAATATTCAAGAATTCGCACGTTTCTTCCAACCACAACAAACAGCGGAATAACAAGTTCAAACCCGCTATAATGATTGTGACAGATGATTTTTTTTTTACTGCTACGTTCCTTATCACACAATAATCGTAAAAAAATTTACCAGAAGCTACAGCTAATTTTCAGTACACCCGTTTTGAGTACAATTTTTTTGTTCACTAAATGTTATGATGGAAATGTCCATCATCATGCACAGAAGGATTTAGTATTTATATAAATCCAAAAATATATATAATTTAATCTTATTTTAACATAAAATTTATGGATTGAATATAATATGCATAACTTATATTGTTATTTATGGTCTCGAAAATATTTTTCGCAACCATATTTTTTCGAAAAAAATTATTTTTGTAAAACAATATTCACACACACAGAATACTTATTTTCACTCTCGTATATCTATACGAATTAAGCAATTTCTCTCTTCCTTCGCTTTTTGAAAAAAAGGTCTAGTGCCTATATTTTATACTTGAATCTTTAATTTTTGAGATATATATTTAAGGTAAATTAAAAGAAGCCTACCGAAGTAGTTTATCTTCATATGTTACTTCAATTTACGCATAAAACATAAAAATTTTTTTACCAGTAGTATAAATATGTCGTCTTTTTAGTTCTGCATTCATTCATTCACCGACAATTCATTATTTCTGTTATGAAATATGAATTCTGAGGTATATGTGTGACTCATCTCGTGACATAAGCAGAGTAAGGAAAAGTTAGTGAGTTATGAACTTTTTCCAAAAATTATTAAATTATTTCTTAGATCTTTTGTTTAAAATTTGAATATGGACCTATATCAAAAAGTAAAAGTCTATGTGGATCATCTCAAATAAAAACTTTCGTATATTTCTAGTTTTATGTAACAAAATGTTGAAGTATTAGTATTTGTTCTTTTTTGGGTTAAGGAATTAAGCCTAATTAGAATTTTTTATGTTTATTTCATTCAAATTACTCTTCCGGAAGCGAGCTTTTTTGTTTTGTTTTCATTAATTCACTCATTCCAAATTAATTCAATGAAGAGAATACACAATCTATGAAATCAATATAAGAAACAGGAAAAAGAGAGTTCTGCAATAACAGAATTCTCGGTCATCTAATGTCTTTCTCCCTTTTGAAAACTAAAGAATCTTGCAGAGCAACATCTCAACAAGTTGATGGCAGGAAAGAAAAGGTAAAAGGGTGTTTCCGAAGCCTCTCCCATCCTGCAAACAAGAATCTTCCAGGTGAAAAACAAAATAAAACAGAAAGCGAAAAGTGTGGTAAAAAACTGGAGCATTTTCGAACACGTGTTTCAGCAAGTCGACCTTGCGACTGCCTTGTGGTGAGGAGGAACGGTTAATTTCGATGATTCAAGGGAAATCGTTTTGAATTTTCTCTTCTTTAGATGGAGATGATTTAGTTATGGGCGTGGAGGATACGGTTGATGGGATTATAGAAGATTTTACTCGTTCTTGTAAACGGAAACGATGATTTTTGTTGGGTATGATTTTGATAATAGATGTTTAATAGCATTGTTTTTGATTGCTTAAGTGACTTGTTCCATTGAAAGTTTTATTTAAAAATTGCGAAATAAAACTGAAGATAATTTTATCTCGGAGATATATTAGATATTACAAGTTCCTTTTCCTGAAAAGAATTGCAACGCTACATTCATTATACGTTTTGTCCTAGGAAAAAGGTGCGTCTTAGCAACTGCTAGAATTTTAAAATAAAGTAAATTCTAATAAAAACTCTTTGCTATTTACAGAATTAAGTCATTCTTCCTTCTGAATTGGATTGAACAAAATTATTTAATATTTTTGTTTGTTTCATATAATTAGGACATTATATATTTCTAACATAGGATAATGAACTAAAATGTTTAGACTTTTTGTAAATCAAAGAAAGTATATCTGAACCACCCCCTTTTTTGCTACCCAAGGATAAAATACATAGAAAAGTGTGTGCGTTTTAATGAACTATAGTTATATATTTCTAATTATTCCAAATCAATCATTGCTCTACCAGTTAGAAGAATATTGACAAGTTTTATCAAAACGGGGATACAATAGTGATTCACTAGTTATAAAATGTCAATTAAAATGAAAGTTTTGAGAGAATATACTTGGAATTTAATTTATCAATTTCTAGCATTATAGAGCACACATTCTCCAATAAATATAACACTTTTATATATATTTTGAAGATTAATATAAATACATCTTCATCAGCTGCTCGTTAAATTTTTCTAAAAGTTATTTTTCAGTTCATTCCTCAATTGTCACTGAACATAAATTTATAAAAGGATTATATTTTACATTTTTATTAAATAAATTTGAGCATAAATTATAAAATGTTGAGTTCCTAAAACTTTTGGAAAAAAATCGAAAATATTCCACTATTTCTTCAAACATAATTAAACAAGTTTAACTTAATCTTTCAGTATTTTACCTATTTTTTGTAGAATATTATTCACAGCTTTCTTTGGATTATTTATTAATATTTATCATAATTTTCAACAGTTTGAAGCAAATATTTGAAAAGCCGCTTATATTTTTTCAGCTGTATTTTTTGCATTTAACTAAGAATTTTAGTAAAATTTATACTCTAAGAGTTTAAATGATATTTATTTCACGCACTTAAAAAGCAAATTATATCATATTTAATTATTAATTATCATATATTATTAATTATCATATATTAGTTATATCATATCATATTTATTAACTGATATAATTACTCATCAAAATGCCGAGAATGAAAAAACAAAGCTATTAATATCTTGTTTATATCTTATTTTATTAGTTCTAATAAATTATTGATATTTTTTAATAATTATAGGTTAATACAAATTTTTGTGCGACAAAGGCGAAGTTTTTTTTTGTATTTTTTATATAATAAACATTTCAAAGTATAAATTTCCTATAAATTTTGGGAAACATATTTTGAAATAAATATAAACACAACCGTTCACGTTTAAAAGGATTTCAATAAAAGTGCTTTGAGCTTTTTAGTTGGTTTGAATAGTTCTTGACTAAATTTATGCCTCTTTTGTAAAAATTTATTTATTTATCTGAAATAAAATAAGCTTCTTTGTTCATTATGATCTATTTTCTATTAAACTGGCTACTTTTACATGAATTGAAGGAAGATATCCTGATTATAATACTGCATTTAAATAATTCAATGAAACGAAATAGTTTACTGAAAATGGAATTTTGCAATAAACTTTCTTGTTATATTTGTTATTAAAATGTTTATTTTACATTTTAAGGAAATAAAAACCTTTTAAAGTTTTTTCTTATTTGCAACTGTAGCTTTTATATTATTTAATGTATTATTTTTGTAGAAAAGTTTAAAAAATTTCCACAAAAAGGTAGGAAATTTACGAAAAAAATATATATCTTATGAAATATAATTTAAAATTAATTCGATTTTCCAAGTTTAGGTGTGGATGAAAAGACATATATTTTTTTAATTAATTATATATAAATTAATGATAATTATTGTGTATAGAATATGAACAGTTTATGTAATTGAATAAATTTATATTTTGAAGACAAGAATTTTTGGAAAAAACCCCACATTCACTAAAAAATTTTAAAAATATTTAGCTACAGTGATTGTAAAAAAACATCCAAATTTCATGTCTTTTGTGGATTGAATGAGATGTTTTAAAAGGATGAATTAGCAAAGGTTTTTTATAGCTAATTTTTCAAACAAAATGCTGCAAAAAAAATTTTAAGTTTTTTTTTTTTTTACATGAGATTGAAAATAGATAAGAAATAGACACTGCAATTATTTTAGATTTAATAGAATTTTTTCATCTTTCATTTTACCTCAAACGATAAACACGTGATTTTTTATACTTGACAGTTCCAAACGATTTTATTTTTTGAATGTATGAAATAAAAATTTGTCAGATGAAGCGAAAGAGAGAGAGAATAGAGTAAATGGAATTTATTTTTAGACGAATGATTGCGATACGAAATAAAAAAAAATCATATTTGTGTTGAAGAGGAAAGAAATAAAAGGCTTTCATCCAGAAAACAAAGTTCAGATTGATCAAATAAGAAATTGCACCATAACTCTTTTTTTTCTACCTTTATAATACTTTTGAAGTCTTAGTGTCCTTTGTTCGTTTTTCTCCAAAACTTCAGAAACTTTCACCACAAATTAGTTTTAGTTTTGGGTCAATAGAAGCTTAAATTTTTTAACATTTGCTTTCAGTTGAATAATATTTATTTAAACACCTCTCTCACGTAACTTTTGAGCATATTAATATAAAATTTTAGTCAGATTTTTTTTTGGCATAGAATAAAATTGGCAATAAAATTTAACCGACTGATGGAGTTGGGTCTTTAGATTCGTTCTTTTTTTATTGTTTCATTTAGAATGATTTTATTTGTGGTTCAATGAATTCTATTTCTATCAACGAACCATCGTTTATTTCTCGAAGTTGTTTTAGCTCCAGAAGCAAGAACTGAAGGGAGTTAAATTTTCCAGATGATATTCTTAGATGCAGGAGAAAAGAAGATAAATTACATTTCGTTTAAAAGCTGACGGTGAATACGTAGAAATCAGATTAGGATAATTCGATTAGTTCGTAAGTTAATTTAGCTGTAACTTCTATAGTCTGCAACTGTAACCTCAAGTAAAGATTTACGTATATTTGTTATACTCCCCGACACGAGAGTTTAAAGAATAATGACTTAAATCAGCGTTTCTCAAACTGTGGGGCTCGCCTCCCTTTGGGGGCGTAATAACTCTACGAGGGGGGCGCGAGCATATTGAAGTCGAAAACAAAGGGTTATTTAAAAAATTATTAATTTACTGAAAGTAAACAAAAACAAAATATTTTCTGATATAATAAAATATAGAATACACATTTACACTGATATAATACACTTATAAAATTATCAGCACTGTGTATAATGTATATTTTGTTATTAATTTAACGATGCTAAGTTAAGAACAAGTTTGATAATTATCAGTGACTCCATGGGCTTGCATGAACATATATCTTGATAATTTGTATGGTTTGTAATTAATTCCTTAACTGCCGATTAAAAATTACGTGATTCGCTCCCCAGTGCCACCGTTTACCACGTAGACGAGCGTATTTTGATGTTTTTTTTGAGGGGGAGGAGAAAAGAAATAAATATATAAGCAAATCCTTCGCAAACACTGTCAAGGTCCTTTTATTGCGTTCCAAAGCCTTCCGAATAAATTTATGGATAGCACTGCACGAAAAAGATTGTACTTCGGAAAGACGTATATATACGTCCAGAAAATTAATGCTTTGGCTGAGCGAGACGTTTATATACGTCGGTGACACACAAGAGGTTAAAATCGTATGGTAGCTTTATTGTCAAAGTATAGTGTTATTGAATTCAATATATTGTTATTGTATGGAAGGGGGGTGCGATGAAAATGATGATTGAATAGTGGGTCGCGTATATTGAAAGTTTGAGAAATACTGACTTAAATAAAAGAGATTTATTTAAGTTGTAGATCATCTTGTGTGAATATCTGGATCATTCCGAGCTCAAGAACTAATTGCTTGAGATAATTAATCAAATACAAGATCAAAAGTCATTAACTTTTCTGTAAATATTTAAACTGGAAGTCATAATATACATAATTTCTATGAAAATTATGTGATTTGTATGACTTATATGACATGGTATTTTTCCTTGTCCTGATTTTTTGTCCAGATTTTTAGCTTTTATAAATTTTTCATGGTCTCCAGTACATATAACAAGCTTCCATACACGTTGAACAATCATTACTCTAATTTTAATTGAATGGTGGAGGTAATTAAATTTGTGCCAAAAAGTAATGCCTCTGGAGAGTTATTGGAAAAGACTTGATTGCATGTTTTGTGCGTGGAGGAGGGAGAAATAATGGATTTTTCCACTAATTAAATCTACACCTGTCCATCAAAATATTCATGAGCAAAGAAAAGAAATTGAAGAGAATATTCAGCTAAGGATATCTTCGTCTTCTTCAATTAATCAGAGGTGAAGATCTAAAGATACATTTACAATAGTTCTTTGAATGTAGTTTTGATAATCAACACTCACACATTTCACTAAATTATATTAAATCTAATCCGGTCGAACTGACTTTAAAACAAATAGGCTATTTATTATTTTTATAATTTGAAGCAGTTCAATTTAATTCCGTGATGTGATCTGGTGTTTCATGTACAAACAGTTTTAAATGAAATTTTTAATTGCTTTTACATAAAGTGCCCATAACATGTTGATCTACTTTAAATATCATTTTGAGGTATATTCTCCGAAGTATGTTTATGGAATGGGATTCCACGAAAGCACCTTCAAGTTCAAGGGGTTCCATGAGGTGAAAAAGTTTGGGAACTACTGGTATAGAGTATCGTAAGTTTTGATGAAAAATAGGAATTTTACTTTTTGAAGAGACAAAGAATTTGTTGTAATTTAAAATTGTATAAGAAAAAAAGAAGTTCCAGCATTGATGATGATGAGTCTTCATGATAAATAATAATCCTCATTGTGAAGTATCAGGACAACATTCAGACAAGAACAAATATAAAATAAAAATTATCGAACATGAAAAGAAAAAAAAATAGTCACGTGAATACGTGTTCGAGGTAGCTATCCAATCACTGACGATGGCGTTATTCTCAAATAAGTCATACAATGACGTCATCGGCAATGCAAAAGAAAAATTTGTGTATTCATCCATTTAGTACGATGAACGTGCAAATATTTAAAAATAAAATTATTTCGCAACTCGAGTGAGTATATTTTAAAATTATGTTGGAAATGCGATAATGGGAATTGGACTTTTCCAACATAATTTCTGAATAAATAACACGTACGCACGCACACATATATTTTTCATATCATACACACGCTGAATACTCAGTGGCGCAACAGCCAATGAAGACCAAGGCCTACTGTGCCTATTTCAGTTTACGTGACCTTAGGCGCTGGGGTGCATATGCAGATGTTTCGGTCAAGATGTCAGTCTGACGCGAAATCCTCAGTGTTCAGTTCCCAAGCAAGCTTCGTTCACATTTATCGATCCACTGAAGGGATAAAAGGCTGAGTCGATCTTGCCTAACCCAGGATTTGAACCCTGGACCTATGGCGTGGAAGCGTTATTCACTATCACTCATCTAATGGGCTTCTTACATACACACTAAACAAAAGTACGCTCCCACACGCACAATAAACAAACGAAAAATTAAATGTATTCTACATCTTGTAACTAATTTCACAGAAGTTTCAAGTCACCAGAATGTTGATGGAATCGGAATTTGCGTGAATGTAATAAAGTTAGTTATAAGAAATAATTGTTTAAACTAATTGTTATTATTAAAGGCATTGGTCTGGTGTGGAAGTTTGGTGTCAGGTGTCGCCTTTTTCACTTGACCTCAGTTTAAAATTACGAAATCCAACTGCTGTAGCCAGTGGTGTAACGTACACTCTGCATTGCGGGGGGTGGGGCACGGTTCTAGGGGGCCCCCAAACCTGACTTTGCTGGGGGTCCAAAAGTTCTCAATTTTACGCCACTGGCTGTAGCTCTCGTGTAACTTCTAAATGTCAATATAAAATATTTCAGTCCTGGTAGTTAGGGGGAAAATGTATTCCTCGTTACACTTAGAAACGATACTACTGTAAAAAATTTAAACAATTGGACTATAAACATTAACACCATTGTTTAGATTTTAATATAAAATATCTTTAGCGGGAAAATATATTTTGTGAGATATTCTAGTACACAGATAAATACAGTTTAAACATCTAAATTTTTTATTGATTTGACAATTAGAAGTATTTTGAGACAATCACATTTTTTATATTTTCCATTTATTTTTTAATGATGGAAATAGTGAGTGAAGGAAATCGTAACCTTGAAATTTGTTGTGTAGATCGGGGTTCATGAATTTTATGCTATTAGTTTAAATAGTAAAACAGTTCTTTAACAGCGATGAAAATTTATTGTCCAAAAACAATCCTGAAAAATACAGAATAATACGTAAAATTCACACAGTAAGTCCCAGCAGGGTTTCACACCTTCTACAACTCTTAGGCATCACTATCAGTGTCTAAAAGTACAAGTGCGTTAGTTGTAAGCAACTAATCGCTAGTGAACTCTTCAACAGTCAAAGGAATACTGACCCCACTTTCAGCGAGTGACTCCTATTTTTAGATTGCATGGCTGCATTTTACCTCTTTCTCGAAAGATCCTCTTATATTATAGTCAGTGAATATTAATGTCGCAATGTTCAGCTACACGAGTGCTTTTGGCGAAGGACCTCGTAATTTTGAACCATGGTCAAGTGACGAGGACGACGTCTGAGTTGGCAACCCCCTCTTCTAACTACCACACCACATCAATGGGACGACGTTTGAGCTCTCGACAGATTTAACGTGCATCGCTTCCCTGCACGGCGGGTCTTTAGTGGCACTGGGTTTACCTTTTAAGTGTAAAATCCGTTATTTCATAGAATTACTAGGTATTTCATGAAATAACTAGACAAGTAAGTTAAAGTACATAAAAATATTGAATTCTACGATTTAACTAGGTATTCTATAAACCAGTGCTCCGCAACCTTTTTATCGCTGCGGACTGGTCGAAGTTTGATAATTTTACCACGGCCCGCTGAGGGTGAGACACGTCGATTGTTTATAATTTTTAGATTGTTTTGATTTAACAATTTTAATTTATTTACATTTAAATATGGCTTCAGAATAAAATATAGTTACACCAAAACTGAATAAAAGTGATTTAACGTGGAATATAAAATGATTTCTGTGGAAAGTTGCGCAAATCCGAGAGAAATGTACCACTTTAAATAAATGACAATAGTTTAATGTTCTTTAGGAAGACCTGCACCATTTGCTCCGTGGACCGGGGGTTCCGGATCACTGCTATAGAATAATGATTTCTTGATCGTTAAAGTATGAAATACGGCTCTCGAAAATTCTTTGAACCGGTTCTAGCTGCTTTAGAAAGGATTTTTTCGATTATAAACTAGAGATGACCGAACAAAACAACTGTACTCTAGATATCAATTCAATATATAGTAGCAGAATTAATTTCCATTGTAGAAGTTCTGAATATTGACACAACGCTTCGATCTGTTGCTACAGCTCTAAGTTGCGATACTGGATAAGGATTTAAAAAGTGTTCGTGTAAAAAAAATGTGTAATGGTAAAAAGTAGGCTTGTTTTCAAAAATAATAAGGAGTCCAATCCAAGGTGTCTTCACTGCAATCCGTCATTGTGGCAATCTTTGATCTAATAAGTAATGAAAAATAAAACAAAGGTATCTCACAAAATTTAAATAAATACTCTCTTACATTTTTATTTCAAAAGTTTACACTATGCTTTTTATGAAGCTACGATTTTTCTTCACAACATGTGTTTTTGTTGATAATATTTAAATATAATCTATTTTTGCAACACATACATATTCTTTTCCCCCCTTTCTGTTTAATTAATGTTACCAATACGAGCAATAATCAATTACATCATCTGCTTTCCCTTATTATTTATCAATTATTCTCCCGCAAAAGAAATAAAATGTATTTTTTTAGAGATTTTTGCTATTTATGATCAATTAGTTTATAAAATTTCTTTGAAATTGTTTATTTTTCACTGTAACGGTCTTTACTTAGTTCATAGAATATTTAGCTATTTCAAAGAATAACTAGATAAAGTATGGAATCTTTCATCTATGATATACTTTAACTGATTCGTTATTCTATGAAATAGCTGCATCATACACTTTAACGGTAACATATACACTAGGGTGGATCACGGTTCTATATGGAGAAGAAATTATCATTAAGCGGAATCTATTTATACGGAATAGATGCTCTACTGCATGAAGATTAGGAGAAAAATAATAAAGAAATAATTTCAAAATTTAATATTACCACAACGGGGATGAATTTTTGAAAAAAATGGAAAAAGTCTAAAGTTAGGTTAGATGATTTTTGATCTCAAAATAAAATTATTTTCTACAATATAAATAAACAAAAGCTATGAGTATTGAGTAGTGAATAGTGCAATGTACATTGCAGCATCTCATAAACCCAGTTCTTTGTCGAATTAGTTTAATCGAAGCTTTTTCCTTCTTCCTATTCATTGCGTTCTGTCATTTCGACAGTAGGTTTTTTTTAAAAAAATTCGATACTACAGAAACTGTTAAATGTACTAGATATATGTGTGTTTTCTTGTAACTATTTAGTAAGTGTCCTCTCATTGTAATAAATGTTAAAAAAGTACTAAAATATTTGTTCTTTAATAAAAATTACTTTGACATTTTACCCTGAAAAGTTCACATGCCTAAATTTATTCCCCTTGTGAAAGTAATTAATAAAAAAATAAATTTTTAATTTATTTTTCAGAGAAAAATAATTTAATAAGTAAAATAATGTTGTTTTTTTATTTATTTACCAGAGAACACCTTTTCCGCTCAGGTAAGTTTTGAAATTCTGAAAAAAAAAATTCGATTTACATAAGTATACATATCTTTAATTGTGTGTGTGTGTGTCTTTGTACACTGGCGTGCAAAACTTAAGTAACAATGTAAAAATTAAGCAGTTTCCATGAAATTGCAGAAAAGGAGGTCTGGAGATCAGTACAGTGAACACGTAAGTCAGTAGAAACGTCATGCGTATGCAAATATCAGGAACGAAACGTCAGAAGCGACGTGAGCGTACGCAAAACGCGTGATGTCGGCGCGTGCTGTTCAACAGTAAAATAAAATGAAGGACGCAGACGCAATTCAACATATTCGCTGCAAGTGCCAGTGAGTCAGTTCGTGAAATATGGCTAGAAGAAATCACCTGGACGACTTCACACGTGGTAGAATGATAGGAAAGCTGGAGGAGGGGCGTACCGTCACCAGTGTAGCTGCAGAGTTCGAAATCAACAAAAGTGTCGTTTCGCGCGCTTGGAAGGCGTTCCAAACCACAGGTACAGCTGTTAGAAAGGTTGGTGGTGGCCGCCCGAGGACGACAACTGCAGGGGATGACCGATATATCATTCTGCAGGCGAAAAGAGGCCGACGGCAGTCAGCAAGTGTCATTGCTCAGCAACTCTCTACAGCAACGGGGCGACAAGTGTCGCGGTTTACTGTGGCCAGACGCCTTCACAAAGGGAGCCTATTCACCCGCCGTCCTGAACGCTGCGCCCCGTTGAAAGTTGACCACCGACGCCACCGTTTACAGTGGTGCAGAGAGCACAAAAACTGGACAACTGTCAATGGAGTCGTGTCCTCTTTACGGATGAGAGTCGGTTCAGTACCAGAAGCGATTCTCAACGCGTTTTGATTTGGAGAGAGATCGGGACACGGTTTTATACCAGTAACATCAAGGAAAGACACCATTACGGTGGTCCTGGAGTTCTTGTCTGGGGAGGCATTATGCTGAACGGGCGAACTGAGCTCCACAGTTTCGACAGAGGATCTGTAATCGGGGATCGCTATTGTGAGGAGGTACTTCTTCCCCATGTGCGTCTGTTCCGAGGTGCCATTGGCCCAGACTTCATTTTTATGGATTGCAATGCACGGCCACATCGGACTTTTGCTGTTGAGGAGCTGCTGGAAAGTGAAGATATCACTCGAATGGATTGGCCAGCGTACTGCCCAGATTTAAATCCCATCAAAGATGTGTGGGATGCTTTGGGGAGACGTATTGCAGCACGCTTACATCATCTGGAGAACACCCAACAACTCAAACAGATGCTGATTGAAGAATGAGCACTCCTACCGCAAGAAATGTTGCACCAGCTGGTTCTGAGTATGCAGAGACGGTGCGAAGCAACCATTGCAGTGAGGGGAGGGCATATACCATATTAAGGAACATCTGCTTGTTGTTCTTCCTGTTGGATAGACCATCATGAGTCACGATACTATGCGTTCAATAAAGCTTGTTTTTGCTTGATTCCATACCGTATGCATTGTATTCCTTTTTCAGCGCCGATGCTTTCGTCATCCTATACGTACATAATATTCTCCCTCATTTCTGAATTTCATGTCTCTCAGATGATTTTTCGTGAAGTTATGGCAATAAACCCACCTGTTGCTTAAGTTTTGCACACCAGTGTACTTTCCCTTGTATTAGGTATTAATTCATAGTCAGCGGACATGCAATGAACTTTATTACAAATATCATTATTATCAAATTTCATTTGTCCAAATGCTTATATTTTTCTTTCTTTCTCCTTGAATATTGGGTTTGATGGAGGAAAATTTTATCCATTTTAACCGATATCCAGTGGTATTGATAGGATATTCACTGTATCAGATAACTTTTATCAGATACATCCATCTGTGACTGCACAGTGGCATTTGAAAATGAAAGAAAAAGGAGAATTGATCTTCTTTTCCGATACTTTTAGCAGGCCAGAAAACAGATACGGTAGGATGATAAGGAAATGAAAATTCTCTCAATTGATCATTGATCGTTTTGAATATCTGGCGAATATCCAAGAAAGATTTAATGTCAAATGCGTAACCTTAAAGGTTTGTTTACTGCCTTTCTCTCTACGAAGTACTTCCGTATTTTAAAATCCTTTTTTATATATATTGTCATTAAATTACGTTATATAAGGTATTCACATTGAATACAATATCAATGAATTTTCTTCATTGATATTTTTCTAACGCTTTTGATGGCTCGTTTAATGTTTAATTATTTAATTTGTTTAAATCTAGGTTTTGAGTTTGCAAAACAGTTTGTTTAACAATTTGTCTTATGTTTCTTTTTCAAAACAAGGAATAATTAGTTAAAGAGGATCGATATTAAATATAAAACTATATTTATTAATTGTATTATTAATTTAGAATAAGACTTAAGGTGGCTATATAAACACACACACACACATATATGTGTATGTTATGTGTATGTGTATATATATATGTGTATGTGCATATATATGCATATGTGTATATATATGCATATGTATATATATATATGTATATGTGTATGTGGAGTCCGAATAAATCTTCTAATAAAAATCAGACTCTTCAGAAGGCGGGATTTTAGATTGGCGTAGGTGGTTTGTCTAGGGTAAGTATTTAAGGGTGAGTGATGAATTAAATGAATCTAAGTCATTAAAACACGAATACTTCTTTTAAGTAAAAGAGAGAATTTATTTAAAGTTAAAGGAAAATATTTACAAAAAAAAAAGATAATTACAAATAGAAAGAAATGCATGAATTAAGTTAATTAAAAGTTGAGTAATACCTTTAGAAGACGGGGAAATGAACCTTTCTCATTATTGGATGTTAGGACTGGTGGTGCCGCGTTGGGCACGGAAATGCGGTAGACGCGATGTGTTGATCAAGCAGTAGTTAGTTGGCCTCTGCCGAAAAATTATTCAAGCCGGAGCTACGAAAGCTCACTAGATGGCGCTGCTTCGGAATGCAGTAATAAATCAAATTGAGATTTATGGTCCTCTGAAAAGGATATCACTCAACCTTTTTACAAATGTTTCAAAGGGAAAATCCTACAGAATCACCCTCTCCTGACAGAGCTGGTCTCTCAGCTCTTACAAAATGTTGAGAGCTTAAGTACTTTAAATACAAACTATTTTTAGTTACAACTATAAATTTGATGATTATTGGAATATGAATGTAATAAAGACAAATAATAAGATTCTTAAAGATAATAAAATAAAAAATATTACAGATGAAAAGATGTATACCTAATATTCACAATTCCGGACCTAAAATAAAGCATATAAAAACAAAATATTCCATGTTGTGATCTACAATTAACTAAACCATAAAAATGCTTCGCATCAATAGAAAGATAATGAATAATACGAAAATATAATAAATATTACAAGTGAATATAAAGTGATTAATGGAAACGAGTGTTACCATAGAACATCTATTAATTTCTCAAGAGAGATATGAGAAAATTAAAAATAATAACTAATATAAAAATTCAATTAAGCATAAAAAAGTTTCATCAAATCAGCAGAGGTGGTGGTTGAGTTCGGTCCATCGTGCTGACCAACCTTTTCCACTTCATACCTATCCTTGGAATTAACTTTTGTTACTTTGTAAGGGCCTAAGAACTTTGGTCTTAGTTTCAGTCCAGCTCCAAATTGGGTTCTTTGGATGGCTACTAGATCGTCTTCTTTTGTATAACGAAGCTTTCTTTCTTCTTCTGTTATACGTCTTTCTATTTTCAGACTGCAGGGTTTCGATGTTCTTTTTTGCATCGTTTCTTAAAAATTCGCGTTGTTCTAGTAATTCTTTCGCTATTTCTTCTAGAAGTAAGTCTTTGATTAGGATGTCTTCCTTGTTACGCATTTTGATTCCCACTAATAGTTCGAATGGTGTCCATTTTTGTACTGCGACTTATAGTACTATTTAGTATTCTCTGTAATCTGTCGACGTATTTGTACCATTTTGTTGAGTCGTCTAATGATAGTTTGGTGAGAACTGGAATCAAAGTTCGATGAATTCGTTCAACTTGTCCGTTTCCTCGAGGAACACCTGTTGCTATTTGTAGATGTTTAATGTTCTCTTCATCACAGTAGTCGTTGAATAATTTTGAAGTGAACGCTGAACCTCTATCAGAGATAATTCTGATGGGATTACCAAAGGTCTTCTGCTGTTGTTTTAATTTTTCGAGGGCACTTTCAGCAGATACAGTTTTGACGGGATATAGCCAAGTAAATTTGGTAAATGCGTCTACTACGGTGAAAATGTGTTGATAGCTTTTGTTTGTGGAGGGTAAAGGACCAATGAAGTCAACATGGTACGTACTTAAAGGAATGCTTTCCTTAGAAATAGGATTCAAAAATCCTTCCTTTTTGCCAGTTTTCTTATTAGCTAAGATACATGGAACACAATTAATTATTACTTTTTTAACGACGTTGGATAAATTTGGGATAAAAAATTCCTGTTTCACAATTTCTTCTGTTTTCCTACTGAAAATGACCATTTTCGTGAATCAATTTAATTAGTTCAGCTTGCATTGCTTTAGGGGTTACAATTAATTCTCGACCATTTAAGAACTTATAGAGTATACCATTTCGCTCAAAAATTCTTCTGATTCTTGCTTCTCTAGAAGTGATTTCAATGTTCGGATGTTGTCATCTTCCTCTTGTGCGTTTTTAAGCTTTGAAGTTAATGTATCATTGCATACCATCATTACGGGATATCGGCTAAGAGCATCGACGTGCTTCATACGACTTCCAGCTCTGTGCTCTATTTCATAATCGAATTCTTCTAATTGAAGCGCCCATCTGGCTATGCGAGTAATTAGCTCCTTTTTGCATAGTCTTCTGAAATGCTGAACAATCAGTTACTATTTTAAAGGGTTGTCCTAAAAGATAAACACGAAACTTCTTTAATGCGTTGATAATTGCTAGTACCTCTAATTTGTAGCGGTCATACTTTTCTTCTGCTGTATTTGTTTTTTTCGACATGTAGTAAACGGGATGGAACTTTCCATCTTCTGCTTCTTGTAACAAAATTGCGCCGTACCCTTGTTTACAGGCATCTGTATGCAGTTCTGTTTTTCTTCCATACTTGTAGAGGTGCAAGATTGGGCCTTCGGTCATGATTTTCTTCAATTTTTCAAATGCTTCTTTTTGTTGAATCCCGAAAACAAAGAGGTTTTCTTTTCTTGTTAAATCGCTAAGTGGTTTAGCTATCTTTGAATAATCCTTGATGTACTTGCGGAAATATCCAGTTAAACCAAGAAAACTTTGTACTTGTTTTATTGTTGTTAGTTCTGGAAATTTTCGGACAGCTAGTGTCTTCGTGGGAGATGGTTCAATAGTTCCGCTTTCTACAATGTGACCTAGAAATTCAATTTTTCTTTTTAAGAATTGGCACTTCTTGAACTTAATTTCTAATCCGTATTTCTTTGCGACTTCAAAAATAATTTTAAGTTTTTCGAGACCTTCCTGTTCGTTTTTCGCTGGAATGACGAAATCATCTAAATAACTGATTACAATTCCTTTCCGAGTAAGATCTCTAAATATACTTGATACGTAGCGTTGGAAAACTCCTGGACTTGTGCTTAGTCCGAAAGGAACTTTGTTGAATTCAAATTGTCCATCTGGGACGATAAAGGATGTATACTTTCTGCAATCTTCGTCAACATCGACGTGAAAGAAACCATTGCGTAAATCTAATGTAGAATATACCTTTGCTTCTTGCAAAGTGTCTAAAACATCTTCGATGATAGGTAACGGAAATTTATCTTTCACAAGCTTCTGATTCAATTTTCTGTAGTCAATGCACATTCTCGAAGATCCATCTTTCTTTTTTACCATTACGATTGGACTTGCATATTCCGCAGAACTCGGACGTATAATGCCTTCGTTGAGCCATTCTTCTGTTTGTTTACTTCTTGTCTTTCTGTGAAAGCTAGTCGACGAGGAGGTTGACAGACTGGTTCTTCGTCTTTAAAATAATTCTCATAGTGACGTCAGTAGATGCTGTTTTTTCTGGCTTGTAGTCTTGAATTAACTTTTCAAGTTCCTTCTTGATTTGACGATTTTCAACATGACGTAGGTCTAGTTCTTCTTGAAGATTTTCAGCAGATATTTGCATAAGCTGTGCATGATTCTCATATTTGTGGAATTTAACTCCTTCTTTAGTAAAACTTATCGATGCTTGTTCCAAAAGATCTGATCCAATAACTGCTTCGAATTTTAATTTATCAGTCGATACAACATGCCAAGTTAACGAGTAATTTTCATCATCTATTTTGAACTCATGTTCAAAGGAACCGATAGTTGTCACTTGTGCTTCACCAATACCTGTGAGAAGCATCTTGTTCTTTGATAATTTTGTTGGATCCATTATTCTTCTGCTTGTGTTTTCTCGAAGCAAACTTACGGTACTGCCACTGTCTATGAGCGCCGTGATTTTCACCTTTCCAAAAATATCTCTTTAGTACGTAAACCTTCCTTAACGATGAGTGTGCAAGTTTCTTTTGGAGGTTCTTTGAATTTTTCTGTGATTTTGAATAGTTTGTTTGAGCATGCTTGGAAGCATTGTGATTTGAGTGTTTCTCGTAATTTTTGTTGTAATACCCTTTCTGCGCGCTGTCTTGATATCTTTGAACAGATTCGTACTTGGTAACAGGGGCTTCGTAATGTTTGTTGTAATTCGTTGACGCTGGAAACTTCTTATCTTTCCTGTTATACTCGAATTTTCCTGGTGATTCATATCTGCGATTCTTTTCTGTGAATCTGAATTCTTGTTTCCTAACAAATGGACTGCTCGATTTTTGTTTCAGAGTCCTTTTAAAGTCTTCGAATTCTTCTAGTTTTTCTGCTAATTGAACAGGGGAGTTCATATTTGCCCATTCATCAAGATAATATTCTTAAAATTCAAAAGGAGTTTTTCGTTTGAGTTGATCTGTTATGATTAGATCTGATAACTTGTTGAAAGTATCTATCTTCAATCCATCTATCCATCCGTTGAAGTAAGTGTTTAACTCATGGTAAAAATCAATCCATGTTCTTTCAGATGCTTTTTGGTGAGTGACAAATAGTTGTCGAAACTTTTCTGGAGTTAGTTTAAAGCGTTTCAGCAGTAAATCTTTAACGTGTTCGTAAGAGTTAGCTTTATCGTCTGGCTCTCTCGCTATGATGCGAGATATTTCCGTCGGTAACAAGCCTAACAGATGAGAAACCCAGTTTTCTTGATCAATATTCAATCTCTGCGCTTGACGTTCAAATAATTTTAGATAAAGACTGATGTCTTCTTTCAAATCAAAACGATGTATAAACTTTGAAACTTCTTTGACGAGAAATTTAGTATCACTTTCTTTGGATGTATCAGCGCCTAACTTGGATTGTGTTTGGATTCTTAACTTTTCCAACTCAAATTCATATTTGCGTTTTTCCTCATCTAACCTCAATTGTTCGAAGCGTAATTTTTCTTCTCGTTCTTCAATGCGTAATTTTTCTTTTTGCTCTTCAATGCGTAAATTTTCTTCTCTGGCTTTTGCGATCCTCAACAATCGTTGAATGTATGTTTTTTTGGTCAGTTCTTCGTCATAATCTTCACTACCAATAATTAAATCTTTGAGTGTGGCGATGGTCATCGATTTATCGAATTTTAAATTTAATTCCGTGGCTAAGACAAATAAATCTTCGCGTCGACATTTGCCAAGATACGCCATTTTAAAATTTAAATTTAGATAGTAACCAAAGGAATAAACAAAATTGTCACGTGTTCAAACAAAAACAATGATGTTGCTATTGGCAATTCTCGTTTGCATTTACAAAAATTCTCAAGTTAAAATGATATTGCATCAAAATACACTAAATATACATTGAAATATTCAAATTCTATTCATTTAGAAATATTTTAAACCAGTAACGTATAAAGACAACAGTGCGAGCTAAAATACGTAATGCTTAATTTAAAGTAGTCAAATCATTAATTTCAACTAAAAACAAAACCTTTTTTTTTTTTTTTTTTAAAACCATTTAATATATCAGTTATCTCATTTCGTTATAACAAATGCAAAAAGAATTTGAAAGAAAAAATAAATTAATATAAATCTTGTTTAGAAACAGTGATTAAATTTATTGTGATATGAAAAAGTTAATCATTTAAAAGTGCTTTGCTGAAAAAAGCAAACAATTAGAAGTTATTCACTTAAGAAAAATCTCATATATATTTTTTATTACACCAGTAAAAATGAAATCTTTTTAGGATCTCATCAGCATATTCTAAGGATAAACACATGTTTCAGCATAATAATTCTGTCAAAAATGAACTCAAAATACTTATATATTGAATGATATTATGCATCACATTTAAAATAAGATTATACATGATCTTTCATCAATTCTAGAAAACATAGCATATTCTTTCAAAATATATTTCTCGAATACTCGTAAAAATAATTAATTACTAAACATCTGCAAGGAGAAATGTTAACTATATGAGTCATTTGAAATTACGATTGCAACGAAACGGAAAAATGTTTAAGAATGTAAGAAACATTAATCTCTTAATTCAAGGTTAATGACGCACTTTTCTTACACACATGAAATGCAGATACAAATATAAAACTTGAATATTACGTACGACTTTCTTAATATTTTAAAAGAT